>VZRV01001283.1:577671-732622 GCA_013398115.1 Falcunculus frontatus | reverse complement strand
CCCCCGCGCCGCAGCGCCGCGCGCCCCGCCGCGGGGCCGTCCCGCGCCCGCCGCGGGAGAGCGGATCCGAGCGGGACGTTCGGGCGCTCTCCGGGATTGGGGTGGCGGCCGCAGCGACGAGGGGCGGAGTGGAGGCGGAGAACTCCTCCAGCGGCAGAGCCGGGTGTGAAGGAGCCGCGGCGCCCCGGCCGCGGCAGCCTCGGCCGGGCGGTGAGCCAGGAGGGACGGCAGCACCTGAACTGTGGTACAGGGTGCCTGTGCCCGGCTGTCCGTCTGCAGCCTCCGTGGAGCTGCTGCCTGCCGTGGGGATGGCTGAAACGCACGGCCAAGTTCGGATGTTTTGTGTTTAGAGAGAAACCAACACCACCGCAAAAATCCAAAATGCATCCCCCTCGCCCCACTTCAAAACACCCCTTTAGCCATGTTTGATCAGTGTTGAAAGCAAGCACTGATAAAATTCTAGTCTGGTTTTAAATTAATAACGTTAAGGACATACATGCGTTTAGGAGGTTAGAATTCAAAGCTTAATTGGAGGAATTTACAATCAGTTACACCAAAATGGAAATCCGTGCTATTCTTCTCTTCTCAAAACAGAAATACAACTGCTAACGCTGAGATCTCATGTATTAAAGGGTAATATTTTGTCCCATATCATATGGGACAAAAATTAAGGTTTTATTGGACATATAAATCCTCATTTACCACTAAAGAAATAAACTATTTTTCACCTTAAGAAGCAATTATTTCCACTAGTTTTAATTCCTAGGTAAGAGCACTGCTTTTCTTTGTGAAAGCAAACTGATTTCATATGTCAAATGAACCCTGCATTTTATTTTCGTTTTACTTACAAAATGCTTACTTTAGATTCTATCTATTAATATCTGTGTAGGCTTCTGTATAGGCAGCCCTTATAAAGATGTGCATTAAGGCAGGAAATTCCAAATATTTTTTGCTTATACTGCTGAGTAGAGGGTTGCATGCATTGTCTTATGAATAATTTTCCAGTGAATCATTAAGGTTTGAGAACCATGAAAACATGTCATGCAGTTTCTGGTTACTTGAAACATCAATACCCATGGTGGCATGTAGTTTTCTCAAAAAATTGGAAAAATGAATTTAATTTTGACATAATTTTTTATAATTGTGACATTATTAGTACTTTGTATATAAATACAGCTGTTATTACTCTGTCCCTCTCTCTCTCTTCTCTATTCATATGTGTATCTGTAAGATCCAATTTTTGTTCGTGGGTTGTGTGCAAGTGCAACCTATTAAGTTGTACCAAATACTAAAACTGAAATTCAGTTTGACATCCAAAACGTCTTGGTTCTCAAGAGGACCAAGCTAATTCAGAGCTAATTTGAATTCCTTTTAAAAATTTTTTTCATTGAATGTAATGGCCCTTAGTTTTGGTCTCTAGTGGAATACATTCATATAGATAAGAAAATACGTTTTCTTTCTTCTGCATTTCTGGAGGGAGTGATTACTCACCCACTATTGTTTTAAAATGCAGCGCTGTATCACAAACATGTAGACTGTAAATTCAGAAATTGCCAATGTTTTTTCTTGATCAGCAAAGCACAGTGATCAGTGTCATTTCTTTTAAAGGCATCACAATGCGAGCAAAGAGCAAGCCTCATAGCAGGAATGGAACAGGCCAACTGGATTAAATTAGGGCAAGTGATAAAACTGGTAGGTTTACTGGAGACGCCATGCTAGCCTGTATATTTTGTAGTCTTCCAAATACTTTAGCTGATCTCATGTTCTTCGGCAGATCACTCACCTGAAAATTTTTACATTTGATAAAAATGTCAATCCTAATAGCATCCTTCAGCTGGAGACCTGTCATGCAGAGAGGAAGGCAAGAGGCAGAAAGAAAAGCTGTTTAACTGAAGCTTTGTATTAAAAATATTATGTAGAAACAAGGATCTGTTTGGCTTTTTTTATTTTTTAACAAAAGAGTGATTCAAGCAACATTTACTGATTGCTACACAGAGGTTTGCATGTTTGTTTTTGACAGGTTCTCAATACAGCCTCCTCTTGGCCTTTCAAACATGCACGCTGCTATTTGATGGCTGAATCACATAGTGTAAAGAACAGCTCCACCTGGGTAGGACAGGAATAAGCATCCTGCTATAACCAGCATATAATTTAGTCATTCTGTCGCTTGAAGACTTGTCATCAGGATTCAAGATCTCTTCTGCATGAGTAAATTGGTTAGTTATGTGCACTGAATTACAAGGCTGTGAGTCTTTATAGAAATAAAAATCTAATAAAACATAAACACGAGCTGCACAAATCAATATAAGTATCTCATGTCCAACCGCAGCTATCCTCTGTCAGTTCAACTCAGGTGCTCTCAAGCAATGTTTGTAAAGCATTTATGCTGTGAGCCATTTCGATCCTCACATCTGACTGGGTTATGTACTCAACTGTGTCACCTTTTAATAGTTCTCCACTTCTCATTGTGTTTGTTTTAGTAGTCCCCAGAATGGATTTGAAAGAAAAATAAAAAAGCACCAATAAAAAACCCCTAAACATCAAAGAGAAAAACCACCTTGCTGTCTAGTGGAGGAAGAACAAGTAATAAGTTTTATTGACAATACTCTTGGAAAATTTTTAGCAATGAGATAGGACACAATGGTAATAAACTTTTCACAACTTGGATATAAGGGTAGAGAATAGAAAATTGAAAGATAAGATTTATAGTCAGTCTGCAGTGGTTGAATTTAAAAGGTAGGAAATTATTCTGAAGATGTTTCCAGCAAGCTCATCCCTCTTTAAGCCACGTAAACAAATGGGGATGAATTTTGACATTAAAAATAAGCTGTATATGAAACAGGGTCACTTTATGGCTTGCATGCGTAGCTGACATGAGAGTCTGAATAGAAGCAGCCCTTGCAGAACACTGGCTTATCCTGTGAGATCTGCAGTGGGGCTTTACCAGTGTCATGGCTGATTCAAACCAAATACATTACCACATGCTGGAACCATCCCTAGCTAGGAATGCTCAGATTTGTACTGTAATAATCTAAAAATAAATTGTAGTCACTGATGTCACAATGTATGATTCTTTCAGCTGTCTTCTGTGCTGAGCCCACACACCACTCAGTGTCATAGGACGTATTTCAGTAAGTGTATACCACTGACTAGCTTCAGTGGAGGGTTAGGATTTTCCATGCTTATCTATCTTCTGTTATTTATGTGCTAACTGAGATTTGCAACTTGATGGGGAGGCTGAGCCTTTCAAGAGAGGTAAGCTTTGAAAATGAGTGGCACTCTTACTGATTCTGCAGTGACTGTTACAATTTCATAGATAGTATGAATATAAATATAAATTTGTACTTGTGTACAAATTTATTTTGAAATAAATTAAAAATATTTTTGAGATTTAGTTACACAGGTCGTTAAGACTAAGCCACTTCAATGTTTCACCATAACAGATGACAGATGAAATAATAATGGCAAGATTTGATGGTAGCAAACATCCATCTAGCAGTATTTTTCACATTTGCATCTGTTGAATGCAATAGGCAAAATGACATGCAGACGAGTTCAGAGGGAAGACCTTTCCTTTGTCCTCCAACTGGAAGTAGTCATTGGCAATTAAGACAGGTCTAGGACAGCCAGAAATGAAAGAGGACAATCATGAATAGGATTTCTGATCCAAAGTGTTAATTGAAGTGGTCTAATGGCTTGATTGTTTTGAAAATGGCTGTTACTGTAGTGTCTGTGTGGGCTGCAGGCCCAGAACAGCCCTGGAAGGAACAGGTTTTCAAGCTCTGTAGTGTTGCTGCCAGGTTAATGGTCTTTCCAGGACTGACCAGCGATCTTGGTCAGTGCCATCATGTGGTGATCTTGTGATACTGTTATCAGACATAGCTGGGTTAGTGATCAAACTTCTTGATGTGTTAACGTCACTTTGGACCCTGAGTGAGAAGATATGCAGTTTAATGCCAACAAGTCTTTCAAAAATCTGTTTAGAGAAATAGCATGGAGAGGGCTCACATAAATTAGTCACATTTTCTGCAACTGGGTTTCTTTTACCCTTTTAAACTCTGGTGGAAAGTAAATGGACAGACTTCAATAAATCTCCTGCTTGGTGTGTTTTTTCACTCCAAAACAGATTTTGCAGTAATCAACTCCAGATACCTATTTGCTCTATTCCAATAAACAAATACTACATTATACATCACACTTTTGACTTCTGATACATAAAACCCCTACTTTGTATCCATCCAAATGTAATAAAACCAGGACAAAGCTGATAGTCTCTTTTGAAACAAAATAATTTTGAATCGAGTCAGATTTTTAGTGTTTATTCATATATCTTCATTTTGTACTGACTTTTGTAGTACTGATTTTAGACTTAAGTTTTGCATAAATCTTATGCTTGGAAGTAGATGTGCCAGACAGTTTTTCTCCTCTTAAATAAACTTTTTTTCAGACACTACACAGAACTCTGCAATTAAAAAGACCAGGGGTTTACTCAACAATTACCAATAGTTTAATTATAAAATGAAGAATTTTTTCTCAGAAAATTAATAAGCTTTTCTTCCCACCCAGGTCCCCTTTCTCTTTATTTCTTTCCTTACTTTACTCCAGCATATATCATTTATCACTTATATACCACTTACCCATGAAATACCTCTTTTGAGTACTTGGCCATATACAGAACAAATTACCTTAAAATTGTATAACAAATACGTTTATTCTTTGAGATATGAGTCTACCTTTTCTGATCTACTGTGAATATTTTCCAGCGGTATCTTTTCAAATAAACAAGACTAGTATATTATTCATATAGGACACCATTTAAGACATAAGCCATATGCTCTCTAATGTACAATACATTTTTACTCATTTTCTTATTGGACATAGCATGAACCACTAATATTAAAAGACTTGTGCAACAGGACCAAGAGAAACAGACCATTGACAGATTAGTGTGATACAATGAGGTCTGTTGGATTCAGTGTAAAGATACCTGTTAAATTCAAGGGCTTTTGGTCAGGTTCTGGGAGAAAGTATTTGGATAAAATAGTATGGATTATTTCCATAGAGCTAGCAATAGAATATATAATGCTTAAAAGTTTTCTCCCAACTTCCCATTAACTCTGCTAGTGAAGTTGCCTTCAAACCTCTGTTTGGAAAGTAAAAAAGAAAGCATGGGCTCTGAAAAATATTGCATCTCCATCCCTTCCTTGAAGAGCTTGTTATAAACATAGATGATTATGCACACTAAAAGAGTATGCTAGATGATATAGGACCATGTACTGTCTCAACACATGTTTTATTGGTGACTGTGTTTATAAAGACAAATGGTTACACAGACTTGATTCCATCTGTGATTTCTTTCTGAACCTTCTTGGATTTGCTTGTCGAAGAAACTGGGCATGTGCTAGATGGAGTATTCACATCCAGTCTGTTCACCTTTTCATTCAGTTCTCTCATTAGTTGTGGTGGTGCTCAAGTTTTTGCCAACTCTCCAAACTAGCATTTTAATACTGGTAAATAATTCCTGTGGAGGTTCAACTGGACTGTTTTTGGATCATAGATTTCAATATTATTTTATAGGTGATTCTTGACCAAAAAAAAGGAGCAAAAATCCTCTCCTGGATTCCAGAAGAATTATGCAAGAAGAGGTGAAGCCCATGCACATCTGCCATTACCAAAACTCTATGAAATTTATTAAGTAGTAGGAATGTATCTGGATTACATGGCATGTCTTATGCAAAGAGTGGAAAAAGATTATAAGAACAAGTAGAGGAAGCAGCTAGTGAGTTGTTGCTGTATGAAATATACCCTTCACCCAAACTTTAGTGCTGGTAGTCCAATGCAGCACTTCAGGACATTCATCAATCTTAGTGTTCCTTCTCAGTCAGATACATAGGCACTAAGTTGTTTGCTATAGTCTCCCAATCTAAGCATATCTCTACCAATAATATAATTATTATTATGTCTGCCTACTGCACTTTATATCATCTACATGAAAGCAAAGATAAGTTCTCAGTACACAATGGTGTGAAGGGAAGTAGAACTTTCTGCAAATTATGCACAGCTGGACAGATGAGCTGTGGTGCCTGAGGCTGTGATTTTGTATTAACACAGCCAGCAGTAGGTCTGCTGCCTAAATTAGAAATTTTCAGTGTGCGTAGTTTTCAAATGTGCAGGTGGTGAATTTGGGGACAGATGATGTAGATCCAGTGGTTTTGACAGATTAAATAATAGCAGTTGGCATAACTGGAAATTAATCATGGAGCTGGATGAGAGAGCTAGCGTATTAATTTCATGCTCGTCATGATAATATTTGATTTAGTTCAGGTACACAAGGTACAGTGCAGGATAGGTGGACTTACTGCTTTGGTCTACAGAGTCTAACAGTTATTAAGAAAATGCATTACTTTGTTTAATCTTACATTTGTTATGTCTTTCTTTGTCTCAGGATCTTGTAGCTAACTGTGAGTTACAGTTTTTGAAGATAAATGCTTCCTGTGTATTTTGGTTTGATGTCATCTTTACATAGAGATGTTTCAAATACAGTGCCTTAGGAATATGGTAATACAGGCCACCTGGCACACACATTAAAAAAAAAAAAAAAAAGTAAACTAGAAGAGCCAGTAAGCTTTTGATACTGTTGTCCTGTGAAAGGCATGCTGCACTGATTTATCTGCCCTGATCTGGTACAGAGGTGTGATGTTACTGAAATGTAGGGGATTAGTGGTGCAGTTAGCATGTGCCATTACTCTTACACCAAGTTTTTATGGTCATAGAGAGGCATGGAAGCACAAGCAAAAGTTCCTCACTAGAAGAGCTGGCTGATTCTCTTTTGTGCTGTAGTGTAGCAAATGTATATTTATTCCTGTAATTTTCAATCTGTATTTTCTTTTTCCTGTTGGCTTTGGAAATAAGATGTTCTAGTGAATTGTCCTCTTGTCTAAATCTGTCTTGTCTATAAAAATTTTAGCTTGAGAATACTGGAATTAGAGCATATAGTTAGAATATTTTATTTTCTCTTTCTTCCTTTTCTGCAAGTTTTGTTGTTGTTTTTTTGTTTGTTTGTTTATTTTTCTGTAACTGTAATTTATCTTAGCATCCCAGAGCCTGTGAAATGTTTTCCACTCATGACATAATAAAGGTGTAATACTGGTCAATATGGTGAACAATAAAGTAGAAAGAGTAGAATAGAGTCTTGGGTGATTTGCTTTAGCAGTTCTCTTATGCTGAAATTGAGTGTATTTTGGGGAAGAATGTCTTGTTCTGGTAATGAAAATTACATTAGCAATGTTGAAGCTACGCTAGCAATGCTGTAGAAAGGACAGGGGATGGGAGCAGTTGTCATAGTGCCAGTCTGTTGAATTCTCTTAGCTATTAAATACGTAAGATTGGAAAGCTAAATAAGTCTTGTATTTTGTATATAAGTAAATGATCACTGGGTAATAACACTTAACAGAAACATCCTTCTGTGGTAGATTTCATCTTCTGTATACCCTGGAGAGTGGTCATTTGGTGAGGCTTGATACTTCACTGCTTCCTGAAACCAGTTAGAGCTGGTTTATTCAAGAGGAAACAAAATGTGTAAATTGGAGAAGATACTGTCTGGAGCCTGAGATGTCAATAAAGATGATGGAGAAATGGCAGTTCCATTTTGGGAGACAATTAATGGGTTTCTTAACAGCAGTGATAGCACTTGTAACACCACTTCTAGCTCTTAAGGCCTGAAAGCTAAGCACTAAGCATATTCATGTCTGAGATGAGGAGATTGCATATTCCAGTCCTTACCTTCTCCTCTGTGAAAGATGATGCTTCCTAAATGACCCAACCCCTCCCTCTCTTACTCATCATCCCCAGCTTGGTGGGGTGTTTTCCTTCTCTTGCTTATTACTGCCTCAAGAGGCCCATTCTAGTCAGAGTCTGTAAACAAGCACTGAGTTGCAGACAGACGACCAGTTTCAAAGGAAGGTTAACATGATTAACTTCCATAGAAAAAGAATATGATAACAAACACGGATAGTACACACACAAGAGCATAGAGAGTATAGTAGTAGGAGGAGTGGCAGTTCACATACTATGCTCTGGAGAACTTAAAACAGCAAGATATAAATCAAGGTGGATTTACAACAGGAGGTGATGCTTTTGGACATGAGGGTTTGGTTTAGTCTGAAGGGGTGCAATGTAGAAGTTACTGGTCAAGCTAAAAGTACAATTTTTGATATCAGAAATCTAGAAATCTGTAGAAATCTAGATTGTACGCTTTGAAATTGAGTCTGTTTTCCTCTGAACAGTATTTTAAATTTTTTTTGTCCTAATAAAGTATTTATTGAAAGAAAGCCATTGCTTTTTAAGGAAACCATATCCAGTGGTATCATCACGGAATATATCTTTAGTTAGGAATGTTTGCTGTTTTGGGGTTTTTTATGCTGTTTCTCCCAACAATCATAAAAAGTCATCTTTTTTTACTTCGATTCCAATACTTGGCTTTTTGGAGTGTTGGATTTTTTGGTTTGGGGTTTTGGTTTGTTTGTTTGTTTGTTTGTTTTGTTTTGTTTTGTTTGGGTTTTTTGTCTGTTTGTTTTTGTTTTAGTGTCCTTTTTTTTGTCTGTGTGCTTTTGTTTGGGTTTTTTCCCCCACATGCCAAATTTTACTATTAACTTGCAGTTTCTCAGAGAAGCTAGTTTTGCAGAGAAGTGCATGAAGAATGTGAAGAAATTTACCTGCGATTATATAAAGTCAGGCTTAACAAACTGTGGTTTTTAATGTTTCTGTCACTAGTACGTGGGGGTGAGGGGAAGGAAATTAGAGTAAAATGTGCCTTCATCCTACTCATATACATCACTTAAAGATATTAATGTAATAGTTGATAAAGACCGTGCAATTGCTTTTGTACCATTATTTCACATCTAATTTATATTCCATAGTTACAAAACTTTTTTCTGATCACTTTTTAAAACAGAATTTATATACTCTGCTTACCTCCAAATAGAAGATATTCAGTAAGAAATAAAGCGGACAGGAGAAAACAATTTTTCCTCAGAGGCTGCAGAGTGCTAGCCTTTCATGTTCTTAATAAACAACCTTCCCTTATATATATAAATGGACATAATGCATACCACAACAATTTTGATAGCAATTTTTCTTCACTTGTTGTGAGTTGTATATTTAAAAGATCACAAGCATGACTGAGATCTCATTAACACTGTTCTTGCATTGGTTTATACCATTGTCTTCAGTGACACTGTGCCTAAAATCTGAGTGTCTAAAAGTATTTACTGCTTAAAAAAAGGACAGTCAGGTTCCAGGATTCCCCCCCTCCTTTTGCAGCTAATATCTCATCATTTAGTATATTGATTTGGCAGAGGTCTCTTTTCAGCTAAGAAGAACTTGTTCTCTGTGGAGTAAATTGTTTACCAGCCAGCTATATATGTTTGCCTTAGCAAATCTGAGTGAAATGGTCCATCACGAATTCATGTAACTGCATTAACCTTCTTGACATTGTGACTCTAAAAAGTTAAGATGAGGATAGAGGTGAATGACAGGAGGTGGTGAAAATGAGATTCTTGAACATGGTGCACATTTTACTCTGTGTAAATAGGCTTAGAATTTAAGTGATTTTTAGAGATAAGTTTATCTTTTGAATTTATTTGTCCCCTTTAGATGATTATTGTTAAACAGGAAGATTATGTTTTATCAGAATTTTAGTTCTTAATCCATGCTGATTTCTAGTATGTACTCAGATTTTATGTTTAGACAGGTAGAAGTTGCAGGTACAAAAGAAGAGAATGGATGGAAAAAACTTAATCACAACGTTTTTTATTACTTTACACCAATTTCTTTTTCTGCTCTGACATGTACCAGGATTGATTATTTATAATACATACTTTTTATGAATAAATAAGCACTAAATTTTCTATAAGAAGATATCTCAGAGTAGAAATAGTTTTCTAGAGAAGGTTGATAAAAGTTTGGCGGAAGAATTCAACTTTCTAGAGCACTATATTGCCTTCATTTGCAAAAACATAAAAATTATTCCACCAAAAAAGAAAAAATTAGATGAAGAATCTACACTTTGCCTAAACATGTTACATGCTTTCCAGAATCTTTCATATATCTTGAGAATAGTTTTTTTTGGGGGAGAGAGGAAAGGAACAAAGAAATTAATTTATTAATTTTTTTTCCTTTGTTTAGTTTTTATTTGGCTAATGTACTGTATAAGGAAAAATGGTATTCAGATATCTAGACTGAGATAAACCCCAAACCTGCAACACCACTCAATCTTACTTCAGAAATGCACAAAATGGCCACTTTAGGGAAGGAGAGAAGAAGGTGAAGATTTGAGTCTAGCCCACATACAGAATCAGAATATAGCTCCAGTACTCAGACTGGGAAATGCTTCTGGGTTCTCTGATCTGGATGTAACTAAAGTCATGCCAGGAAGCACTCTTGCCTATCCACCGTGATTTTGAAAGTAATAAGTTCACGGACTGTCATGACATGGCGTATACAGGACAAGCAGGGGATCAGGCACAGCCAGCATGGGTTTAGGAAATGTAGGTCCTGCTTGACCAATGTGATCTCCTTTGATGACCAGGTTACCTGCCTAGTGGATGAGAGAAGGGCTGTTGTCTGCCTGGATTTCAGTAAAGCCTTTAACACCGTCTCCCCCAGCATTCTCCTGGAGAAAGTGGCAGCCCATGTCTTAGACAGGTGCACTCTTGGCTGGGTTAAAAAATGGCTGGATGGCTGGGTCCAGAGAGTGGTGGTGAATGGAGTTACATTGAGCTGTCAGCTGGCTACAAGTGGTGTTCTCCAGGGCTCAGTGTTGGGGCCAGTCCTATTTCACATCTTTATTGATGATCAAGTGCATACTCAGAAGTTTGCAGGTTGTGTGGGAGTTTTGATCTGCTGGAGGGTAGGAAGGGTCTGCAGAGGGATCTGGACAGCATGGATCGATGGACCAAAGCCAACTGTATGAGGTTCAGTAAGATGAAGTGCTGGGTCCTGCACTTCAGTCATAACAACCCCATGCATCACTACTGGCTTGGGGAAGACTGGCTGGAAATTGACCCAGCAGAAAAGGACCTGAGGATGCTGGTTGGCAGCTGGCTGCATATCAGCCAGTGTGTGCCAGGTGGCCAAGAAGGCCAGTGGCAGGCAGGCTTGTATCAGAAGCAGTGTGGCCAGCAGGACCAAGGAAGTGATTGTTCCCATGTACTCAGCACTGGTGAGGCCACACCTTGAGTACTGCAGTGAGTTCTGTAGTCCCCTCACTACAATAAAGACATTGAGGGGCTGGAGCTTGTCTAGATAAGGGCAGTGAAGTGGATGAAAGGTCTAGAGAATAAGTCATTATGAGGAGCAAATGAGGAAGCTGGAGCTGTTTAGCCTGGAGAAAAGGACGCTCTAGGGAGACTTTATTGCTCTCTACAACTGCTTGAAATGAGGTTGTAGCAGAGGTTGTAGGGTGGGGGTCAGCCTCTTCTCCCAGGCAACCAGGGAAAGGACAAGAGGAAATGGCCTCAAGCTGTGCCAGGAGATATTCAGGTTGGACATCAGGAAGAATTTCTTCACTGAAAGAGTGGTTAAGCTTTGGAGTGGGCTGCCCAGGGAAGCGGTGGAATCACTATCCCTGGGAGTGTTAAGAAGTGACCGGACTTGGCACTTAGTGGTGTTGTTTAGTTGACATGGCAGTGTTCTGTGAAAGGGTGGATGGTCTCAATGATCTTGAATGTCTTTTCCAGCCTTAATGATTCTGTGATTCTATGACTTCATCTCTTTTCTTTTATCCTGGGCTGTCAGCCTAGAAACATAGAAAGAATTTTCATTCTAGATTTTCATATGTATTGTTACACAAAGGATGTTAATCTTGATTGAAGTATGGCAATTTTTAGGTTCAAGTTTTGCATGTCTATGCACTACATATTGGGCTTCTCTACTGTAAACTAAAGTCTACAAAGCAAAAGGTAAGGAAAGCTGAAGCAGGAGGGTGGACAAAAGAGGGACCATTCTCACTGTAGAGATAGTTTTTCCCTCAAGTACCTACCATACAAAACTATTGGGATTTGCAGTTGCAAGACTATGATAATAACAACACAAGACCTAGAGTGTGAGAACATCAAGGGAAAAAGAAAAATGATGTTTTGGAGGGCTGTAGAAAACACTGCTTCAGTGGCTTAGATGATAGCTTACAGGGCTGTGAATTGCAGATCCTTGATATTACTAAGGCTGAGATATTAATTTACTCAAAGCAAAACATGATTTAACAGCATTCATGAATGAAAAATTTGTATTAGCTCACTTAAACTTAACATCAGAGATATAAAAATTAGGATCATGTAGACATAACTTAGAGCTTTTGCCTGGATACTTCCTTTTTCTCAAAAAGGAAGGGTATAGAGAATTTTAAGGCTATTTTTGTTTGTATTTACCTTGCTCTAGGGAAAGACATTGTATCAGTAGAATACATTTATTTTTAAACTATAGTCATCTTAAAAAAAAATAAAACCCCATAATTTACTTTATGTTTTACTACATTCATAAAAACAGAACCAGTACTTTTTTGTACACTGTTTCTAAGTACTAGGTGACTTTGTATCCCTTTATAACTTCTATTATTTCATAATGGATCCTTTGGAAGGAAGGATGTCCTCTCTTCCTAAGACTACATCATTTATCAAACAGTAATTGCCATGGTACATTTAGATGTACTATGACTTTGTAAATCATCACAAGAATTGCCTGATATCCACATTACCCAGTGCCTCAAGGTATTCCAAAATACAAAATCTAGCCACAGGCATTAACAACACATACAGTGATTGCTGTCATATTTTGGTGCTGTTCCCAGAAATGCCACATTCAGAAGGCTGTACTTTGAGGAATGATGCTGCATGATCAGATGGCTAAATTCATTAGAGGCTGAGGTACCACAACAGGGAGCACAATGTTATCCTTTATGATCTTGGCTTTTGTGGTGGCAAACAGCAATACCCACACAATTTCTTGATCTGGTTACCAACTGATTCAGTCTTTTAAACTATTTGCAACACTGGCAAATTTTTTTCATCACATCTTTTAGCTTAGCTTCAGTTTTCTTTCCTGAGAAGCCATCGAAAAAATGCAGAAGTTCCTCAATAGTCCAGGTAACTACTTTGAACGATGAGATCAGTTGTTCAGTGGCTGTATGTCAAATTTATTCTTAGACCCTATTCTTAGGGTTTGGCTGCTACAAACTGAAGAAGCTGAGAAATTGTGACGGTCAATTCTGGACTGTTCTCATAAAAGAACTAGGGAAAAACCCACACCCACCTCCCTTCCCCCGCCCCTCCCCAAAAAGAACCAACAAAACCCCTTCTTTATTTTACCATATGCCGAACTCATTAGTGGTTGATGAAAGATCCTTACAGGGCTGCTACTCTGTTTCCCTCTGTGAACTGTGTGTATTCAGTAAGGCCATGTTTAAATTTTTTTGTCAAATGTCTACTGAATATATTACACAAACTAGGAGAACTAGAGAGGAATGCATTTTAGTTTTAGTCCACATATTTTAGATAATCAGTTCATACTCACATGCTGAGCTTTATGACAAAAATTTTACACTTTTTTTTTTTTACAGCTGGTTCAGTGAAGATCACTTTTGTGAGGCACCAACAACCTCTGGATTTCAGTGATTTTCCTACTAGTAAATAAGCATCTTTCTCTCAAAATGTCTCTGTCAGTTCAGCCATGTTTCTATCTGTCTGCCAGTGCCCTTTACTTCCTGCTAGTATATGCTACTAGTTTAGTTCAGATGCCACTGAAAATCGTAGTTCTGAATCTCTTGTAAATGCAGTGGATTTTGGTTTTCATTGTGAAAAAATACAACTAAAGTTATTTGTTACTCATCCTTCAATCTAGATACTTTCAGATGCTGACCAGATGAACTGTTTAGTAGATTATCAAAAGTATATGCTGATAATTGCTAAGATTTTTCTGAAGTTTATAAGGAAAGACCTTGCTTGAGTCCCATGTGGGTTGGTTCATCCTGCACACCAGAAATCTGTTTTCAAACTGAAGACAGTTGTATGCAAATTAGTTATTTTAGGTTCTCAGTGCAATTTACAGGATTAATTAAGAATTCTGGGATGAAATTGACCTTTTTTAAGGTTTTCTTTGGAATGAGATGAAGCACTTGTGATTAATGAATAAATGAATTTGATCAGGTGAAACTGAATCTTGGTTAGTTTACATTGTTCCACAGACTATAAGTTGTTGGTTTTCCTGTTCTAAGGCCTGTCTGAGACACCCATATTATTGGTGAAGCAAAGGTCCCTTACAATTTATTGCTTTATTGTTATTTTGGTTTATATAAAGGTACAGGTCTTATTTTAAGATTAAGGACTCCTCTTTTCATGGCTTACAATTCTTGACATTTGAACATCTGTGTCATTTTCAAACACATTTTCTTTACAAAGCTGTGGGATTGTTTGATGTCTCATATGCTTGAATGCCATTGATAGTCTAGGATCTAGCCTTAATTTGAGGTTATTACTGTACCTATCAGAGGCCTGAATCATCAGACTGTAATCCTTTCTGAACTTCTGCATGTTAGCACATTTATCAGGTTTTTGTAGGTTATTGGTGTCAAGAAATTTCATTCTTCTACCCAACATTGTCATTCAGTGGTTTTAGTTGTATGTAAAAAGTAGCAACTACTCAGTTTTGATGTATGCAAATTGTTATGTATGAAAGAAATAGAGTATTTTATATGCTGATTGCCTCCAAGTACATTCTGTGTGAGACATCGTTTTGAAGAAATTTGTGGAGGAGTTTTACAGGATTTTCAATTATTCTGAATGTAAACGGGATGAAAAAATACAAGGGGTATAGCATCTATTTGAAATAATTATAATAGATATGTTTTACTGTGGCTGAGTTTAATGACTCAGACGATCATCTCTTATTCCTTTGGATGTTTTGCTAAGCAGAAAACAGTGGAGATGTGGCTGAATTTTTTGGGGGTGGTAAAATGCAATGTAGAATACTTACATTTACAGAACTAAGTTCACAATATAATCACTGGAAATTTCATATATATTTCAGAAGGAAAGACTCCACATGAGTTGCCTGCTTAAATGTATTTAACACAAGCTATAAAATTTAAACTTCCAAAAGCAGCAATAAAACCAGCAGCTTTCATTTCTAGGTAATACTGAATATTTTAACCCCTCTACTCTTCTTGGAATTATGAATTGCAGTATGAAAATTTGGAAGCAGAAGACTAGCTTCATTACTTATAATAATTACTGAGCACATTATATAACTCCAGTGACAAATAATTCTGTTTCAATATTTTACTGAAGGGTACCAATGAAGGGAATAGCTAATACAGTGGTTGTTGCAGCACAGGTCTCTCCATTCAGCAGCAACTGTTAATATTTCTCTCATGAAAAGGGCTAAAGAATTAGACATATGCGGATTTTTTTTTTTTTTAATTCAAACTCATGTTAAAAATATTTAACAAATAAAAAGTTTTCAGGTTCTAATAAAAATAGAATTTATTCATGTATATGTACATGTATTCTTCAATTCATTTCGATGTTTGGTGCTTTTCATTGTCTAATAAAAGATTGCATGTGTCACTTGATAATCTTGATGGCCTTAATGTAGACCTTTTTTTTTAATGAGTGATTTAAAAAAAAAATGAAACAAATGCAAACTCAAATTCTTTTAAAAAACAAAACCAGATCATCTGTAATGGTTCTTTTACTGTGAACAACTGTCACTTGAATACCATCTAGAGGAGGTTTGTTTTTGTGAGGGCATACATTGCAGGTGGATTCTTGAGTGAAACACTAGCAATTTTTTGCACCAGTAATCAAATTGTGATAATCTCTCTTCACAGTTGGAAGTGCTTACATGGCAAGAATCTAATTTCTAAAGCTTACGAGCTGTGTTTTCTACAAAGATATTTTTTTCTTGATATCTTATTTTCAACTCCTGAGAATATTAAAAAAAAAATAAATAATGCAAAGTTAAAAGGTCTACTTAAAAACTCCTGTAAAAGTTAACGGCTGTATTTAAAAACCACAAAAACAACAAGCACTTGCTATGATATCCTGTAGTTTACTGAGGAAATCTAATAATTGAATTATTAACTAAAACCAGATGATGACTACAACAAAGGTATTTATCACTTAGCCATCTATGAGTCTCAATTGCATCTTAGACGTGAATAGGAAAAAAAAAGGATGAGAAAGAACTGCAAACTGCAATGCTTTTAGGCATTTGTAATACAAATTATATATTACTGGAAGATTTAGTTTCTTTGTAGAAACTTCAATTTGTTACTTGAATGCAGAATACCTTTGTTAGCATATTTACCTATGGTTGGAAAATGTTCTACAGATTAGGGAATTACTTGTTGGAAAATAACATACATAACATTTAGAGTTTGCAGTGCCGAGAAAGACAAGGATTTTATTGCTGCAGTGGTTTGTCACCAAAGGGGTTTTTCAGCTATTAGTTTTTCAAAACTTTTGAAGATCAGGCCACTGAGGTGCCTGGTTTGAGCTTCCACTTTGTCATTATCCTTCCAACTTATAACTTCCACACATGAGTGTTTCAGGAGTTTGTGTGTACTCAGAGGAGTATTTCTACAAATACTTTAAAGCACTGTGCAACAACTCCAAGTTACTGCATCAGTACACATCCTCACAGTGACCTGACAGTGCTGTTCAGCCTTCCAGAGGCTGGTGCTTTGCTTGGGCAGAAAGTCCTCCAGGACCTGAACTGTGGTCTTTGCATAGCACTACAATGCAGTATGTGACATATCAGTGTGGTCAGAGTTAGCTTTGTTTCACTATACAGCTCAGGGTATATCATCACTTCTTAGAGCTTTTTGAGGTAAAATTTGTCTTGTGGTTTGCAAAGTGACAGCAATTTTGCATTTGTGGAAGAGACATCTAAAATATGCTTCTCTTTAATGCTTTGCTTGAGACCTTGTGATAGTTACTGCTGTCACAACCATGCTCTTATGTGTGATTTATAATTTTCCAGTAGCAGCTACCAGCTATTGTCAGAATTTCCTCCCAAAATTATGTGTCCAATAGACTACAGTCAAGTATGAGACAAGTATGAGACTTGGATATGTGGACTGACTTCCACAGTTTGCTGATCTTGTGAGAACTTTTATTGACTTCAAAGGGCTCTGGATCAATCTCTTAGTTTCTGCTCAAAGCAACTGCAGCCTTTCTTCAATTTTTAACACTGAAATAGTAAAAGGCCAACATATTCATAGCTCATTCACTCAGGAATATCTTTATTCTTCCAAGTAACAGCAGGGTAGAGAAAAGCAATTGACTTCTCAACCAGATAAATGGAAAGAGCAGAGATATTGTACTCATGACAATCATAAATTTAGGGTTGTTATGACCTGTAATCAACAGCATATGATATAACCTATTGCTATTGCAGGCAGGAGATCTAAAAATGACTGACAGCCTAGAGCAAGTAAGATCTAGCTGAAAACAGAATGTTCTAAATACAGAACAATGACTCTATATATAGCCCTACAGTGAGAGAAATCTTTTCATTTCTCCTTCTGATGGGAAAAAAGAGAGGATTTATTTGACTTTTGGGAAGCTTTAGAATCTTCAGCAAATATTCCAAGACAATGGAATCATTTTAGGCAACTTACCCAGTTCATGTAATGGAGTTTAAATAAATTTACCAACATATTGATTTCTTGCAGTAGGGAAATATGAGGGATCTTATTGTTATTGTGTTTGTTATTTGCTTGTTCGAGTAATTATTCTACACTGTCCGGTGCTAATTGTAGAGAATTCTAAATACAGCAGATTCAGTTAGTACATGGAGTGGTTGATTAGCTACGGATTGAGATAATCCATTGTCATGCATTAATGCTTCTCTTGTGGATATTCCAGTGACCTCTCATAACTCTTAACCTTTATCTAACATTTGGTACATGGTTCATTCAGCACAATAAAACTGTAATGAATGATTAAGTTGTAATTAATGAATTTAACTTTTTGCATTTGACTCAATTCTTAGTAGAAGCGTTAAACAAACTGCATTTGTTGCACAAATGTCTTTTGAATGCCTTAAACTTAATCAAAAGGATTTAGGGCCACATTCTCACCTTCTATATATGTTTTGACTTTGGTTTTCTGTTGATTGTTCTGTGGTCTTCACAGACTATTTGAAGTTGCCGGAAAAGGAAAAAAAAAAACCGAGTCCTACAATGCCAAATACATTTACCACACCTTCTGTGAAACACCTTAGGTCAAAATTTCAAGACTAAATACGGTCTATTGCTGCTTGAGCTACAGAACTTCACACTGTTCATCTGACAGTAAAGTAATCTGGTAGTGAAGAGGGAGGTTGTACTGCAGGTGCCATGCCCCAGTTGTAGAGGGAACCAAGTTTAGTTGTCTGTGCAGAAAAATCCATTTCAACCCGTGTCACTGCCTCTTTTGCTTCTAGAAATCAGGAATTGGGTTGATCATGAAGTTCCTGTCAAGACAGGATCCTTTCTCTTGAAGTCTCCTCATGCACTCCCAACATAATAGTAAAGCTCGTAGTGGCTGCCATCATTGCTGTTCTGTCATATTTTATCCCTAAAAAAGGAAATGCACTTTAAAATATTTGCTTTTTTATATATACTTTGATTTTGGTAAACTGCCAAAACTTCCCTGAGAAGGGAAAATTGATAGTTTTAAGTGCAGCTTGGACAAGCTAGGATGGAATTTAATTAGAAGAAGAAAGGCTTCCAGTGAAAGACTTTTCTCCTCACTGAATTTGAGGGAAGAGGAATTGGAACCTTTGATGTAAGTTCTCTGTAATTTTCTCTTGTTGCTCTTTGTTCCAAAGTAAATTATGGCTGTATTTAGACTGCAAACCTGGGGTAGTATTTGAAACTGTTGGGGCAGACTGGGCTAAAGACCCAGGTTGATCCATAATCTGGAACAGCTTGGTAGTTACTTTCACACCTCTCTTTCTGTTTACTCCTACTTATAGAGTTATTTTATCAGTTGAAAAGGAGCCCCACATACACAAAAATGAAGAGAATTGTGTTTTTACTAGGAGGCCTTGTGATGTAGACAAGTGTGGGAATGAAGGCAACAGAAATACAGCCATTAAGCTGCAAGCTTAGATGGGCTCTCATAAACATCATGTGGAAGTCTTGCAGGTATCAGATGTGTTTGTGTTTGCTCACAAGGTAGTGGTTGCCAGATAGAGACTTAAGTGTTTTTTCTCTTCTTGGCAGGGAGGCTAAAAGAGGTGTAAGGGTGCCTACATCCCATTTCATGTCATTAAGTTTTTTGTGGTGCTGGAAGAAGATGAAGCTGTTTCTTTTCTGTTGCTCTGATTCTGTGACTTTCCATTGGTAGGCAAGTGATTCTGTATGATGATTTAAACCAATTAGGACAAGTTAAAATTTCTTCCCTTGTCTCTTGAGGATAGAATAAGGCCTGAGGATATAGGACTGTATCAATCCCTATTCTATTTGACTTGAATGAGGCTTTTGCTCAGTTTTCACGAAAGATATTCACTTGAGATGTCAGAGATTATAGTTCAAGCTGTTCTTTAGTTACTGATATTAAATGATGCTGCTCCGTAAGGAGAAATAATGATCTGAGTAATTGATGAAGTGATTCACTGGCATGAGTTAGACATAACCAAACACTGAACATCTGCTATAACCTTTGCAACTGGAGTCTAGCTCGAGTCAGTCGTGTTAATGACATATTCTGTCTTTCTTGAAAAATGTACATGTATTTACAGATCAGGGAAGAACAGAATAACTGACTGAGGTTGGAAGGGACCTGTGGAGATGGTTTCTCAAATCTTACGCCCAAGCAGAGACACCTACGGCTGATTGTCCAGGACTATGTCCAGACAGTGTTTGAATATCTCCAAGGAGGGAGATCCTGCAACCTGTGCCAGTGTTTGATCACCCACACAGTTGAAAAGTGTTTCCTGATATTCAGAGGAAAATTCCTGTATTCGTTTGTGCCTGTTGCTTCTGGTCCTGTTACTGAGCACCATTCAACACCTGAAATTTTGAATTAATAAAAGATGAGATTTATAGAGAAATCTGTTTAATCAGTATTTTAATGCTTCTATTTACACTGATTGTTTTTAAAAGCTGCTAAAATCATATTATCAGACTGCTGTTGTACTTTGGGTTCGTTTGTCTCTACTACCCAGCTTCATCACAAGTTGCTTCTTGTGAAAATACTGTTCATTCTTTTTCACCAACCATTTTGAGACAAGTAAGGAAGTTGGAAAAACACATTTCTTACAGCTTAAATCATGTGGGTTTTAGTCCATAGGTCAGTGTAGAACGTGGTCGTATCTACCCCTAGCTTTTGATGATAATCTCTACAAAGGTAAATACTGCTCAGAATAAGCCAATTATTAAGTACCTTCTGGAAGGAGAAGGGACAGTGACAGTGAAGGAGACATAATATCAAGGTAAACAAAAGCATAAAGGTCTAAATGATGTGAGACTGTAGTCCAGTGATGACACTTCTATACAATCATTGTAGTTTGAGACATTTATTTTTACCTGATTATTTAATGCAAAATGCAGAATGATTGAACTAGTAACCTCGTTGCTCTTTCTTTACATAACGCTTTCTACTATGATGATAGCCATTTGTCCTTTATTTCATTTGTGATTGCTAAATTTTCAGACATGTTCTTGTGTTAAAATTTCAATTAGGTAGTCTTGAAGTTTAGTAAGGTTTGTAAAGAAAGTTACCATCACTCATTATACTGAAAAATATACTTAGATAAAATGCTGAACTTCTGGATGCAGAAGACCATTTCCTAAGGGGCTGAAACCAAAGAAGTGAACTTTACACTGATAGCTTGCTAGCAACAAATGTTCTGAGCATTACCTCCTAAAGAAAAATAGAATCCCTTTCTATCTGTAACAATACATTTATCTACGAATTAGACTATTTGAGAGGCAGTACCTCTGTGGCAGGCATAAGTGCTAAGAAGGTGCCTCAGTCATGTAAAAAAGAGTGAAGATTGGTTAAAATAAAAAATGAAAGCTTCTCCAGATAAAAGGAAGAGACAAGAGTAACACTCAGGTCTCTGTGGAGTCAGTAATTCTGAGTACTCGTTGGAGTTAAGGAATTTAGTGCTTAGATGTATTTCAAAGGTGTTAGTCTGGGTGGAGAAACAGGAAATAGAGGACTGTTATAAAAAAATCGGCGGTAACTAGTTTCCTTTCTTAAGAGATTGTGTGAGTTTATTCTGCTACAGTGTTTGGTGTGGGTTTATCTCCATGTGTTTGCTTCAATCCACATAGTTTTCATGATGGTGCCTGGGGAAAGATATATCATGGGCTTAGGAGATGCAGATTTTGGTGATTATTTTATGGATGGAATGACGACTGCTGATTGAAGGATATGGTCCTCATTTGTCATCGTGGGTCTGGTCACAGTAGGGTTTTTTTTGCCATTTGAATCTTTCACTTGCACGTCTCAACTTGGTAGCATTGTGTCACGGCATCCCAGGGTCCAGAAATGTCAGCGGCTCCGCATGCAGAGCAGCAGGGCAGGGCCTGTCAGCCAGGACGCGTCCCCCCGGTCAGGAGCCGGGCACCAAGGCATCGGGAACCTCTCTGGCGGGTCGAGGCCAGGCTGGGTCGTCGGCCCTCTGTGTTCCCGGCTCAGCGGAGCCATGGCAGGGCCGGGCAGGGCTGTGGGGAGCTGTGCCCGGCTCAGCGGGGCCATGGCAGGGCTGGGCAGGGCTGTGGGGAGCTGTGCCCGGCTCAGCGGGGCCATGGCAGGGCTGTGGGGAGCTGTGCCCGGCTCAGCGGGGCCGTGTCCGGGCAGGGCTGTGAGGAGCTGGGGACCGGCCCTGCTGCAGCACCACCGGGCTGGGGCTGACGAGGGGTCCTAGGCCCCGGGCGAGTCAGGACTGGTAATGTCCTCGGGGACGTGCTACGTTGAAAGGCTTTCTGAAGATGTTCGTTCTGGGGATGCAGTATAGATGGGTCACATTCAGTGAAATGTCTTACTGACATTTTAGTTTCATTCAGGAGAACTGGGAAACATCTTGGAGGTGAAAATGGGTAAGAGCTCAGTTTCCAAGAGAAGGAAGTCGTAGAACCTCTGTTGCTGTCATTCGGGCCCTCTGCTTTGTATCCTTGGCAACTTCCAGTTACATCAACACTGAACTGGAATAGCCTCCCTATGCACGTTCTGTCCATCAGAAACGTGTTTCAATAGTATAGGAATGGAAATTTATGCAGCTAGATAGGCAATTCCCTAAGTGCAGACAGATTTTGATGCATGATTTCAGTTTGATAGCTGGAGTTGCAGTTTCCCTTACCTTGCACTGCGTTATTATGGGGTGTGTGAAAACCGGCTCAGTGGCTTAACCAGCAATGATAGTATCTGACACATCATCTATGGAAAGATAAAAACTTTTCCACTTAGGAGAGGACTTCCACGTATGAGTTTTTATTGAATGAATTTTTAGTTATTCCAGTCTTTCTGGCTGTGCAAATTTTAGGAGAATTTTTTCCTGAATCACCTAGGCTCTTAAAAAAAATCATAAGGGAGAAAGGCAGATATATTTATCATAGTTTTCTCGTACACAGAGAGGCATATATAATTTCATCAAACTTAATTGCTTTACTAGTAATAACTTCAAAGTGACAGAGATAATTAACATTACCTCAAGCATAGCAAGAGCCTTGCTGTAATAGCTGTTTAAGTGCCTTTTTGTACTTTTCTTGCTGTTAGTTTCAGAAACGGAAATAATAGTAAAAGTCCCAAGGAGACTTAACTAGATACTTGAAGTGAGGACCAAAAGATGATCTGAACTCCATGCCACTGGGTGGTTTATTCTGTCTTCTATTCATTTTATTCCCCATCTACAATCTCTGAATGCTGTACCTTGACAAGTTTGAGGGTTATTATGTGGAACTCTTGCTGTTCCGTCTGATCTGTAATTTCAGTATGTCTCAGCATGGTCTTGAAGCTCTCTTTGGATTTTCTTTCTTTGACTTCAGTTTTGTCCTTAGTCCTTTTTTTTTTTTTTTTTAATTCGGGTTGATCTTTTTCCCTCTGCTTTCTGCTTTCTCCTTGAGCTGTATCTCATCCTCCTCGTCCTCCTCCTCCTTAATCTCAGGCTTGGCCTTTCTCTTATCTGTGGCTTGAGATTCAACCTTTTCTTTTGACACAGGGCTGGCACTCTCTCCTTCTCTTTGACCTTAGACTTAGCATTTCTTATGTCCTCCAGTTTTTCTATGTCTTGTTCTACATGCTTTTTTGGCATTGTTACTTTCTGGCCTGGAGTTTCCCTAAGGGGATTTATCGTTCCATTTGCCATTCAGAATTTCTTAACACGGCAAATTACTCTCTTCTGCATCTTCAGCATTTCTCTGGTCTGTGTTGCTGTTTTCAGCTTAGGCTTCATGAGTTTAATTCTTCCTGACTTCTCATAGCAGTTTGCAAATTCTTCAGAAGATTTGTTTTGTTTTGATTCAGAGTGAGTCTAACATCTTTGTTTCCAGCCTGCTTGTTGTATTTTGGGTTTGTTTTGTTGTTGGGGTTTTTTTTAGTTGTTTTTAGGTTTGGTTTGGTTTTTTTCACCTCAGCATGGTTTATTTTTTTCCTGCAACGTTTCAGGTTTTGACCTGTAGTATTAATTATTAAGTTTGTTGGGAACCTCATTGCACCAATATTGTCATCTTTTCATCCTTTGTTTTGTAATTAAATGTGTATTATATTCTATTCAAATATTTACCTTCATTTATTCTTCTGATGAGGAGGAGTTTTCAATCTTTCTTATCTGCTATATCACACATGATATCTTTTTTTACATCAGGATGTTTCTGATGTAGCCCATATGAGAAATTAACCCGTGTTTTGCCAGTTGTATTAGCAAAAATTAATATCCAAATAATTTTGAAGGCAAGCTTTCTCAAGAAATCTTAGTACTTTATGGAAAAACTAAGCATCACTGCAAATTCACATCACTTGTTCCTAGCTGCCATCATGCCTTAGACACGGCTTCATTTCTCCTCTCCACCTGCATCCTGTGGAGATGGCCTCAGCCTTTCCATTCCTGTGTTACTGCTCCTTTGCTGCTGCTGTTGTATCTTTGGTAGCAGCCCGTTTTCTCTGAAGAGCAGTCTCTGTTTATTGTTTGTGTTAGGCTGTTCTGCCTACTTCCTCTGTTCATCTTTGGTCTCTACTACACTTTTTCCTGCCCTTAGACCTTGCCAAGATTTGTACAATCCTAATCTTTCTTCTTCTTGTAGTTTCTCTCTGAAGCCACCCACCTGTTTTGTGGGATATTTAAGTTATTTGTGGCTGAGGATACAGCCTCTCATCTCTGGCTTCAGAGGAGTGTCAATGTTTTTTCCCAGCTTTCTCTGACTATTGCTGCCAGAAGGCATCCTCACGGAACAGGCAGAAATCAAGACTAGAGGTACAGAAAGGTTCAGAGGTTCAACTATTTAAGACAGAAATAGATGACCAGAGAATCATGACGAATGTATGTAAGAGAGAGAAAGAAGAAACACAGGATTTACATCTTTTTCTGACCTGCTTGAAGACAAGGACTGTAACTCAGAATATGTACATTGAGAGGGAGTGTGTGGATGAGAGGCTTCATGTCTTCTGGTGTGCTGCTTGCGATAAAGTTGCAAAAGGGGTCTGCAAAATGGGAGGCTTTTTCTGGATGAATTTCCTCCCTTTAGGCAAAGAGAGCATTGCTGCTTATTCAGCAAAGGAAAAGTTAACATTTCACTGCCTTTGCATTATTTGATAATTAATTATATTTGGTTCAAGTAAAGAAATTAAGATACCACCACTCATTTCTTAGATATCTCAAAATCAACATTACCTCAGCTGATATATGTGCAGAGTGGGTTGTTCGTTTTCTAGTTTGAAGCCCACACGCTTTGACTCATGAAGATTAATAAGTCTTCTACAATTCAGGATGCCTTTTTTTCCCCACTAAAATACAAAGGAACCCTATGGTCAGGTTTTGTTATTTTGCTTTCATATACTTTAATTAGGGGAAAAAATTATTTCATTTGCATATCTCTGATACTCCTCTAGCTGGTCTGTGTCTATTTCCTGCTGTGAGATCTACCTCTAGCTAGCTTTCCTCTTCTAAACAGTCCCTTCCTCCCAAACTGTCTAGGCAGTAAAGAGTTGAAATAGCAATATCTGCTTATTTGATATTCTGACTTCTGGACTGTCGGTGCTAAGAGAATATCACAGAACGGCCTGCAAGCATTTACCCATGCTCTCAGGCACGTGGTGTGATTCTTGGGGTGTCCTGCATGGGACCAGGAGTTGGACTTGATCATCTTGATGGGTCCCTTCCAACTCAGCATATTCTGTGACCCATTGTTTTAACACTGATTTTCTGTTTATAGTTAAAAAGGTTCAATAATTTAATTGCTGTGAAATACAATTGCTGTCACTACATATGAAATTTTTCAATTTAACAGAGGGGAGAGCTTATTGTGAAGATTTTCAAAAGAAAGAACTTGGTATGAAACTGAATTGAAAGGAAAATTTGTATAAACAATGTAAAGGTTACAGATTTAAAGATATATTTAAAGATGTTAAGATTGAATTCAAAAGGGTGCATTTTCTTAGAGAGACTTCATGAACCTATCTGCTCAAACAGAAGTTAATTACAATAGTCCAGTAATTGTGTTGAATAAATTTGAGCATCACAGAGTAAACAAATGTTTTTAGCTTATATCTGGGTATTGCCAGGAGCTGTCGGGGTTTTGGGGATAGCTGGAGAGAGCGGATCATCATGTTCAAAACAAAACAGAATTTTTTATGAGACAGAGATTTTATTTCTCAAGTAGACTAAGATAACTGCACATAATGACAGAATGTCAGTATTAATGGGTTCTTGTTGTATCACCTATAAAATCAGAGACAGTTGTGGTAATTCTGAGAAACTACTCAAGTAAGTAAGCTTAAATTGGGTAACATTAAAACTAGGGCCTTTTTAACACCACCAGATTTAAGTTACAAATGCATCTGTGAGATGGTGAGCAAACCTGTTAAAAATTTCAGAAAAATGTGCTTAGAGGGACTTCCAGATTCCCATAACATTTTTATTAAAATTTTGTAGTTATGAGGAAATCAGTTGTCACACATATGAAGACAAAATAGCTCTATAAAAAAGAAAAGTGTGTAGACGATGCCTTTATTTTGTTTTAGGATTGAACTGCTAGTCTTTTAATGTGTGCCCATGCTTCCTGAGGAAAAGGAATTGCAGTATTTGCTGTTGGTTTTTTGAAAGCAATTGACTGTTGCAGAGATGAAGTGTAAACGTGATCTGTAAATGGACATTGTGTTTTACTAAAATTTATAAAGTTTAAATTATAACCTAGTCATCTACAATGAAATTCAGTCTGCCAAGGACAACTAGAGGACAGTGTAAGATAATATGAAGGTGAAAAGGGTAAACACATAGAGGTAAACTTGGAAAACCTAGTTCACAAATAGTACTTTCTCAATTCTTTTTTCTGCTTGAAAGCTGGAGACTATTTGGTACCATGGAGAGACAGTAAATGCAGTCCCTGTGTTTACCAGCAAAGCTGAATTCTCTTCTCCTCTTTTCTCCTCTCTTCTCCTCTCTTCTCTTTTCTCCTCTCTTCTCCTCTCTTTTCTCTTCCTGTAGCAGTAATTAAGCTATAAAGGATGCTGCAATAAAGAAATGCAGCTTTAAAATAACTGAGAAGTGAAGCTGTGTTAGCCTTAGCAGATTTTTGCTGCCATTCACAGCCATTCCTTAAATCCTTCCTTATTCCTTATACTCTAGGTTTAATCACATACTACTGTTGGAGAATTGGAATGACTGTCAAAGTATAGGTGAGCAGTGAAATCTCCAGTAAAAGTGTCACTGTCATGTGGATAGATTTAAGACATTACCATAGCTTGGAGTAAAGATTCTCCTAAACTTCAACATCTGATTCCTCAATGGGTGTGTATGAAAAGCTGCACTGTTGCCAGGCTTCCCCTGCAGCAAGTGTCCAGATGGACACTTTGACAGTTTAGCTAGGGTGTTTCACACATTCCTTATTCATAAGGAATTCTGCTCTTCATATTTCAGAATTTCTCCTTTTCAGACGTGTGTTCACATAGCCATCCACTGGTACTTATTTCCAACCTATAATCACTGTGTTTACAAAGATTTGAGGCCTGTGTTTGCAGCTGTTACAATGAATTGCACTTATAGGGAGTGGTTTGGCTGAAGAGAGTCAAACTATTCATGAGGAAGTATTCACTATGATTCAAATTGCAGAATCTACAATCTGTGTGCTGATCAACTTAATTAAAATAAGAATAAATGATAAGAAGTGCCTTTAAGAGTGATACAGAGAAAAATAGAGTGCATCTTGCCCCTGCAAAATGCATGCAGGGGATAAGTAAATCCCATAAAATCTGCTGGCTTTGGAGGGAAGAGAAGTAAGGTATTAAAGTCTTGAAAAATATTAAAATTACCTGAAATACCTTTCTTGACACTATTAAGGTTTGAGTTTTAAATCACAGTGTCTCAAGATACTCTTGACAGAACAGACCATTGGTAAACACTGGTATTTAATATATCTAAATAGTCTATCTAAAATGGATAGATTATTCAAAAATAGTCTATTCATTAAAATGTCATTTGAAGTCTAAACTATAGTTTTGAATTACACATAGGAAAGAATAAACAATAGTAAAATGGCTTTTAAAAATTTTGATTATTTATATTTAAATTAAATTGTATATATTTGACTATTCAAATTTTATGTTTGGCTATGCATAATATATATTTACAGAAATATTTAAAACCAAAGTGTTTTGTCATGATTTCTTCTGTTTCTTGGATTTCAAAGTATTTACTTGCCTTAGCAGGTTCTCAAAAATGTATGCTTCTGTGGTATACAGGTTTAAAGACAATTCTGTCTTTGTAGCAGTGACCAATCTGCAAAGAAAAAAATGTTAGTTATTTTATGACAGAAATCAATACACTATGCTTAATGTATTTATTGTATGGTTATTATTATTGTGATTTCTCTTTTTGTAATCTTGAAAAACAATATTACAGGTGATTTACTAAGTAACCTCTTTTTTTACCATTTGTGACTCATAACCATGCATTTCTTTCCTTCATTTACTGAAGAGCACTATATATTTTTTCCTAACAGGAAAAATTTCTGCTGTAACTAAAATGACATCATGCTGCCTCCTGTGGGGGAATGCTGAAGCCTTCTCAAAAATACAACACAGTGGTAAGTACTAAAAATATGTTCATAACAATTCCGTTCTTTGTAAAAATATTTAAAAGAAAGATAGCAAGTCTCTGTTGCTGGTGTTCTTAAATGTGTTTGAAATATCTTTCCAATATATACATCCAGTTAAAATGTTTGTTTCCCATGTGTTCATCCAATGAGACATGGAATACAGTGCATTCTAAGCATTAGCACTGTTTATGTGCTTACTCATGATAAGCACGAATTATTATTATTTTTCAGTTCTATAAGTATTGAATGATGCCAATAATTTTGTAGTTAAAAGACATGAGATTAAACCTGGCTATGAGATTAAACCTGCTACTCAGTAAGGTTTGGGAGTCCCCAACCACACTGTACCAGATAGAGCTGACTGTCTTCAGTTTGCAAGACAGTGTTGGGTTCCAGAGTTCTTATGGGGCTGTACTGAAAAAAAGGGTTGGTTGCTGTTTCCATATTGTTACCATAAAGACCTATATTTTCCTCTCAGTTTTCAGCAAAATATGAGAGAACGTACTTTAATGCATAGCATACACACAGGTAGCACATGTAGCTATATGTATGTGTATATATATGCACACGGATATATAAATATTCTTATTATATCAGTAAGAAATATGTGACAAGGGTTTAATTTAGAAATCTATGCATAGAATATATTCTATTTATAAAACACCTTAATCTAATTACCATTCTTCCATACTGTGCCTGAAACATTGATTAATGAGAAGGGACTGAGATGTACAAGTGCCCAGAAAAGTTTCTCTGGTGCACATTCTTCCTTTTAATATTATCCATGAACTTCGAAGTACATGTGACTTTTTCTGTAATCATTGCACTAGCTGTAGTACAATGACGTTTCGATTTTGTGTTGACACTGGGACCTAAATCCAAGGAGAAGGAATAATAATATATCTGATGTGATAATAAAGTTGTGAATAAGCAATAATTCAAAGTGTGACAGGTTAGTTATGAGAATAGAGGGTACCATTATGTGAAGTGTAAAATTCAGACAAAGAAAATAACAGCTTTGAAAATTCCTGTGATTTGCATCACTGAACCATGTTTATTCCAATTTGTAGCAATTTACATGTAATTGAACAAAAAATACTTTATGAACAGGGGCCTGTTTAATAGTTTAGCATCCACATTGATTGCGATAATAGCTGAACTCTTAGGGGTTATATAGTGAGTAATACAATATGCATGAATGGCATACATAGAATTCAATTACTCTTCTTCAGAGAGCTCACGACATTTATTTTTCAGGGATGAGGCAAGCAAGTGATATAAAGAATACAAAGCTCATATAAAGCTGAAGTCAAAGTTGAAATAATAACAATTTCTTTGGAACTAACAATTTGTGGTACATTTACCTTGTCTGGCACTAGAATAAGCCACAGCCATGTTTTAAGAAGGGAACGTCTCATCTCGAGATAATCACAGTACACTGAGGTAGACCACAGAAGTTGGGGAAAGGATTCTAAAGGGGAAACTGAGGGATGGTGTGATTTTAGTTTTCTCTGTTTTCTCAGCATTTTGTTTGTTCTTCATAACGCACAGCAGGAAAGTCAGAGAGAAGGAGAAGAAAAGGAAGCAAACAACACTAAACCAGAAAAATGAGATGGAGCCTATTGATGTCTGGCTTTTAACTCACATTGCAAGTTAGTGAACATCAGAAGCCAGCTGTGCCTTTTTAAAATTTCCTTGTTCATGTGAGGTGATAATTGGACTATATATTAAGAAAAAACCGAAGAAAAAGAGATTAGAAAATGAAGTTATAAATCAGGATAAAATTTATTTCTGTTTCTGTTTGCTAATTTTCTGAAGTAGCCACAAATATTTGTGTTCAACTTCCAAACCCTGAGGTACTCCAAAATACACAACAGAAATATGGAAATATTTGTTAATTTCCTTTTTTGTCTAGAAAAGGTTTGTATTTGCAGGAGACAAATAGAAATGGATCTGAAGGACTTCAGGAAAATGTATAATCCAAGCCAAACTAACCTTAAAGTTGTATTTTCAGCAGACAATAGGGATCCATTTAGATGAACAGAAGAACAAAAAAATTTTAAAAAATAACAGTAGCTTGGGACAGTAGCTTGGACAGATTGTAACTATGACTTTGGCTATATTGTACTCTTATAATTAAGAGAAATACAGAAAGAAATCCCTACATTTTGAACATTTTAAGTGCTTACTTGCTATCTTTCTCATCCATAATTTGAGATAAAATTCTTCGACATGATAAACCCATGATCTTTCTCAAGAACAGAAAACATCAACTTATGTTTGGAATAAGTGAAATGTGTTTTCCAGCAATGCATAATATAGCAGTAAAAATTGAAGCAAAAAAATGGCCCGTGCTTTGTCCTCAGATTTTGATCTTACATCAGAAGTGTAAATGAGTTTAAATGGAATTTCGTTCTAGAATCCCAACCTGACAGCTGAATGTGCAGATGGAGCCCTGTGGTAGTCTGTGAAGTACTGTGTCGTTCCTTTGATGTAGTCACATACTGTCAGATTCTTGATCATGTTCTCAGACTCTGATCAAACCTTCTGTCTTGTATCATTTATGGTAACAAATGTGAAGGAAAAATAAAGCCTTTATATTAGAAGGCAGGACTAAATTGTTCCATTTTTAGTCTTGGGAGTTTTAGGAAACAGATCAACTCTTTATTCTCTGAGGAAAATCAGGGCATAATATAATTCTCATTCTTAGGGCTTTCAGCTCTCCTCAGCTTACTTTTCAGCTCTTGGGATTCAGATAAGAATCTTTGCCTTCCTTTTGTCAGGATTTAAGGCTGTACGTGAAAGTGCACTCAGCTGAGCAGTCCAACCTCTGGTTAAGCAGCGTCTTCAACTCCTCCAGTTTTCTTTTTAGGCTCTCAGTGATTTTATATTCTTAGGCGGAAAAAAACCGCTCCCCACATTTTTTCTGTCTTGGTGAAATATTTGCACAATTTTAGCATGGAAATCCATAGATTATGTAGGCTCCTAAGACCTGTACTATAATACGTAGGCTCTGCTGACATTATAGCTTACATTCTTCCTACCAGTTCTCTTAATTTTGTAACACAAGGAAGTAAGGAAGGAAAGAACCCAGTTTAAAATTCTTCCCTTTTATAAAGATAAAAGGTGTGTTTTTCAGACTGAAACATAGGTGATAAGCAGGAGCAACTAATGAAGCTACCAGTTGAACCCAGACTGATGGTCTGGTCATGTCAATTAATTGAGGCTGATGCTCAGCATTTCAGTAGGTTTCCAAATTGGAAACTGTATCTTCTTCAAGAAATTCCAGTAGTGTAAATTGAATTTAACACCTACTGTTTGGAAATTTAACCAGGCTTTAATGAGAGTTTGTCTAGATTTGGTTGCAGGATGTTCCAAAGCTCTCTAGCATCTACAAATTTATTTCCAGAGAGAGTATTCTGAAATCCTAAATACAGTGTAGCTAACTGCATCTCAGTTGATCTAGAAAAAATAAACTAAGTTGCATCATCCGCTTTGCTGTGAGATGTTACTGGTAAATCTAATCTTAGCAAATCCTGATATTAGGGTGTGTTTTCCATTAAAGGTAGAGACCTACTGTGAATAGTGGAATCAAAATATTCAGATTCTCTAATGAATGTAAATAAATCCTTGCTTCCATTTGAATTCAAAGTGATGTATCCATTAATTTTTTTTTCCAATATTTAGTTATGTATTTTGGTGTGACTGACCTGAAGTACCTAAAAGTAGGTAAACTCTAATGATCTCCACCAATATGTGAATTTCTGAAGAACCCAAGTGAGAATGGAATACATTTTCAAGTATTACTCAGATATGAAATAGCAAACACTGAAACTTTCCAGGTCATTAAATTTCTTTCAGGTGGTAATGTAATTGAGTAATTTTAAAACTTCTACCTAAGTTCATTAGCTTTATTAAAAGCTTAGGGAAGATAAACAATTTTATAAAAGTATGAGTCATGATTGGCTTCAATCTTTAAGACTCATACACTGTTCTTATCTAAGTAATGCTTCCAGAAATATAATTGATTTTGTAGAAAATTAATTTTAAAATAACATTACACAAAGTATTGTACAACAATAATAGAGAATGGTTAAAGTTGTGTAATTTCAACATTATACAGACTTCATGGATAATGGGAGTTCACTGAATCATAGCACCATGAGTAATAAGTAAAAGTGAAATAAAAAATAATCACACTGTTTTGCACAGACAGCTCATTTAAAGTTCAGTCATGTTCAGTTCAAAGAACTGGAGTGCAAATTTTACTATATCAGTGTTTAAACTTAAAAATATTTTATCACTGTGACTCATATAATTTAAATCTACTGTACTGAATAACAGGTAGTGAGTGATGTTATATCTGTTATATTTGTTTCTACAGAGAACTCTTAACTCTTAAGAAAAAGTTCATAATAACTCAGTGTTGGGGTTTTTTTCTAAGAACAGTAAAGATTTTGCACACAAGATTCTGGTGTAAATGAATTACAGGCAAGCAGTCGTCCTTTTCCTGTCAAGGTTCATAACACACTGAATCTTCATTTTTAACCACAAGACCACAGTTTGTTTTGTTTGGACAGCTCAGTAGTTGATGGGAAGGGAAGACCATCTGTATCTCTTAATAAATATTCCTTTACCTGCTGTTCAGCAGTTATCTCCCTCAGTTTTCATATAAAAGGAATAGCTCTGTGTAAAGGCAAAATCTTGTGTCCTTCTGGTAGCCTCATGAGTTAATTTGAGCTCTGCACCCTGAAGTTCAAGTTTCTTTTAGAAACAACTGACAGAAGATGGTTTCTGGGATCATCAACTCCAGCTCCTATAACAGGGGATGACCATATCATACAATGCTTTTTATACAGGTTGTAATCTAGGGTTAGAAACCGAGGGCTACATTGATTACTGGTGGAAACCAGTAATGAATGATGTCTTTCAAAGGTCCATACTGGGACAATGCTATTGAATATCTTCATCAGTAACACAGACAATGGGTTTAAATGCACCTCAGCAAGTCTGTGGATGAGTGGTGCAACTGATTCACTTGAGGGAAGAAATGCCATCCAGGCTGGAGGAATGCATCCATGAAAACTTAATGAAGTTCAGCAAGACCAGTCTAAGGTCCTGTACCTGTGTCATGGCGATATCATTATCAGTAGGGGCTGGATGGTGAATGGATTAAAAGCAGCCTCGCAAAGAAGGACTTGGAGGTACTGCTGGATGAGAAATTGTTAATGAGGCAGCAGTGTGTGTTTGCAGCCCGGAAAGCCAACTGTACTTTGGGTTGCATCAAGAGAAGTGGCCAACAGATAGATGGAGGTGATTCTGCCCTTCTATGCTGCTCTAGTGAAACTCCACAGTGGAATGCTGCATCCAGTTCTGGAGTCCTCAACACTAGAAAGACATGGACATATTAGAGTGTGTCCAAAGGACAGCCACAAAGATGATCAGAGGACTGGAGCACCTTGCCTGTGAAGGCAGACTGAGACAGTTGGAGCTGTTCAGTCTGGAGAAGGCTCTTATGAGGCCTTACTGCAGCCTTTCAATATATTAAAAAGGGCTGATAAGAAATATAGAGAGAGACTTTTTATCAGGGCCTGTAGTGACATGAAGCAAAGGGGAATGGCTTTAAACTGAAGTAGCGTAGATGTAGAGGGGCTGTAGGGAAGAAATTCTTTATTGTAAGGGTGGCGAGATGTCGCTGTATCTCCTGAACGAGCAAAGAACGACACAGTCCAAGTGCCAAAAATGATCTGAAGTAAGGAAGCAAGTTTAATGGAAAATTGAACAGCTTTTATATGTTAATATGCAGAAGCGTGTTGAATGGCATAAAGTAATTGGTCCCTTGGCCATCCACCCCTCAAGGTGATTGGCCAAGTTCTGAACCCTCCGTTCCTAGATGCTTTTCTAGTTAAAACCGTAACAATCCTTGAAAAAGAACTGCAGGCGTAGAAGTTTACAAAACTGTAACATTGTTTTAAATTCTTTACATGGGAAAGACAAAGCTTTCACAAAATGCTGCAAAGGCTAAAGAAATTCCCTGCTGAGGTCTTTTTCATATCCATAGCGAGACACTGGAACAGGTTGCCCAGAGAAGTTGTGGATGTCCCATCCGTGGAAGTGCTCAAAGCCAGGTTGGGTGGTTTTGAGCAACCTGATCTAGTGGATGGCATCCCTGCTCATGGCAGGGAGGATGGAACTAGATAGTCTTAAAGGTCCCTTGCAACCAAAACCATTTTATAATTTTATGATATTTCTGTATAGTATCGTACAGTGATTATCTATGCATGTTTATAAAACATACAAGAGTATTAAGATAAATGGCTGAGAATATATATAACTGATAATTTTAACACTCACATAGCACTAAAGGTAGCGCTGTATGCACCTCAGCGTCAGAACTGAATTTTGGAGATAGCGTAGAAACTCAGTAATGACGGAATCACGTTCTGGGGATTTTTTTATGACTTTAAAAGCAATCATATCACACTGAAACCCTTGTGAGTAATGCCCTCAATGTAGCCATTTGCAGCTGATTTCATGGTTGTGTGCCCTAGCCGTAGTATGAGGTTGTTTGTTATACAGCCCATCAGAAGAACTGAGGTTTTTGATTCTTTCAGACAGATTTGAGTTTTATAAATAGGCTTTCAGTAGAGTTTTAGGAAAAAAAACTTCCAGCACCACTCCAGAGGGCCTGGATATCCCATGCATTCTATGTCGTATCTGCGAAAATACTGAATTACTTCCATTCTGTGCCAAATGCAAGTAATCCACCATAATTATGCTAATCACTGCCCTGAAAACAAATTGATACAGCTGTTGAGTGAGTAGGGAAGATGATGGCATATTTCTTTCTTTTTTGAAAGAAAAAAATAAAATGCTTTTGCCAGCAGGAAGCCAAACTGCTTGTAGAAATTACTTAGAATTGAAAATCACTATTTGATTCTGAAGGTAAATATGTTTGTTTGTGTATATGAATACAAAATACATTTAGCTTTAATTGCATGCCAATTTAGAACCAGATAGCTGGTATTGTACAGCATTTTTTTAGAGGGTTATTTTGTTTTTATTTTCTGTTGATGTTGTGCAAAATATATATATATATACACACATAGTGTTTTCTATTGGATCTTAAATATGGAAGCTGAAAGTATCTAAACCACTTTTTCTACGAGGTTTATTATCAACACCCCCCACACATTTTGTTTCATATATACTGCTTTGTATTCCATTTTTCTTTGCCAAGAAAAATGCCAGAGAAAGGGAACACAACAGAAATATGGTAATATTGTTATCCACAACTTTAAAAAAAGCTCAGAATATCTGAGTGCGGGTGAAACTACTCAGGTTAAGTAAAATCACATTCTGTCAGCTTTCATTATAGGCTCTATTTCTTCCGAAGATGTATGAAGTACTACTATTCTCTTTTTCACCTGGTTGCAGCTGTATTAATAGTGATGGAGATTTGCTCTTCTGCGCTCGCAGCATGAACATGGATTTAAAGCTTACGCAACTATTCACAGAATGTTAGAAAAACCAGCTTAAATTTTTATCTTTCAGTATGACTTCAGGAAGTAACTGACAAAATTTGGTGCCTAGTTATAATCTTAAAAAGCTGCATTTTTTCTTGGTGTAAGAAATTAATAACCTGCAACCAAATACCTATTAAAATTGTGGTTTATCTCTCCATGGTGGAAACAAAACTCTTTTATCTGGAACTAAATCACACATTTAATTCTAGTGTAGTTTGCAGTCAATGGAGTTAATTATACTGAAAAATTGCGTTGCTTCTATCATTTGAGGCTTTTTGCTTTGCTTTAAAGGTATGTAGGTGATATTTCCTGTTCTGTATCATGTCATTGTTATTACTCGTATGGGTAGACATATGTCATGAATTTGATTCATAAAGATGAGATGCAAATCCTTGAAAACTAGCTGTGAATAATGAGCAGTCTAACTGGTACTCTGAGGTGCAGTCTATTCTTACTTAAACAATGTCACCAAAACAGGCTGCAGGTATCCCTCCTCGAGCAGAGGGGCTGGACCAGATGAACTCCAGAGGTCCCTGCCAGCTTCCAACAATCTATGATCCTGTGATCTTCATTGAAGAGCAATTCAAGTTTTCTTTCACTGAATTTAGAATTACAATATGACCCTTTCACTTTCATTATATGGAAGTATCAAAAAGGATGGAAAAAATAAATAATGATGCTGAGTCACTTGAAAAGTTAGGTGATGAATAATTAGAGATCTAGCGTTTCTGTTGTTAATAAAGTTCTGTTTAAAAGGAGAAAGTCAAAAGAAATATACTTTATTTGACCAAATGAAACAGAAGGAAATATTTTAAAGACTACTGGAATAGTTTTTATTTCATATTTTTTATAAAGCATTAGTGAAATACGACTCATTGAGTGGAATGGCGTGAGGCTACAATACAAAGTTCAAACAACGGCAGGACTAGAATCTGTCTTTGTTAGAAACCATCAAAACTAAAATGTATAAACAGTGAGGTAATAAGCTACATAAGGGTACAAGAAATTCAGGTCTGATATATTCAGCATAAGATGTATATTAATTTGAGAGCAGAATTCATTAAACAATATGCATCTGAAAGACAAATGAAATTTTTCTTTCGGATAGTGCAGAAATCAAGCAATCTGAGCTTATTAATTAACAAAGCAGGAGTTTCAATAGATGGTCTTGACAAAGAAAATGGATGTATTAGAATTTCACCAATGAAAATTGAAGCAGGGACAGACCAATCACAGCAATTAAACTAATAGGTCACTCTCTTGGCAGCTTCATTGTCTTTTGGAATATGGATTTTCAGTGCTTTGAAATATTGGTATAGTATTAGTGCAACTTTCTCTGAGCTTGCTGAAATTTAAATATTACCACAGTATGCTGTGAGGATGACTTTAGAAAAAAGAGTTAAAGAGTTGTCAAAACTTGTGTTGACCTTTATTTAAAAACAAATTGGAAGTCATTTGATACAGAGTTTTATTTCTGTGAAAAAATATCTCATGGGGAACTTAATTGAATTCCTTAGCTGAACAATTCTTCCCTATAGCTGTTTATTGTTTATCATTTGAAATCTATATGCCAGAAATCATCAAAATCAGAAAACAAAAAAAAAACCCAACTCAGTTTCTTTTTTGTTTGAAACACAAAATATATGCAATTGATATTGCCAGAATATGGGAACAACACTTACAGTTTGTATTACTGGCAGTGTAGCTCCCATGTCCAGAAATACAACAGTCTTGGTGTAAGACTTTAAGAAAGATAATTGTTGCAAATATGCTGAAATTCAGGGCCAGAGAAATAATGAATCAGGACTCCTAGATGGTTATCTTTGATACCTATAGAAGACAATATTAAATTCCAAAAAAAGGTAGTTAGCACCTTGCCAAGGCGATAGCTGTATCATCCTTTTGAGGGGCAGACGTCAAGGAGCTGCAGCTGTCTAAAAAAAGGGCAAAAATGAGATTTGTTTTGCTTGTTCTGAGAATTGATAAGAATGCTGCTCAAAAAACATATGTGCATTTTCCCACCATTTAAAAATAAATAATTATATACAGCTGCAAACAAGACCTTTAGATGATGGATCTTTTTCTCTCATGCCAAAGAAGGCATTATGGAAGGAATTATTTTGAAGAATAAAATGTAAGTCAGATCACACAGGAATTACTGACATATCTCCAATATGAGGTAGAATAATCTTCTCCTCTGTCAAAGGGATTTAATTGTCTGCCCTGACCTCCATCTGTTCTATTAATTGACTGCATTAGTTGGTTGTAGATATTTTTGGTTAGTATTATGTTTTATTAGTGAGATTTCATAAGATGATATAATAGAAACACACAGGAAGCTGTAACTCCTGCCATGTGACAAGGTATATTTTTTCTCAATCCTGACCTAAATCAGTTGACCGAGGGCAGGAAAAAATAGATCAGTCCTTCCTTGTCAACCTGGCAGCTGCAAATTGTCTTCTGGGTTTTTTTCTGCAATATCATCCCATATGGATGTGATACAAGAAGAAAAGGAAAAAGCAACCCAAAAGCAAATAAATAATGAAAACCAGAAACCCTTTACAAAATAAATGAAACAAATTCCTTCTACAAATTAAAAATCAATTTTACATTGATTGATTTGATGGGTATATTACTTTTCCTGTACATGAAAGGAAGCTAAAAACAAATGACCGGAGAGAAGAAGAGTTGCAGGAAAGAATTATGATTTGGAGAAAAGAATATGCTAGCAATGTGCACTCTATGAGAAGGATTTGAGAATTAGAAAAGAACTGAGAAGTTTTCTTAGTGGTTGACTTCAACTAATATTTAATATCAAATACCTACGTTACAGTAGGAAGAATTGCTGCCTGAACGATATGCTTCTGGTATAGACAAAATATCTGACTTTCTCATATACAGTTTGGGAGATGAACATGAGCTTTAGTATTTGTTTACAACATAGAGAAGGTACCTATTCATTGTGCTAGGCAAAGATGGAAACATTCCAATTACAGGAGTGGAAGGATGAGCAGAAGGAGAAACAACAACTTCTGTATTTTTTGTTGGCTTCCATTGCTGACTCAGGTACAGGTCTACACATTACAAAGCAAATACAATATATTGCATAAGATTTCTGAAAACCCTTTGATGCAAGACAATATAATTAACTACATGTGAGAGGGCTTTGAAGTTTCCCATGTAGTAGAATGATAGGGGTTGTCACGCACATAAATTTTGAGAAATTTATTTTTTTACCTAAGAGAAAAGCATTTATTTATTATTCTGAGATTTCTCTTGGATTTTTATAATTTGGGAGTGTGGGATTTGAAATGGAGGACCTTTTTAACTGAACAGAAAACTACCTGAAAAAGATTTGATATCTTTTCCAAGCTTACCTTTCATGCTTTTTTGGCATGTTTTGGCATGTCTTGGCAACCAATCGAAAATAAGAGTGATTAAAAAAACCTACACAAAACTCAAGTAACTGGCATGAAGACATATTTTTTCAAGCTTGTGACTATATGGAATTATTCTTTGTAGCATATCTTCTTGCTAGTTTTTGTAACAATTTTAGAATTTGCATTTACAAGGTGGTGGAATTTCAGAAGTCTGTTTCTTAGATTTCTACATGTTGCTGTTGGATTCTGCTTAATATTTACCAGGCTTTTATTGTTGTTTTGGAACTAAATCTCACTTTTGCTGTTGTTATTGTGTACATCTTTTCATATTTCAGGTTTGTCAGTATCTCTGATGTGAGATGACAGTCATGTATCATTAATTTTCTGGGGGATCATTTTCCGTATTTAAGTGAAAAGTGTACATTACATAAAAGTAGGCAGAGTCAAACTTGGAGTTCAAGCATCCATCAGTGGTGAGGAAAGATATCTCTGGTTCTGCCCATGAGGTTATATCTCTTAGTAAATAAAATGGTCCAGGTCCTGTTCTCTGCCCCTGAGGCCACATAACATAGCAGAGCTTGCATCTCTATAGTGAAAATCTTTCTTACTAAAAAGAAAAAAAAAAGGGCTGTCTGTTGAGGAATACCTCTGGCCTATCCTACTCCTTGTTTCTTCCTGTGCATTGGCTGGGAGGTATGAATACTGGGGCAGGACTGTGTTGGAGTCCATGCTCTAGCCCTATCTACTTTACTGCTTAGACCCTGAATTCCAGTGCTTACTGTGAAAAACAGCCTGAGATATGGATCCATAGTGGGACTTCTCTATGGTAATATTATGCTTAGCTTTTAGGGGTCCACAGTATGTGATATAATTCACAGCTGCCAGTACTTATGTCAGCTAGAAAGTCAAGAATTTCATCCTGCATTATTGAATTCAGCATAGACAGGACAGTAAGCAGAGGATATGCCACAGACTCTCTTTTACGCAAGCTTTTAAACTGTGTTTGCTGGGAAGGGGGGAAGGCATCAGGCAGCACAGGAATGGTCTCGTTAATGTCATCTAAGATCACAGAGCAATAGAATCGTTTTTGTTGGAAAAGACTTCTAAGATCCAGCACTGCCACACCCACCACTAAACCGTGTCCCTAAGTACCACATCCACATGCCTTTCAAATGCCTCCATCATTTCTGTGGGCAGCCTGTTACACTGCTTAGCAACCCTCCTGATGAAAAAATTTTTCCTGCTATTTAATCTAAACCTCCCCCGCTCCAACTTGAGGCCATTTCCGCTTGTCCTATTGCTTGTTTTTTGGAAGAAGAGATTGACCCCCACCTTGCTAGAGCCTCCTTTCAGGTATTTGTAGAGAGCAATAAGGACCACCCCTAAGTTTCCTTTTCTCCAGGCGAAATGACCCCAGGTCTCTCAGCCACTCTTCGTAAGATTTGTGCTCCAGCCCCTTCACCAGCTTTGTTGATCTGGTGACATTGATCTAGTGAGTGATTCTGGTGATCCCATTTTCACATTTTGTGGATACTTATCTTGCTGAGACATGTTCTCTCACCTCTTAAATATAAGGGGTCCAAGACAGAATTTAGCAGGTGAAAGCCCACCAAGTTAGGAGGAGAGCCATATAGGAACAGAAGCTGGAGGACACTCTTCCTTATGCTGGTGAAGTTGTCCACTTTCAAGCAAATAAAGAAAACCTAAGGGGAAGAATTAATTGATAAAATTTGATGATGTAAAAGCATAGTTACAATAATCTCCAGTCACAATTTTTATTTTATTAAATAATTCTCCTACAAACTGTTTAAGGCTTGCTTGAAAGTGAGAATACCTGTCCAAGGAAGTTTGTAATTTATGGGAATGCAAAGTTAGGGTTTTCTCAAAGTCCGAGGGTAAGAATCTCAGAGTGAACCCTTGTGGTTCAGGACTGAGATGCTTCACAGTCCTCGCAGCTATCCCAGCCTTATTTGAAAGTTAATGTTTGTAACTTGAAAGAGGGATGTGTGGGTTTAAATTTCTTCAGGTTAATGAGGGTAGCCACTCAACTTTCCCATTTCAGGAACGAATGTGTCATTGTGACATTATCATATGAATGAAGGCAGTATCATCACCTGGTAACTGAACCAGGTAATACAATGAAAATGTCCTGCCTGTTTCCTGTGTAATTCAGTTCTAAGAATTTGTATAATAAATCAGCAACTTTTCTTGGCCATATATGTTAATGTGTGTGTGTGTCTGTGTGTGTGTGTGTGTCTGTGTCTGAGTCTGTGTGTCTGTGTGTGTGTCGGTGCTTTTGCATGTGTTCACATGCCCAGCTGGTTTAAATTGCTTTTCTCACCCTGTTTCTGGTTATTGTAACATTTTTAATGTCTTTTCTTCTGAGACTGGAATGCCAAGAGGGAGATATCAAATTCTAATCATTAAATAGCCTCAAGAGATCAAATTGCATATCAATCAGTCCCTTAGACAGCTTCTCAGTTGGTTCAGACTAGAGTTTTAGTTTCTTTCATCCTTGACAAGGGCACGCATTTAAGTTCAGTGGTGAAGACAAGAAAGAGAGGACTGAGACCTGTGAGTTTCTTTGTATAATATTTAGACAAAACCTGATAGACTCCCTTAAGAATTTTTCTTTTCAGTCATTTGACCTTTCTTACTGGAGAGGAGTTAAGACTCATTCTGTGTTACAAATGCTTTTTTTTTAAGGTCTGGCGGTGGTAGTAGGTGATGAACTTTGAATTCTTTTTTTTTTTTTTGAGGGTTTATTCAACTTATGAAGGCCTATTCTGTAAACCTAATGTATAAAATACTGATTTTTGTGTGCCTGTTTCAATTTTTTTCATATCCATAAATTAGTGGTTTGCTCTGGGCATAAGAGATTTTAATCTACGGGAGCTTTTGCATTACACAAACTCAGGGCTGAACATTCTGTTTCAGATCATAATCTTTTTATTTTTGTAGTAACACATCTGAATTTAAACAAACAGAGGTGCGTAAAAGAAACAAAGAGAGACTCCGAGTGTGTTACATTTCTTTTATAAGGTTATATCAGAAGTAAAAACTGGAAATTATCCCATCAGTTGTGCTAGACTGTACTGATGCTATTTTTTGTACATTTCCCTAACATATGTATTAGAAACGTAGTATTTTCTTAAGACTTTGCAGCTGCAATTAGACCACAGTTGCATGGCTTCAGTGTTCATACAGTCATGGGAAACTTAAATTCAGATCATGATTTGAGCCGAATGGAACACACCTGTAATTTTGGGATTATTAGTTATTTCAGGCTTATGTTTGTAAATAGTTTATGCCATGTTTTTCCCTCCTAATACTGTCACCTCATATTTATTTGCAATCTTCATCAATTTATCTCAAAAAGCAGCAAGTATCATGAAAATTGTCTAACCACTGAAATTCTTCTATACTTACATGTAATAGCAGTTGAAATTACCCTTCAAAAAGTCAGTGAGATAAGTGCACCTGGCTTATCTGAGCATTCCCAGTTAGTCTTCGGTCCTTCTGGCCATAGTGGTGTTTTATAATTTTAAATACAGGAAAAAATAAGGGAGACCGTATCTGTGATTGTTCAACAACCACCTCTTATAATTAGATTGAAACAGCTGATTTTTTACAGAATGCTGAGGTGAATTTCTTTTTTCTTGTAAGGGGGCGATAATCACGTTTTCTTTCCCTCTGCTTGCTTTTCAAATTGTTTTGATTATTGAGGGGATTGAAGTTTTTAAAAGCGTTGTGGCGACCACACAGCTTTTTCTTATAACCCCATTGTTCTTTTTGATAGTGTATGAGATTTAGAAATTCAGAATAAGAGTGGTAGCTCCGGGCAAGAAGCAATGATATGAAAGAAATGTGTGCCCATTTTCTGAAAAGTAAATGGTTATTGTAGTTTCTAACCTGAGGGATCTACTGAAACTGTCCAAGCCTATCTGGGCCTATCCGTTTCTCTCTCTAGGAGAAATTCATAGAAGGGTGAATGCAGCATGTTCTTTAAAAAAAATCCAAGCCTGCTTAATATAATGTTTGTATGTAATTTGTTTTGCTTTCAGTTTTTATTTCCATAATAAAAAAAAAGAAAAAAATAAATTATCTACCTTTGTCTTTGGTTACTTTTAATCATACAACTAAGACCAACTTCAAGGTTCATTGTGATGTTTGTATCTCTGGCATTTATTTTCACTTTAAGCAAGGGTACATCACAGTTCTTAAATTTGTATCACTTTCTTCACAGTTTAAACTTTAAATCTCGAAGGAATTTTTGACTGTGAATAAGTTATACTTCCCACCTAAATAATTCTGTGATCCTGTGACACATTATTCAGATACTCATCCCTAGTGAAGTTTAGATTGCTAAATTACTGTTATGACCCACCAGTACAGGGCGTGATGTTTGTTATAAGTTCTCATCAGGCTGAACAAAGACACTGGACCACGTGTCAGAGAACTTTTCTGCTTTATGGTACAATTGTCTTCTTAAGTGCAACAACCAGTTAAAGAAAAGAGGAAGAGAGAGAGGAGAAAGTGAGAGGGGGCCCAATCTGCATGACTCTTATGTAAATTAGACTTCTTGCATGTTTTTTTCACTGCTTCACAGCCAGCCCTTCCCCAGGAAGTGAGTTGGGATGGGGGGAACTGAGCACAAGGCTCAAGGTAGAGCAGGAAGTTGGCTCAGGACAGCACAGCCCCGCCTCTCCTTTGATCACCTTTCCTGTAGAAATACTTGCAATATTTGAGGCAAAATATACTTAGATCTGGTCATCTACAGTTAGGATTATTAGAAGTATAGATTTTGTTTTATTTTGTTTTGAGGGTATTTTGTGTTCTTGTGTGTATTTTTAAGAATAATTTAATAATAAATAATTTATTCCAGTTGGGAAAATGCTTAAAAAATACAACATAATAAACATATGTGTTCTATTAGGAAAAAGAATTTCTCATAAGACTTAGCTGCATGTTAATTTGAAGCCAGACAATGCTGTAGCTACAGTTCTGAGATTCAAAAATACCTTATGATTGGCCAGTTTTGGTAAATAAACTTCCTACCAATGTTCTAAGTAATTCAGTCCAGAAAGTGCACACTAGTTCATGATTGGTGCTCCTCTGTGTTGTTCACTATGATTTTGTCTGATATGTCGGAATAACTTTGCGTAGCATAAGGAAGGATGAAGATTAGCTCATTTCAGTTTATCAGGAAAGTTCTAGAAGCTCAGAAAAAATCTCTAAAGAAGTTATAACAGGGGTTTTTTTTTTGTTTTTCTTTTTTTAATTTGAAAGATAGTAGACAAACCCAGTATACAGTGACTATTAAGAGCGTGTAGTGCTGACTATGAGGTAGAGATGCATTTAAACCTGCTTTGGGAAGAGCTTTTACAGAAGACAACTGTGTGATTAATTTTCTGCTAATATTCCAAATTACATGGACATATTGCTAAAATTAATACTGCAGGCCTGTTCACAAATTTCTATGCCTTAGGAAGTTCTTATTTACAGTGTCATACCATAACATTAGTTTATTATAGAGTTTTATGTACGTTATAATATGGTAATATTTTAATTGCTTTTGTTTAAAAACAGTCCTCCAGACAAACACACACACAGACACAAGCCAAAACAACAAAGAAAACCCAAAAAGCAAGCAGCCATATATCCACTTTCCTTAATAATTTCAAAATTGCTTTTTTCGAGGGGAGAAAGAGAATGGAAAGAAGACAAAACACAGTTCATGTTCTTGGTAAATGAAGTAATTTTTGAATCCCCATATTCTGTGAAATGCATTAAATACTTAGTAAAATATCAGTATGAGGAGAACCTGAAATTTTATTGATTATATCATTTGTCATTTTTTATTTCTACTGCCTAGCTTGTTGCTCTTACATTTCAGTTAATCAAGCTGACTGTATGCTTTCAGAGTGTGTGTCTAATGAAAGGGATGTGAGTCTTTAACCCTGACTCTCTGCTGAGGTCAGACCTATGAACGTGCCCAAAAAACCCCTTGGGAATATGAACAGAAGGGAGGGCCAGAGAGTAAAGGTGGTCAGCGACTGAAAGCTGAGGCATAATGTTGTGCACCAGTTGTTTTAGATAAAGGCTGAGAAATCCTAGTGTAGCTGTGCAGTCTTCGGTTTCCTGTGTTCATATAATTTATATTTCTGTTTAGTTTTCTTGTAACTGTCCATGACCTGGACAAGCAGGTCAAAAAATCTTGAAGTCGCTTTAGTTTTCTACTCTATGCTGGAGCAAAGAGAACTTCTAAGCCATGTCTTCTCTATCCTTAGCAGCTACAGAATAAGTGTAGAGCTACTGACAATCTTCTCCTCAGGCTGAAAAGTGGTAACTGCAGATTCTGGAAACCATCAGTTTAGCCCTGAAGGCCTGAGTCACTGACTATTTAAGCATCTCTAAGCGTGGCTTGGGGCACAGATTTATAAACATGTGCAAATGGTATTTCTAGATACACATCCATGTTAACTTCAATCTACATTTTCTTCAAAGGCCATAAATGTCTCATTAGCCTCAAGTTACACTCCTCTGCCAATAACAAAATCGTGTATGAACGTATGCGATTTCAGATCCTCCTTGACTTCTCTTTGTGTGTTGTGCAGCTGGAAGTTGTCAGTTTAAACTGAATATTCTGATTTGGATTGAATGTTTTTGATTGTTTGAGTGAGTGATACTTCCAACAAGGAATTTTTTGCAAGGAAGTTTGTATGCATTTTTGAAACATTTGAAGCAGTAAAAAAAAATATGGAGAAAGTACAACACTATTAGTGATAATGAATAAAGACATGACAAGTACATGTCTTCCTGTAGACTCAGTATGTAAAGTCATTAAATAGCTGACCATATACATATAATTGGACATCAAACTAGTTTGGATATATCTAAAAACCTTTCTAGAATGTTTACAGTTTTCTATGTAAGATTAATCTCTAACTGAAATCTGTGGCTCTCTATTTACATCTTCTAACCTTTTTGATGATGTATCTAACACCATAGCATAGCCGTTATAGTTCACGAATTAATAGGTAGCATGCCTTCTTCCTTACCTCTCAATATTATTAGTGATAATTATTTTGTGTGTCTTTGTGTATGAGTGTGTATACATTTTATATGTGAAACTAACCTTAGGAAAATGGTAATTCCTCTAGTAATGTCAATAAACTGAAATGCGTGACATTTTCTGGCTAAATGGGCGGGAATCCTACTCTAAGCAAGATATTTTTGCTTTTCTTGCCTCCATCTGGATTCTTTGCCTCAGTATAATACCAAAACCAGTTGTCCCCAAGATGCACAGCTCCCAGAGCTGGAAGTTGGGGAAGTATGGAGAGCTAAGTGAAGCCCCCATAATCCACAAAGCAATGGTTAGTGACCTGCTACTTATTGACCTATGGCCAATTAGACACCCACAAGCCTATGGGCTCAGATGGGATGCACCTGTGAAAGCTGGTGAACGAGCTTATCAAGCCACTTTAAACCACTTACCAGTGGTCCTGGTTAACTGGAGGTCAGGTTGACTGAAAATTAGCAAATGTAATGCCCATCAACAAGAAGGGTCAGAAGGATGACCCGAAACTACAAGCATGTCAGCCTGACCTTGATACTGGGGAAGGTCACAGAGCAGATCATCCTGAGTGCCATCACACGATACGTGCAGGAGAGCCAGTGAATCAGGCCCAGCTGATACTCACAAATGGGTTTATGAAAGGCCGATCCTGTTTGCCTAACTTGATCTCTTTCTGTGTTAAAGTAACCTGGCTGATAGATGAGGGAAAGGCTGTGGATTTTGTTTATCGAGATTTCAGTAGTGCATTGGATACTGTCCCCCACAGCATTCTCCTGGGGAAACTGGCTGTTTAGGGCTTGGACGGGTGCAGTCTTCACTGGGTGAAAAACTGGCAGGATAGTCAGGCCCAGAGAGTGGTGTTGAATGGAGTTAAATCCCACTGACAGCTGGTCACCAGTGGTGCTCTGTAGGGGTCAGTACTGGGGCCAGTCCAGTTTAATGTCTCTATTGATGATTTGGATGAAGGGATTGCATGCATCTTCAGTAAGTTCACAGAAGATGCTAGATTGGATGGGAGTATTGGTCTGCTGGAAAGTAGGAAGCCTCTGCAAAAGGAACTCAACAGTCTGGATTGACTGAGGTCAGTTATATGAGGATCGATAAGGCCAAGAGTCAGGTCCTGCGGCTGGGTTGCAAAAACGCCATGCAATGCTCCAAGCTTGGGGAACAGCATCTTGAGAGCTGCTCAGCTGAAGAGGACTTTGGGGTTCTGTTTGAAAGCTGGTTGGATATGAGCCAGCGTGTGCCCAGGTGGCCAAAAAAGCCACACTATTTAGTACGTCACATTTTTTACAGTTGTATATTATCTCTGCTGTATCAGCTGAGGATTTCCACTTTCCTTCGTGTTGTCATTTTTGGTTCTCTCCCTGCTGTTAATGTGTTTACTCTTGTTCATTTGTCATTCCCATTTTCTTTTCTTGTTTTGTGTCCTCTTTTTTTGCTTGCTGTTTGCCCAGAAATTTTTTTTCTCTATCCATCTTTCATCATCTGGATCACTGTGTTTCCTTCCACCTTGTCAATTTTCTTAGTGCTGTATTCCACATTTCTTAGAATGTCATTACAACCTTCTGCAGTGTGGGTGTCAAGGGAATAAGATCTGTTGCTCCTCCCTAAGCACAGATTAAATCCTCAGCTGGATATGACTGGAAAATCTGATTTGTGCTGCATGATCAGTAAAGTGTGCTGAAGTCAGCATGGGACAGAGCAAGAGGAATACTACCCAGAATCAATCACCTGCTGCTGATTTCTATTGTTAAAGATGGTAGCAGAAATCAGAAGAGAAAGTGACACTTGAGGAGAAATTTTGGGTGACCCGTAGCTGGCTGACCACTCTGAGTGCCAGGGAGCAGCTGAAGTGGGGCTGCCCATGGGGGAGGATGACCCAGGAGCTGTGGACACTGCAGAGCTGGCAGGGCAAGACTCTGAACTAATTAGGCCCCCCACTGAGAGTGGGTTGAGAACAGGGGCAGGACCCTGCCACCACCCAATAATCATCAGGCTGGGCAGGGTGAGGAGTCAGGTCCAAAGTCTGTCTGGGGACCCAGTGAGGCCAGGATCCAGGCTGGGCATGGGGTTGGATAAAGGGCTTCCTGCAGCATGACTCAGATAGGTACTGATGGCCCTGGTGGTGCCCTTGGGGGCATGAAAATTACAGTTGTTAATGATTTGTCCTTCAGAAATGGTGCTCAAATTGCAAGTCCTAGAGAAAATGTCAATAGAAATTTTGGTCCATCACAACTGATATGTATCTGGTATTTTTCTGGCTTCTGGTGTTCAGGTGTTTCAACAGTTTTGTGGTAAGAGTGCTAAAATGAAGTAATTGAAGAATTCTAGGTGTTTTGAGAGAATAAAATATCTATCAAATTTTTTTCCTTGTCAGAGTTCTGATGGAAAACAGGACCTGCTAGTCCACTTATGTATAAGTTTGGTATATAAATGGGTGTTCAACTTACAAAATGTGTATCAGTATCAGTTTCCTATACCAAGGCATTTTTTACCCGTGGAATTGTTGTCTGTGGTTTTGAGTTGAATAATGGGTAAAAGGGAAGCCCTTAATTTCTTTGGGCAGATAGAAGAATGCTGATGTGTGTTTATTTGTACACTTGTAATGGTTAGCATATACATGCGAGTGACTTGTATTTCATTAAAAATTAACAGAATTATTGTATGAATGGCCTTCTGTTTAAAAATAAAAGTAGGAGAATGCAAACAAGTAATGTTACATAATTGTAACATTATGTAGGCCAAAAGCTGACTTAAGAGATTGTATCACGTTTTTTTTTTTCTTTCAGTTTTCTATTGTTGTGTTTGTCAGACATAGAACAAAGATATGAAGACCAATAAATTTGTATCTAATTCTGACTAACTCTTCTCACACTTGATTTTAACTAATTATTTATTACATTAATTGGAATTTCTGAATTAGGTGGAGGTAAATTAGGTTGTCCTACAGAGAGGAAGTCATATCTGTGAAAAATACTCTGTAGTCGTCATCTCATAGGAAAAAGAGATTATCCAATACAGGAAACAAAAGTAATGAATGGTTCCTGTGGGAGTGCAAATAGGCTTAAAAAGAAAATTCTGTTTATTTAGGGCAGAAAATATCCTCAAGCTAGCACTTAAATGTGATACTCTTCCTGAAATCAGAAGTGTTTGGACTGTGGTTTGGTTTGGAAGAATAAACAGAAGCAGAAATGTTAGTTTTGTGGTATAACTTCTGACAAGCTTATGGCTTCCGTTTTAGCTGTCTTACCTTTCATGTCTTTGGAAACACATAGCTAACCATGATGTCTAAAGTTCATAAAACATTTGTGGGCCTTGGCATGGAAATAGTGTATGAATATAATTTTTGGTTTGTTTATTTATTTTTTTTATTTTGGGTTTTTGCCAACATAAATTTGTTGATGTGAATTGCTTATTTTCTCTTGCCCACAGGCTGACTGAGTGGGCTGGACTTCACTTGAAAGGAGACATTTCACTGGGGCAGTGGAATAACTGCAGATCTCTCATCACTCTACTTGTTGGGAAGTGCTGTGCGTTGCCAGGATTAATTCAACACTGAAGTCTGGGATGGGCTTTAGGGGCAAACAGTCTCTTGTTTCTTCTGACATTGGGATTTGTCTACAGCCAGTCAGCTGAAGCACCTACCACACCTTAGCTTTTGGTTTATCGTTGCCTAAACAAGGTTGCATTTTCCCTCACTTCATCTCTTTTTGACTACTTTTTTATTAGTTTGCATTTTCCTTGACTGATTAATTTTCTCCTGGCTGTGGAAAAAAGAGCCCTGCTGATGTTGATTTAAATAATGTCGAAACCAATGGGACTCCTATGGCTGCCTTTGATCTTCACACCAGTGTGTGTCATGTTGAATTCTAACTTCCTCCTGTGGATAACTGCACTGGCTATAAGATTTACTCTCATTGATGGCCAAGCACAATACCCAGTTGTTACTACGAATTACGGCAAAATACGTGGTTTAAGAACACCTTTGCCTAATGAGATCCTTGGTCCAGTGGAGCAGTACCTGGGTGTTCCTTATGCTTCTCCTCCAACTGGAGAAAGGCGATTTCAGCCCCCGGAGCCACCATCATCTTGGACGGGTGTCCGCAACGCCACACAGTTTGCCGCTGTCTGCCCCCAGTACCTGGATGAGAGGTCACTGCTCAATGATATGCTGCCAGTCTGGTTTACAGCCAATCTGGATACTGTGGTGACATATGTTCAAGATCAAAATGAAGACTGTCTGTATTTGAATATCTATGTGCCCACGGAGGATGGTAAGTACCCTGAGACCCGCACTGGAGCACGCTCACCGATTCTACACATGAGTAATGTCCCGGTCTTCAAAGCATCTTACTGAGTTTCCTCCATGTTTTATCTGTGGAAATCGATAAAGCCTCTGAACATGCATTATTAGTAATACTTTGTAGATTGAATATGCTTGCATGGATTCTCTCTTATGTTTCAGTGCAACACCAACCTGTAGTTCAATTGCAAGTGGTGGCCAAGGTGTGTTAGCCAGCCTTAAGTTTACATCTAAAATACAGCTGAGAATCGTTCACAAGAGAGGAAAGGGGAAATAAACATTAACCTGAAGTAACATAATTATTTTTCCGTGCATGAATGGTACAAATATACTGTTACATACTAATTTTTAAAGGAGAATTTACCTAATTTTTTTTTTCTTTTATTATAACAGTTCTAAGCCTACTGTTAAATCTGCTTGATTTTAATAGGTAATAGAAAATTGTTATAGTATTTCAGTCAGCAGGGGTTTTTTTAGGATTTTCATCTGTTAAACTTTTTAGTCCAGCTTATTTTTATTCATTCACTAAATTTAAAATGAAGTAAAGGTTGTTTATTATGCTGAGCTGAACAGGTGGTTTTAAATTTTCATCTTTTTTGTGCAATACTTTCTCAAGAGGGCTACTTTAAACCACTTTCTATAGACAAAAAGGATGAATACAATTGATAATACAGAACTCTTTGAACATTTACATGATCTCAATCTTAAGAAGTGTAGCTGTATGGCTTGATGAATGTATCTTTGGTCGTTTTGAATAGTATTGCTTCCTACAGGCAAGAAGATCTGTTTTCATCAGGCCCCAAATGAGCTAAGTCTGTTATTTCACAAGGAAATAAAAATACTACTAGCACTTATATTTAATATTCCACTAAAACCTAGGGCTTTCTGCTAATTAGAATGCAGTTACCGATGTATAACATGACAGATTTCTCCCAGATATGCAAATCCCTTCACTTTTGTTGAGGGTTTGATTTACACAACCAAGGCATTGTTATTTCTCAGTAACCATACTCTAAATATGCAAATTTTCTACTTTGATTATTATAATCCTTCTGCCTTGATTGGCTTCTTTACTCAGAATTTCCAAGCTGTCTGCCAGTAATAAACATACCACCTTCTTTTCCTGTTCTCACCAGCTGAAATAAAAAATTGAAAGCTAAAAATAAAGGGGTGAGGCTTGGGAATACCGGGAGCTTTGCAAACGTAAATACTACCAAGCTGCTTAAAGGAAAAGTGCTGTGAAAGGAAAACTGTGTTTGTGGGGGCTCTGTGTGCTCGAGTATGTGTCTGAATATCTGTGTGTGTGCCCCTGTGCGTAGACAAAGCAGGTCTTTTCAACCCAGTTCTTTCCCTCTTCCATTCTCGTTGCACACCTTCTTGGATAATAGCATAGATGATTTTTTCCCAAATTTGTTCATGTTCTGGATTTTATCCTTCATCTTTTAATTAGTCACTGGGGTCAGCTTGCCCTGAGAAAGCATTCTGGGTTAAGATTTTATTTGTTCTCACAGAAGGAATATCAGCTCTGCTAAGTCTTATTCTAGAATCTAGTTTTAATAAATGCACGTTCCTCTAATCTAATAAGAGGTTTCATTCATTAATTAGGGAATACAGGAAATTAGACATGGAAAAAATATATGCGAATGTCTAGGAAAATAATATTTGATATCAAATGAAAAATAATAAAATATTGTTGTCAGAATGACTAGCCACCTATAACACTCATCTTGCTATAATAGCTAATCAGATTTGTTGTTAGGTTTAAAATAGAAAGGACTGATAAATATAATTTTACCTTCAGTAAAACTTTTTTTCGACTTACTTCGGCAAAAAGAGTGGTTTGCTCTTCTAGTCTTAGATTTTCTTTACTCTAAATAGCATGTAAATGGTATCTATTTGCTTTTATATCTCCTACTGAAAATATAAACACATGCATAAAAGAATATGTAGCTGAATAATGAGAAGACAAGGTTTGTGTCAGTGATGAGGTGAAGGTAAGATTGCTCCTCTACAATACGACAGGCATTTTTAAAAGTTTCCATTGGGGATCAAGAAGCTTAAGAATGAATAAATTAAGTACACAGTGTTTCAATAGTATGCTGTATATCTTATCACTAATTAATAAAACTCAGTGGCTTTATGGTGAGGAATATATGCAACCTTCTGACCATAAAGATGCTTAAGGGAACTGAGCCAGAAATCACATGTCCTAAGTTACTGTGTCTCCAAATCACTCTAAACAGTCTTAAATTTTGGTCCATACAATCGAGTTAAAGAGGTTATGTTCATTATATGAGTCCTAGTTGGCAAAAATAAGCTACGTTGTTATGGAGACAGACCATGAAATTAGTTTTTGAAGCAAGATCTCAAAGTGAGTGACTTTGAGTTAAATTCACATTTTCAATTCTTTCTTCAGTACAGATTAAAAGGGCTTTGAAGCTGTTTTCTAGAAGAAAGGATGGCTGGAATCATCCAAACCTAATAAATGCTCTGATTATGAAACTTAATCTGAATCTTTTTTTGTACGCTTTTTTTTTTTTTTAACTTTGGTGAAAAGAATAGATGAACAACTAATGAATTAACTGCAGTTATTTGCAGTTCTTACTTCTAATCAATTCTAGTGAATAATCAAAATAAAGCTCAGGTATGGGGAGTTTTATCACTGTTTTGTTTTGTTGCAGTTCTTTTTCACTATATAGCGTGACCTGTTTCTTATTATTTGTGTGTTTTGGCCAAAGGGAACCAAGTCTTGATCATGGGCTTTCAGTAAAGGATTGACGAATTGATGCACGTATGCCTCCATCTGATTTTAGAATTGCTTCACTGGAATCCTTCCCCTATAAACTAATGAAAATAAGGGTGGAATACAGTCACTTTAACTAGGTAGATAAGTTTAGTTAGTTATAATAAAGTAGTTTGAAATGTTACTGCTTTTGTCTGAAGAAATACCATGAAATTAAATAACAAATCTGTAATTCCTTAAAATAATTTGAGCTTCTAGGTTAAGAAATTAAAATGACCTGTTACATAGTCAGTGTCTGTATTAATCATAGCCTCTCTTTAGACCCATAAGATTCTGGATTTCAAATGTCAAATAGCAGGAGAATCCTGTCAGAATTTCCCATGTTAAAAATGTCCTTACACAGCAAAAACTATCTTTGTTTTTAGGGGCTATCTTTTTTCATTTTAGGTGAAACTATTATTTATCATACAAGTCAATAGACACAGCTAGCAGAATATTTCTGCAATTCTGTCCATGTAGATTTTTATTCTTTTGCTGTTTTTCACTGGAAAAGTGTTTTTTGATGTCCCTTTCCTTACAGTAATACTTCTATTTCAGACTATCTAGAGTAGCTGTAAAATTTCACTGTTTGTTTTCTTTTGCCTTTGGAAGGGAAGGAATTTCAACCACTGTGATCCATTGAGGTTGTTTTTTTTTTTTTTTCGGTCATAAGTGTAAATAATAATGCAGTTGTTTTTAAGATATACAGTACAAGCAATAAAGATAAAATCTAGGAAAATTATTTTATTGTATATGTCAAACCTATAGTAATAATAAATTTCTCAGAACTGAATCAAATAAAATACTTGTAGTGGAACTATCATTTCATCCAGTTGCTTTCTAAACATTTGGCTTGATCTTCAGAATTATTTGTGTGGGTGTATATTGTCTAGGCTGCTTTTTCAGTTACTATGAACTGTAATTTTCCACAAGAATACTTGAATGTCAGTTTTGAGGAGGTCATCTAGGGAAATGATATTGAGGACAGTGTGTTTATTATAACTTCAGTCTGAATATGGGTTTATCTACAGTGGAAATGCTAGATTGGAGAGGACACAGACTGTTAATCGGCTGTGCTTAATCCCTGGCCTTTATCATTTCAATCTGTGGATTCTGAAGGAGATTGCTAACTCCTATCATAACTGGGGAAAAAAACCGTAACAAGAAAAACAAGAAGAAAAGACCTTTATTTTGTATTTCTTTCATGATACACTTCAGAATTTTATTAATAACAAAGCAAGATTATCAACACAGCAAAACAACAAAGAACAAAATCCAACAAGAACAAATCTTTTTATGTTTATGTAAAACCTGCTATGTTCAGATCAAAAGAGGAAATAAAAAAGATGACTTTTTGTTGTCTTTGCTTGATCAGTAGTAAGAATATATAATTTTTACTTATTTTGGCATATGGATAGAGGGTACATTTTACACAAGCATGGAGCTCCTTAACCACTATGTATCTGTTACAGATTAACTGATGAAGTATTTAGCATCTTCAGAGGTTTGCTCTTGTTTCTTGTTTGTGAGCTCTTGTTTCATTTACTTCAGAATAAATACAGCTGAAGTGACAACAAAAGGTGGAAGACCCTGACACTTATTAAGACTGAATGCGTAGGTCATAATTTTTCATTAGATTACAGGAACTGAGACTATTGCCCAGGATTAGTGGTATATTTAACTGTGGACTACCAGGAAGAAAAAAGTCTCGTGCAAAAGCAAAGAGATCAACAGTGTACTTTCTCTGGGTGGTGGTGGATGGAAATATACCTGCAGCTCTTGACTCTGTGTCTATTTGACTAAGAAATAACAAAATGAAAAATTTAAGCAAAGCTGATCAAGAAGACGAGACTTAGACTGTCACTTTTGCATATTATGGAATGTCAAATGTCTGCTTAATATATAATTGAGTGTTTTCAGCTTTCTTCTTGTCATTGCTGTTGAATTGCAATGTCTTTAACTTGGAAAAAGTATTTTTATTGAAGTTATTCTAATCAAACATGATGGAAAAAAATTGGGTTTTTTTCTTTTTTTCCTTGAGGCAAAGAAAAAGGTAGTGTAAAGATTAGTCTCTTCATTGCAACTTTTTGATGGCACAGAAAAAAAAAGTAAGCCAATCAAAGGCCTCTTTGTTACTACGAGAAATGAGGGGTCATACACAAAAATAGTGTCATAGTGAGCAAGATAGGTGCAATATTGTGCTACATTATTTTTGTTGAATTATTAGGAGGTGATAATAATATTAGTAACTTGTCATTTCCAAATAAACTCAGTTTTCTATACAATAGATTCTTCTAAACTGCATGTAGTTTTAAGTTTCAGTAGATGTATATCAGACATTTTTAAGATCATCTTAAAATTTTAATTGTCCTATTATCTCTTCACTACTTTTGTACATGTAAGTAGCTACCTTAGAAATCAAAGCAAGGATTTATATATATAGCTTTAGGGAATTAAGAATCCAGTTTTTCGTCTGTATGTTTACAGTTTTTAGTCTTCCTCAAAATCTTTACTACGTATTTCTAAAAGTCAATTATAATTTCTGTAATTGGTATAAGAGCATAGAGTTTTACTTATGTTATCTGAAGTATTTTTAAAAGCAAATTAAATACATTTACTTTCTTCTAAAAATATTTTAAATCTGTTATAAAACGTATTTTGGACTTCTCTAGATGATAATGTTTAAACAGCTTCATATTGCAAATAATGTTTTTCTGAAAAAAACCCAAGATATAACAGAACTTTGTTTACAGTTTCAATATTCTCATGGGTTTTCTCGGTGACTGGTTTATTTTTAACCCCTACCCATTCAGTCAATTGTTTGTCTACTTTGGAAAAATAAAAATTAATTCTTAAAATTTCATTATTTAAATGCATTTCAGCTTATAAAAACATATATAAAAATTACACAGAATAAGGCATATCCTTTTGTAGAATGATTGTATTGCTTTCCAGAGTGAGAAGGATTGATAATAGTTAACAATTACAATACCAAATGACAATGTTGGAATTATTGCATATAGTACCAGTTGAACATAAACATACACTTTTTAGCATCAGAGAGAAAATTGCTCTCCATTGTGAAAGATAAACTCCCCGTTGTGTCAGAGTGCCTCAAGCCAATTCTTTCACTGTTAGGGTCCAATATATCCCCTCCTCCTAATCCAGAATTATTGTGGCATCTGTGAGAAAGAAGAAGGCATATGTCTGGCTGTTCTTTGCCTACCAGGATAAAGCTGTGGGTAATCCAAGCCCTTATTTTACATTCTTGCTTTTAACAGTAGCAAATACCTTCTGACACCAAAGAACAGGACTCTAATCTAGATGAAATAAAGTTCTTAAATCCTTAGAGATAAGTTCAGATTTAGTTGCTAATTTCAAAATGCTGTCTTTCCCTCCAGGAGCTGCCCATTCCACAGGCACTTTACAGGATTGCACCCAAATGGCCTTCTCAGAAGTGATATGCAGTGAAGCCTAGCAAGAATACTCAGCATTCAATATGACTTTAGTTAATCCCAACAGGATTTTTGGCACTGTTTCCTAGGGTCTCATCATTACCTCATATTGAAAAACCTTGCTAGAATGGGGGGGGAAATGTTCCTTAAAACACGATGAATTAATGTTTCTTCTGCAAAGGCAAATTAATGTTATCATCCTTTTAGCTAAAGAACAGTGCCTTTGGAATTGTAGAGGCTCTGCCATTTGGCTCAGTGACACAAAAGAAAAAGTCTTTAGTCATGTGGGTCATGACACAGATCAGATTTTACTTCATTTTGTCCACTGACTCCCACTTGTCTATTCAGGGTGCTTTTTGTTTTGGTTTGGATTTTTTCCGGTCTGTTTACTTGGGGTTTCTTTTCTGTTTTGTTTGGGGATTTCGTTACTTTGTTTTGTTTTTAAATGGAGCTTTTCTCTTCGCTCCTGCAAAACATGTCTTTGTACGCCGCTGCTGTTCTCTGTGTGCCTTCTTGCTTTCTGTCAAAATACAAATCAATGTGACACCTGCTAGCACTGAGGCGGTGCCTCTGTCCTGGAGCAGTGCAGTGGGTCCTTGGCAGGCTTCTGAGTGCTGAACAGTGCGGAATATGTGCAGTCGGATCTGATCAGTGTCTTGGCTGTACTACTTGTATTAGCTTTGATTTCCTGTTAAGGCTTTGTGATATCATTGGTCTTCCTTTGGGTATTTTTTGCATTAGTCTGAAACTTTTGAAGGCTATTTGTATATTTTCATTCAAATTTGGTTCAGTTTCCTTTAATTTGCACATTAATTGCAGGTTCAAACAAAACTGACACATGCTGAATAGCTCAGCTAAATCACAGGGTTCATAAATCAGTCACATCTGTGAAAATATTTTGAGGAATTGTACCCACATCAATGTGATAGTCATAGGTAGTTTGTCAACTGGGAAAATTTAGAATTGTCTTCTACAAATGTTTAGGTACCTGCAAAATAAATTAACACAAGTTTGAAATAAAGCAAATACTCATTATTTGCTCCTCAGGACTCCTGACAAATTTGTCAATAATGTCCTGAAATTTTTGCACAGTACTTTGGTTTGCCATCCTTTGTAGAGAGACAGGATATTTCTGGCCTTTATTCAGTGCTTCTTGCTTACAATTCCAGATAAAATTCTCAGAGTGGCGTATAATCAATTACATATGCTTAAATTTTAGGATAGTATTAGTTGAGTGTATTAGTTGTAATCCAAATAGTACAAAAGAAAAAAGGAAAAAAAGAAAGTTAATGATAACAAATTTCATTTGTGATCTTATCATCTGAAGAAATACGAATGAATTTATTTTCTTGGGGTTTAAGGCTTTTTTAATCTGGACCTTGCTCCTGGTACCCAAAGAGACAAACAATAAGAAATAATTATTATGAAACCGTGAAAATGAACTAATGCTTATAGCTATCTGGTACTGATTTGTTAAAAATCCATTACAGAATTGTTATAATAAAAGGAAAATTTTTCTTTTACAGTTCATGCTGTAGGCAAACTTTTAGTGAAGAATAAATTTACTTGCAATGCTAAGCCAAATTCCTACACTATATATAGAGAATTTTAGTTACAAATAGAATTTCTGTTGCCTCATTCCAAAATGCTTAATTGCTGGGTTGATGTTAAATAGATTTTTCATTGACAGGGTGTGACTTATTTAATCTAATGGAGGGAAATTGCTTTGTACAGATTCAAATGACTATTCAATTAGTCACTGGTAATGTTTACAAGCCATCATCGCTGGAAATCATGGATACATTGTCTGTTTTATTAGATATGCAGTAGGGCAAATGAAAACCTAATCCAAATATATACATTTCATCCTCTTTCAAATAAATTAGAATCAAATTATCTTTTATGTAGTATTTTTAGGGTGGCCAGGAAATTAAAAAAATCATTCCACATTTGTAATACTGCCCCCATGGTAGTGCTTTTGCTGGCTTTCCATGCTTGATTCAGACAGCAGAGGGAGCACAAGTTTCCAGCAAACTAATTTTTTTCTGTCCCTGGGAATCATTGAAAGAGACACAAATAAGGCTAGTGAATGCAGTAGTAAAGCATTCAAACAGGTGCTGGTTTTTGTTGTTTAAACAGATAGGATGGGATCTGGTTCCACCTTTCCCAAGCTGCAAGTTAATAAAGTTGACATTGTTGATTCTGCTGTTGTGAACTGATGGATTTATATGAGGGATAGAACTTTTCCAAGGAAAACATGCACTCACACTGATAAATTTATACAAAAATAATTTTTTTATTGTAAAATAATAAGTTTTTGGCACTGTAAAATAATAAGTTTTTAGGTGATAAGCATACTGTCAGTTTTTAATTGAATAATACTTGCAAGGCATTCAATGAAAGAACAGATTCCAAAGTAGAGAACTTGATCCGTTTGGTTGTGGTGAGTTAGTATAAACATTCCTGCTTAAAAACATTATTGATTCCCTTCTTCCATTTCAAAACCAAAATATAAAGAAAAGCAGATTTTTTTTTTCAGTGAATGCCATTGCCTTTTCATCTTCTGTTCTATAGTTATACAGCTCAATCATGTAAAGTGCCAAATGTGTTTTTCCTCCTTCTATTTCATTGAGACAAAAAATGTTAAGCATGTTGAAGTTTCATTCTAACTTAAAGCATTTTTTAAGTTTTTGCTATCACTTTGTTGGAATTAACAATATAACTAAGCTATATTAAGTCATAAAAAGTGCCAAATTACACAAATGCTGGGGAGCTTCCCCTCCAAAATACCTTGCTTTCGGATTCATAATGTATCTGATTCAAAAAAGACTGTTATTTTTATGGTCTTAAGGGTTTGAGGGGCTTTCCTCATCTAACTAAACCATAGACCTTGTTCTGCCTTCAGGGATTAGATGCAATAGGCTGAGATGCAATTGATGTCCAGGGTGGGTCCTTGGGAGTTGGATCAAATCAGATGTTTACTGTGATGATGCATAAAACCATCCCTATGGATTAACTGCTATGCTTTGTCACTAACAATTACCTGAAAGTATGTTGAAGTCAAAGAAAATGACACAGAAATCATGCAAAAGGAACGGCTCAGTGTGACAATCTCTCAGTGGGAGTATCTTAGTGAAAATAAATTGAAGAAATAACTGAATACAAATAAGTGCAGTAATGTGAGCTTAAAGAATGGGATAAGTTTCTCAAAGTCATACTGTACAGTGTATTCTTTATTGTCATTCTCGCAGGATTATCCATAATGGCTTCAATGTTATTCCGAGAAGTAAACTGTAGTAGATGGATTAAATAGGTAAATTTTTGTTCTTAACTGTGTCCGTTTTCACAATAAACTGCTGAGAGATGTTCAAGCTTTATTTCTTCTCTATCCAATTTCACTATTCCTTGTAACCACTTCTTCTTCCCTACTTTGGCCACTATCATTTTATAAATGAATCCCTTTGCTCACTGTACAAAGTGATACTATGAAGTAAGTGTAAACTCAGTTTCCATTTCCAAAAATAGTGTTATCTGCATATTCTTCCTTATCTATTTTTTTACCAAAATCACACACAGGAAGCAGCAATAGGTGAGAAAACATCAGCTATGATTCTTTGAAATTTTAGCAAGGGTAGCTATGTATATATACTAGCTAATATATATTAGATATGCAGTGGATGTAAAAGGATCAGGCAGAGAGAGAAAGCCTGATTCTCTTTCATTTATTAGTCCTTCTGTATTGGACTCCTTCAGTGGGCCACTCAGCTATGCCAAGCTGCATTTGGCCAATAGGATAGTACATGAGGATCCTAATGTACCCTGCTGTGGTAAGTTAGGGTTTGCTTTAATTTAATTGTTGTTGTTTGCTGTTGTTTTCATTTTTCATTTTTAGCTGAACAGTTCTTCCTTGAATTTTAGTTGTCATAATAAAGTGCTCACCCTACAGCCCATTGTATAAATATGCCTAGAAACTATTTCAGATATTGCAAGATTCAAGGGGAAGTATGATGTTCAGATACTGACTTTTGAGGGTTTTGTTAAGTGTCAGTTCTTTAAATGCGTACAGTTTTGTGTAAAAATGCCTGAGCATCTAGGAAGGCCGTGAAAGATTTCCATCACATAACACTTATTCTGCTTTAGTTCAAGCAGCAGTTTTCAGTTTTTAGCACCTTTGAAATTGTGGCCTGTCATGCTTAAGTTAGTTTTCAATTATTCTTCAATAAATGAAGGATTTAGTGAGTAATTATAAGTTTAGAAAGTACCAGCATGTATCAGATTTTTAAAATATCATGAAATTAACAGTTTATTCCATTTTTGAGTGCTGCTTCTGGATTTGTTGCTTCATAATACTGCATCAAACTTCTAAATGCAGGCTACTTTACCGTGCTTGTTTTGCATGTCTAATACAGTAAAAAATACATCAAAACAGCTTAGTGTTGGGATTATTAAGTAAATTATTTCAAAGTCTAATATATAGCTTTTGTATTTTATTGTCTATATTAGTTTTATTTTTCCTCTTGTGATCTTTTTCCTATTTTGCCTCAACACAAATGATAAGATAGACACTGTTAGTTCCTAAAACCAGATTATAAAACAGTTATTTCTGCATTATAAGTGGAGCCAGTTTAAGCATTTTTTCCTTCATGATTTACTGAGAAGAAATATTATTTTAGCACAAGTTACTTTTATTTTTTTTTCTGTTTTGTGACTCTTCTGTTTCTTTTGTAAGCCTAAATTGGAACTACAAACACCTACCACTTTACCTACCATTTTCTTGATTTCTTGTACAGATTTATTACAGGGTTATTTATTTAATACAGAGATGTGAAGTAAAATTGCCTGGGGTTTCATTCTTTCTTTTTTTTTTTTTTAAATAAATTACCAAAACCTCTGTATTGCTTAGGTTCAGTGGTCTGAGGTCTAAAAGAGAGAGATGTGAGATTGATCATCTGTTGTCTTTGTCCCTTGACTGTCCATTTAGAAAATGAGTATCATAGTTTTTTTCTCTGGTTAGGATTAGAAACAACTGCAAGAAGGAAATGCCTCTGGGTGACAAAATTACTCAAATTACTTCCCATATACTTATAACCTAAAAGACTGTATTCCTTCTTTGTGTGTGTGTGCGCGTGTATGTGTGTGTGTGTGTGTGCATAGTTTTTTCTAGGATCTGTCTTACTCCCCTTGGTGATCCATTTTCTGGCAGCACTTTGCATATCACTGCTTTGTATTGTAACTTCCAAGCAAAACTCTGAAAGGTCTAAAGGGCAATAGATTTGGGAGCCATTGTACCATGATGAATTTTAATAATTGGGTAAAGAGATTTAAAGCTAAGGCATCTAAAAATCTGACTCATTTACTGACAGAAGATTGAAGCTTTGCTATCAAAGTTTGCATTTAATTCTTTACTCTCAGTCTTCACAGAGTAGTCAGAAATGAGACAGCAGATAGAATTTTTTCCAAGAGTTAAAAGACATACAGGAAATCAGACTTATGCCAGAAGAAGATCCCAAGGTATTTAAATAATGAAAGATGGGGAAAACTTTGTGACTGGGTAAGGTGTATAAGCTCTCAGTGCAATGTGTTTAAACTCAGAAGGGATCAGCTAAACTTCTGAGGAATGAAAAAAGGTTGTTGCTAATATGTGATGCATAGTTAATAGGTTTCTCTCATAAAGTTTACTGAAAGCGAGATGTCAGAAGTGGATTTTGGAAGAAAGCATGCTCTTTGCCAATGCAACAAATGGCTTGGAATGTTTCTGTGAGTCCTTTAATTTTCTTCGTTATCTCTCAAGTAATAAAGAAGTTACTCTTGAGTACAATATTGTTTGCTCTAACAAATCTGCCAGATGACTATGATCTAGCTGGCGTAACCCTTGTAGACCATTCTGAAATGAATATTGTGCATGACCTATAAGCCCCCTCCTGTGAATGGGCCTAATGGGATATGTAATTTTACACTGGGTCCAGAACTTTGGGAACACCAGATGCATTCTTTATGCATAGGACTTGTTCAGTACCCTTTTCAATCAGCTAAGATTGTGTATATCAAAGACCCTAACCCGTACTGACTATTTGTACTTTCTTGTGGCTGCTAAACCATCCTTGAGGGAACAACTAATTATTGCTGTTTTCAGAGTTTAGTTCTTCAAAGACATTGTATTTTGCATGCAGCACACTTACTTTATGTTGAACTAGAAAATATTGGGTTTGTACATAACCCAGGAGGTGGTTATTAAAAATATCCCACATTTCCCTCATTCCCATTACCTTAATAATGCATTTGGTTGTGTTTCCCTAGCTTTATTCCTCTGATCAGTTAACTGTAACCTTGTCTGTAACCTTGTCATGATTCCACAGTCTAAATGGTTCCAAGGAGGACGTGTCCCCTTGCTACTGGCAAGTGCATTTTTCCATCTTCCCCACAACTTAGAAGGATTGAAGAAATTTCAAACACAATTGGGCTATTTCAGTATAAGAGATAGCTGCATGAGTTGACTATGAACTTTCTTAGACTATTATAAATGCCCTGGCTTTTAACCTAGGTGTAAAAAAAGTATTAATGGAGGATGCTTAAGCTAACGCATTTTATCCAAGTTTGTTGTGAGTCTAAGGTGCACACACTATGAACAGCCAGTTTATCTAATGTGTTGTAATAGTAATGATTCACACCCTGAGAATTTAAGCATGTGTCAGCTTTAGTAATCAAGGTGGCATATGAATACGTAATTGGTAATTTTCTGCTAGCCGTATCGGAAGACAGTATGAACTACAGGTGAAACAGAATAAGCAGCACCCTTGTGTGCTCATGACCATAAAACAACATATTGGTCATGTTGAGCGCCACCCCCATGTGACATATTGATAAGCAAATGAGAATATTTTCTGGGATTATTTTTAATCAATAGTATGATTTTAGTAATTTGGAAATCACGGGTAGGTTGTACCTGTGATTTGCTATGTTCTTTGTGGAAATTTTAGACCTGCATTTATGAACACTTCTTTTTTTAGCGAGACAAAGCGTGACATACCCCTGCAGGCTTAATGCCACTCAAATAAAGCCTATGGTAATTCCTGAGGTTTATGAACAGATAGTCTTAAGAGCCTTACATATTGTTTTCCAAAAAATATGTTGGCTTGCTTGTAGTCCAGAAACCATATACACCCTTGGGAATTTTTCATGAACAATTAAAACACACTAACCTCTTTGCCTGATAATTCCTTTGAAAATTATATTCGTATTTGGTTGACATTTCCTGCAAAATTACCTGTATACACTGATAATTTGCATTACACTTCAGTACTCCCCAATGCAAAATAGGGTAGCATAGATGAGCTCTCAGGTAAGAGAGATAAGGACAAACTCTACATTTTTACTGAAAAGTTACATTTCTTAGGTAAAGTCACTGACTAAAGAAATGAGTAGAGAAAAATAAAATGTTCCTTTATTCTCTTACAAGGGCTGTCAGTGCTTCAGCTTGGAGGGAAGTATTTTAAGGAAGCTGGCAGACTTCACAATTGTCCACCTAAAGGAAAGCTTCTGTTGAGCACGGCAGCCCTCATGGGAGAAGTTGTAAGCTCTGTTAGATATATAAGCGCTGCATTTGTTTTGTTAAGGCCACAGACAGTAAGTGGACTCTTGTGCAGTCCGCTGTCAGAACATCCAATAAAGGAATATCTGATGGCAGCAAAGTCACACAATGTGCCCAAGTTAAATACTTGAGTTTAATGGTGGAGAAAGCTGCTTTGAGGAGCTATCCAAAGCTCTAGCAAAGTGGGGAAATACTAACAGTTAGCAAATGGTCATGACAATACATTTCTCTAGCTTGGACCTCACTGAGCAGGACTGATTTGTTAGACCAGGTTGCTAAAGGAGGAAGCAGCAGTGACTGCAAAATAAGCAATTTTCACCATCACGGGGAAGCCTGGCCTGAATTCCTACCAGAACAAAGAGTACACAGAGAGCATCATTAATCCTCTCTGGTGAGACTGGACCATGGCAAAGTAGATCTAAGCTGCTAAAGAAAGCCTACATTTTCCCAGAAATAACAGTACAGATACTAGAGGAACAGTGGATAAAAACAGTTGTGATAGGATAGAGACATTTTATTATGACCTTTCCCACTTTTTTCTTTTCCGAAGTAGTGGAGCATCTTCACTATTTCTTAGCTATGCTCCCTTCCCTGTATCAATCTCCTTTTTTTCTCTGCAAATAAGGAACTTTTCTGAATCAACCCTTAGCTTTTTATTTTTTCCTTTTTGGACTTACATTCACAGGTCTGAGTAGGCATATTTGGTAGTTTTTATTTCATCTTTTAGTGTAGGCCAAAAGCAGTGCTATGTTTAGCCATAAGTGTATTCATTTTATGTAGAAAAGTCATAATCTGTACTATGATTGAGATATTTTCTTTGGGTTTTATGTGCACAGTGATTAGTTTTGAAGGAAGCTTTATGATAGGACAACATTGACTTGTAAAGAATTTTGTCATACTTAGAAAGTTTAAATAGACTGCAATCAGTAGAAATATGTTTTTGTCTTAGGTCAGATGTGTTTGTTTCACGAACAGTTGAAATGGACTTTTTGCATAAGGGAGCACTCGGTATCTAATATATCCTGAGTGTATAAACACACGCACACACACAAATAAATAATACAAATAAATAATACCTGTTTGTCAAATTTCTTATCTGGTGCATTCTTTAGTAATCTGAGATTAAAATTTTTAATGGAAGGTGCAACCTGATCCCTTTCTAGTGCAGGATTTTCATCTCAGAGAAGATCATAACTACTTTGATTCATGAAATCTAAGTAGTTCACAGAATCAGGGAATGTTTGAGATTGGAAAGGATCTCTGAAAATCTATAATCCAGCTCCGCTGCTAAAGCAGGCTCACCTAGAGCAGGTTGCACAGGACTGTGTCCAGGGGGGTCTTGAATTATCTCCAGAAAAGGAGACTCCACAGCCTCTGGGAGTCCCATTCCAGTGCTCTGTCACCGTCACAGTAAAGAACAGATTCAAGGGAGTCTATTTCCATTTGCATTCAAGTGTATTAATTTTGCAGTTATTAATGACCATTTATTGCCATGGTAGTTAGAAACTGCTCATGTTCTACAGTTTTAAACATCTTGCATGTTCTCTCATGAATTTTGCATTCTAATTCTTCTCCTATTGTGGTATTATGCAGGATATACCAGAGTAATTTCTTTTATTTGATTGTTTTCCTTCAGTGATATATCATATGAACTTTGTTGTAGAAACATTAGCAGCTCCTGGAGTTTTGAGAAGCTTTGTCTTACATATTTGCTATCTTGTTCAATTAATTGGCCTCTTTTCCAGAATTTCTTATCCAATCATTTGAAAATAATACTGCTGGACTTTTTTGACCACAGTTGCTGCCTGTCTGTCTGTTGCATATTAGTAGCCACCTATTCATCATTTTCTCTAACAATCCAGAATGAATGTTAGTATTTTAAAAAAATAAAAAAAAAAAGGGGGAAAAAAAATAAAAGACTTATCAAGGCTTTTCATTATCACTTCTAATTGCCTACTTACCTGTTGCACAATTACAGCACTGCATTTACTGGAGGTTTCAGTATCAGCCTGTGCCCTTGAGATTCCACTGGACTGCTAAAGAAGACTGCCTTTGTAAAATAGGTATCTTAGTTAACATTAATCAGCTTAGTAATTATTTGTTTATTTCTTTCTTTTACCTCCATTTCTTCAAACACAGGCATGCAAGTAACAGGGAATAACTACTTAGAAATAAACTGCAAGTGTCATTTTACTATTACGAATTTCTTCACTATAAGAAAGAAACTCCACTCCTTGATCTGACTTGGCAAAATCAAACTTAACATTCTTTTGCTGTACCCATCCTGTTGCTAAATAGATTATTTCTGTCTTAGAGTTGTCAGCATAGCATATTCATGAACAATAACTAAGTTTAAAGCTTTTAAGTTAGCAGACTAACATCCTCAAAGCCTGCAAAGCAGCATTCAAGCTGTATGGCAGTTTTAGACAGCTTTCATGCAAGCTTTTCTATAATTCAATTTTATTCTGTATTTTTTAAATGAACTCTTCAATATATGTACACTCCATCCTCCCAGTTATTTTCTGTTTAAACTACAGCGCATATAAAGTTGGTAATGATCTTTTCTGTTGACAACTGTAGGTCTAAATTTAGCTTCAGATCTAGCAGGATAGACTTCAGTAGAAAGTCCTTGTTTTAAGGGTGTACACTGCCAATAATTAGTGTACTGCAATAATTATTGTATTAGTAGCCATGTGACTTGGCAGATTTATGTTCCAATTTTATATACTTTGAATCTGTTGCATTTTTAAGCATTTTTTTTCTTTTTCTATCGAACAAGAGCAATGCATCCAAAAAAAAGTCAGGCTGTGTGGACAGTATAATTTCTTTACTGCCAACAGCTCTTGTGTGGAGCACAAAGGCTAAATTCTGTGAGCAAAACACCGCTACCAGTGTGTATAAAAAGAAAAAACATAAAAGAAAGTAATGAAAAGGTTTTCATAATACAAGTTAGAATTTGCTTTTAACTTGGTTCTGTGGAATGACCACGTCTTAATTTGTATATATTAACAGATGAAATTGATAAGAACAGAGGAATGTGCCTGCTCCATGCCCCTGCATTGGCCCTCTCAGATATTTAATAATATGAGAGTTCTTGCATAAATAATAGTCATTTGAGTACCAAAAAACCAAAACACCTTTTTCCTTAGACATTTGTATATTTGGTCTCTAATGCCATCTCTCTGTCTCCCTGCCTTTCACAATGTTCCCAGATCTTTCCATGTCCTGTATGACGATTCAAAGCAGCAAGAGATATTTTCATTTTGGGTAGTCCTGACTTAAACACTGGCTGCGCTAGACTGGTTAATATGGTCATGCTTCTTGGGCTGCCAGTTGTTGCAGTAGAGAAGGTAGAGTGCCTGAGTCAATCATTGCTTTCCTCAGAGGAAGTATTAGTTGCTTGATGAAAGAGTTGTTATTTGTAAAGAATAATACGTGTAATCTAGTAAAAAAGAACACCAGGAAATTGTCAATTATGCATGTAACACAAAGCAGTATTGATTACCACTAATAACTGAGAGCAGCAAAACTCTTGTGGACTAAATTTACTCTCTGACTGTGATGTAAGAATAAAACTATCACATGAATAACAACAATAGATACAGAACAGAGCTGAAAGAACTTTTATTTTCTCTTTTACAGCTTTAATTAAAGCAGCAGAGTAAACGCTTTTGCATAGAAAATAATTTTAATGGTGAAATTAGAGTAAGAAAATACTTCTCGACTTCCTGTATAAGACATTTACTGTGATCTAAGAATAAATTCTTGTTAAACGTTGAACTTTGCTTACTATTACCTATTTTGATACAAAGTTATGGTACAACTAGTGTTTTATTACTATTATGTTAGTTTTTACCAAACTGAATACATCAGTAATTCCAGTGATGGGATTATCTGTCAGGATTTTTTTCAAAAGTCATTTTAGCTATATTGTATTTTCAGAGATAGTTCTTTTTGCAGCGAGTACCCAGTATGAAAACAAACTAGCAAACAAACAAAACCATTGTGGGGATACCAGCTTATTTAAAGGCTTAGTATGGTAACTTTGTATAAATATTCAACTCTAATGTGACAGGTATTTCCACAGAATTGAATGCTAGTCAAAGTTGGATGGAACAGGACACTGTGGATCTAGAAGAGCATATATTAAATGTGTGGCAGCCTTCCCTGCTGTTTAACTGTGTCTAACTGGCTGTACAATTTGACTTTTTTTGTTGTTACCCCAGAATATATATCAGGAGGTCTCAACATTAGAAATGACAGCCTACATGAAGCCTGCACATGACATCCATCCTAGACAGAGCTGGCTGTGGTGGAAGGCATCAAGGCAGTAGACGTGGGTGTAGCTCAGAGCAGGAGTCAGGGATGTGCACCCCACATGTGAGCCTTTCACCACGGAGCTCCCTGCAGACGCATTCCACAGGAACAGCTCCATGTCAGTGGTGTGGGAGGGTGTAATTACAGCAAGAGATTGTGAGGCCACTGTGCTTGTCACTGAGGGACAGCAAAAGAGCATGGCATAGGGACTTCACTGATCTAAACCTGTCTGAAAGTAATACAGATGGACAAATAGGAAATAATACAGGTAGATGAATAATGAGTATGTCTACTCTGAGCAATAAGAATAGAATGGTACAAATGAGGAGGATTCAAATACTGTAGCTTGTACTTTGGTGGTGCATTTTCAGTGATTTTCATCTACTTTAGCTGAGTTTTCTCAAACAAACTATATATGTATATTTTACATTTTTTGTGTATTTTACATCTTTGCATATATTTTATATTCCATATATATTTGTGTGTATAAATATTTATACTTATCTTTGAAAAGATTTCAAGTAAGAGGCTGTCTAATAGAGTTTATCAATTTTTATTTGGAATTCTAAGTTGTAGTGCAAATTTAGGCCTATGGATCGCACTTCTGTAGATTCAATTTTTGTAACAATGCAGCTTGTTTTTACAAGGAAAAGAGAAGAATAATATTCTTTAATTTTTTTTTCTTGTTCATAATGATTAGCAAAAATAATAATAAAAAAAATTTCGTTCAATGAAGTAAGCCAAATAATAGCTTATTTTTTTTTGTAAATAGTAATAATTAACTTTGAGAGTATTGGAGAGTCATTAGAAACAGATTACTTGGTGTGCAGATATTCATTTAAATTAATGCTACATTTATCTTGGTTGTACCTGACAAAGAAAGCCTGCATTCTTTCATTAAATTGTGAAAAAATTAGTACTTTAGTAATAATAAAAATGTTATAATAATAATAATAATAATAATAATAATAATAATAATTACTACTATTATTTCTGCTATTTATAATGTAATAGTAAAAAGAATTTTTCCCACTCCAAGGATTTTTTTACCCTGAGTAACCATTGCTATTTGACAGTACCAAATTACTAGTAAATGCTCAAAACAGATGCCATTAGAAAGAAAAGGATCTGTTTGTTAAATAGAGAATTTAAGTTCCTTCATTTTGTTTAAAGAGGCTCCACCTGAACCGTGTAAGTTCTTGTCACTTATCAGACCTAATTAGATTAAGTAGGAAGAATGTGATAGAGTTTTTGTGNATTTTACATTTTTTGTGTATTTTACATCTTTGCATATATTTTATATTCCATATATATTTGTGTGTATAAATATTTATACTTATCTTTGAAAAGATTTCAAGTAAGAGGCTGTCTAATAGAGTTTATCAATTTTTATTTGGAATTCTAAGTTGTAGTGCAAATTTAGGCCTATGGATCGCACTTCTGTAGATTCAATTTTTGTAACAATGCAGCTTGTTTTTACAAGGAAAAGAGAAGAATAATATTCTTTAATTTTTTTTTCTTGTTCATAATGATTAGCAAAAATAATAATAAAAAAAATTTCGTTCAATGAAGTAAGCCAAATAATAGCTTATTTTTTTTTGTAAATAGTAATAATTAACTTTGAGAGTATTGGAGAGTCATTAGAAACAGATTACTTGGTGTGCAGATATTCATTTAAATTAATGCTACATTTATCTTGGTTGTACCTGACAAAGAAAGCCTGCATTCTTTCATTAAATTGTGAAAAAATTAGTACATTTGTAATAATAAAAATGTAATAATAATAATAATAATAATAATTACTACTATTATTTCTGCTATTTATAATGTAATAGTAAAAAGAATTTTTCCCACTCCAAGGATTTTTTTACCCTGAGTAACCATTGCTATTTGACAGTACCAAATTACTAGTAAATGCTCAAAACAGATGCCATTAGAAAGAAAAGGATCTGTTTGTTAAATAGAGAATTTAAGTTCCTTCATTTTGTTTAAAGAGGCTCCACCTGAACCGTGTAAGTTCTTGTCACTTATCAGACCTAATTAGATTAAGTAGGAAGAATGTGATAGAGTTTTTGTGCTTCTTGGCACCAATAAGTCTGCTTGGTTCTAGCTCAGGGATACCTGCATGCCGCTACTTCATACATGGCAGACAACCTTTTAGAGACTCATGGAAGCTGTTTCTTTTTTCCACATATTTGAAACTTCCGTGTTCTTCTGAAAGCTAATTTTCATTTTAGTATTATGTTTTGGGGTTTTTTTCTATTTTCTGTCTAGTCATTGCTTTACCATTTGTTAATGCAATCTATAGGGTTGGTTGTTTTTCTTTTAAGTAATAAACTGGGCAGCAGAAATGGCAGAAACTCTGCAAGAGAATTGTAGATCCACATTTTAGATCTAAACTACTTAGTGAGGGCTCAAAAGTCTTTCCTGTCACTTTTGGCACTTATGGCATAAATTGTTTCTGGGAGGCTTCTTCTCTCTAGTGCCCATTGAGGCTTTTTTTTTGTTTTTTCTTTTAGCTTTCGAAAATCAGAATTTTTCCAGACATTGCGTGTATTACTCAAGCTTAGTTCTCTGGTCCCTAGTCCTCTGTTATATTTCTAGCATTGCACAATAAATATTTACATCTGTGACTAATTACATTGATTTCAGGCTATTCCTAGTAATTTAACATGTAGTATATGGGAAAACAGCAGAAATCTCACTTTGAGTTCAATAAGGGTTTAAACCATCTTCACAAAGAATGAGACATTCATGTGCGAAAAACCCCTATAAAATAGTTAAGGATCTGAAACCTGATGCCTGGAGTTGGAGCTACCTCTAGTAGTCACATTTCTTTTCATGAAATAATTTTTTTACTGGTTTCCAGTTCATTTGACTGCGCTCATGCATGGCTTTATGCACTCATGCATGGATTTCTGATTTTTGTTGCTCTCTGACTTCCTGATGCCTTTGAACATAGTAACATAGTTATGGAAATATCCCACTTGTCTGAAGCTTGCTCAAATGATTACCTTTCTTTTTCCTCTAGTGTTTATGACATATTATTGGTTTCCTGTCCAATTCCTGCCCTCCAGGCAATACGACTATTTTATATGATATCAGATGTAGCCAGGTTATTCAATCATGTGTGCTATGTATAGTCTTTGATTAAGTTGCCAGGATTTTCAAAAGCAAACTTGACTGCAACTTTGGTCCCATAGCCATCACACTGTTTCCAGAATGAATTCCCAAAGGAACAGGATAGAAACTGGGGAATTTTAGCATGGTCTAAAGCAACTAGGGGGAAAAGAGAGGCAGTGAAAAAGAACATGCATCTTCTTCTTTGTACACCACTAGTAACTTAGGTCTTACTGGAGGTTTCATGGAAACATGGCTAATTTTTATTTTTCTTTATTACCTGAACTGTTAATTAAGCTCCTCTTAGTCTGACGTCCTGTCTGCTTTCTACATATTCTCTTCCAGTCTCATATGACAACTGTGGAAAGAGAGTTTAATTCTGGAGCTGTTAAGGTTTTCTCATATGAGCTTGTAATTGATTTTTGGGGCCATGTTCTGCTGTTAAAGAAGCTTCTTCAGGATTCCATCCCTACCATATAATTTCTGTTTATCTATAGGTATCCCACTTATCTGAGTGGACTGTCAGAAGGAAGGAGTTAGCACAAGTTAGTTTCTTCTTGTACAAATTCAATATTTTTCTTTAAAATTGTAGGTGGACTTGAGATAATAGTTCTCCATTAAACTTATGCTTTCCTTGGTATCATTTCCAGGTTTACATTTGCAGCATGTGTATAAGCAATGGAGCAAGCAGAACCTGTATACGCACTTATGGTCTGTCATCCCAGCAATATTTTTAGAATACATATGGTCTTGCAGCAAAGCTAACGTTGTGTTTCGTTGTCCTGAGAGTAAAGCAAGGGTTAAATAGCCTGTTTTCCTCTCTGCTACCTGTTGACCCTTTTAGAACTTTTAGGATCCACAAGCACACGTTTATGTGCACATACAATAGAATCCATTTCAGAAAAGAGCAGATACTAAATTTAACGAGGGTTCAGGAGGCAAGTTGTAGATGTACTAAATTTGTTCTTTTCTAGTTCATTTTCCGTAAGCTGCCAGAGGCCTACTTTTTCCCCAATACTGCCTTATTTCAGCAAATGGGTACAACAAAACAGTCATCATCTCACTCCAGCTACACAAAATAATAACAGTATTTTGTGTGGAAACAAGACACATTGTTTCATAATGCTACTGAACATAATCTCTGCCTATGCTAAAGTCAGTGTCTGCTTTTGCTGCTTATATGAAGATGCATTTCTACTAGTGCAATAAACAGTAAGATTGTAATGTTTTAAATAGGGATTAGAACTTCAGTGTAACAGAAAATAAGGACAACATAATGATTTAGGATAAATCATGGGGAAAAGAGTATATCTCCAGCATTCAAGATAGTAAATCATGTTACTCCAAAAAAGTGTAGTGGGTTCAAAACTACATAGGACTGGAACTTTTAAAGGTATTGTTAGATTCCATATGGACCTGCTCAACTATTTAGGTACTTAATTTTCAATTTGAATTAAATTTGACTTTGAGATTAGTTTGCAAAGATATGAATGTGACTATAAAAAATATCTGTGGAGCTATGTATCAGTAAAAAAAAAGAAAACAAACATACTTATCTACTCATAATTTTTTTTTTTTATGCCAGGGTGCATTATTTTACCAAAGAATTCTCTTGCATGGGACAAACTGCTGAAGTTTTCATTCTGCTACACTCCACTTATTCCTTAAGAGCAGAAGCCTGGTTATTTTAACTTAGCTTGTCATGTTGTGAATCCTTGCTCCTTGGGTGCAGGAGGAACATTGTCCTTTTCACTAAGGTGGTAGAAAATTACAGAATAAATTGTCTTACTGATTATAAGGAAATGTAGATGTTTTAGCATAAGCTTTAGTGCAAGTTCATCCACAAACCTAAACTTTTCCCTTAAAGGCTTTACATAACCTACAAAGGAAGTTTTTTTCAGTTTACTTAATGTTTATGTGATTCTGACACAATTCAGAGTTGCTTACAAACATTCTTGCTTTAGAAAAGAATGAGTCCTTGCTGGATTCAATGATATGAATGTTTATTTATGGCTAGATTGTGCCTTTAAGCAAAACCTGGAGTGAAAGCTGATTCATAATTAGCATTGTCCCAGGAGGAGCCCTGGAAGGTATAGTGCCTTAGGAACAACCTTCGAGCTCAGTCTTCTTTTTCTTCATTCCTGCTTCAGGGATTCGGTTATTCTAACACGGCAGCGTTAAAAATCGATTGCTGTTCAAACACCGCATCTAAAGATTGTATTCACCATGTCAACCTAAACATATTAATACAATCACTCTGCCTGCATCAGTGTATTTACATTGGTTTTGTTTTTGTTTTCCTTTCGAATGGGTCATTTAAGATTGTAGCACTTTACTCTTATTCCACTTGCGGTAAAACTGCCTCCAGTTTGACCTGATTTCAGAGAGGCCATTTGTCTGGTACATATAGAGACTTCCCTGAAGTACCAGGATCAAGATTCCATTCCAGAAATGTCTTCCTCTTTCTTCTGTCAGTCGTGGTTAGTCACTTTGGCTGTGTTGTGATCCGATTCCAAGCACTTCATTAGTATTGTTTTACTATAGGGGGATTTGACTTGTCTTGTAAAGGTGAAAGACTAGGAAAAATATGAAGATAAATGATATTAAATGCTTCTTTTGCAATTTGGAGTCACATATTTTTGAGAAACAGTTGTATTGGGTGCCTTCATTGGTATCTGCTGCTTTGTGGCTCCTGCTTCCTGATGGCACAATACCACTCTGCATTCTAACTTCACTCTTCGAGATTGAATTATTGTTTATCTTTCTCCAGTAAATTCTTAATCCTTCCTTCTGTGCCAATCACTTTTCACCTGCTGAAGTATTTCAGAGAAGTGAATGCATCCTCTTCATACTGCAGCTGTGCCAGCAAAGAAAGTCGCTGCTTACCATCCTCCAATACAGCAATTTCTGCTTCTGCTTGTGAAGCTAGTCAAATGATTGTCTCCTAACCTATTTCAGTCAGAGTGTTTTAGCTTAATCAGTTTAAAGAGTCATTCTTTGTTAACTTGACACATTTGTGTCTGAGACGAGCTCTGAAGAAATCACATGTGCAGTTGAATTAGCTTCTAGCAAGAAGACAGTTATAAGCAGATGACAGAAAGGGTGGAATTTAGTCAAGAAATAGTAAATGCTTTCTTGGCTATGTCTGCCAATGAAAGAGAATACATCTTCACGTCTAAATTGAAGGGGAACCTTAAAAAATTATTACATTTGCATTCAGTTCTTCAACAGAAAGTGATATTATCTGTTTTTGTGTACATGTGTGTTTGAGCAAGCTGTGTGTGCAAGGTAGAGAGCAGAGTGGAAAATCACCAGGACTCTGCATCCTCTGTATATACCTATTGCAAAGATAGACAGAATGGAAGAAACTTAACATAAAAACAACAGTGAAAATGCCATGTTTTCAGTAGACATAATTTGACATAATTTGTGCTCAAATCTGACAGGAGAAAAAGCAAGAGTGTACTAGCATATGACATCATACTCTCATTGCCAGTTTTTTTGCATCCTACGCTCATGACTGTTTCTCCATCTAAACATAAATATTAAGGAGTATGGGATTAATAAAAAAAGTGGTTTTCAGAGTATGCCGTTCATCTTTCCTATGTTTGAGTATTTAGAAAAAAGAGTGCTTCCCAGGGGATAGTGTGAAAAAACAAGTGGGGAATAACAAACTTACTGTGGTCTATGACAAAGAAAAGCTTCAACCATGCATTTAAATATCTGCCATGTTTTCAGATTGATGATACTTGTAAAAATTGCCCATACCTATATTCTGATGCTTCTACTCAAGCATTAGGGACTAGAATTAAGTCTAGACTAAGAAGGAGTAAGGTGAGACAAAGATTAGACTTGTTTGGCTTTAGTCTTAAATAATTAGGCAAATGATTACAGTTGGTGCGTAGCGTTTGGCTCTAATCACAGTTACTGCTGCTGAGCCAGCTATTGGGACATGTAGCTGGGCACCAGCTCCACTATCAACCATAGTTTAGCTGCTGCAGACTCCAGCATGTGCGTCTGAGACACTGCCAATGACACTGTTCTGATACCTTCAGCAGCCTGGTTCTGCATGGAAATTGTTGCTTTACCTAAGCTGAAGCCTGGTTTGGGAGCATAAGAGCACAACGTCCATGTCACGTAAGGAAAAGGTTACCATTAAATCCTGTCTTAAAGTTCTACTTAACGCATTCCAAAAAAAAAAAAAAAGCCCACATTTCCCCCTGCAAAAGAACAACCCCCCCAAGAACCGCCCCGACTGAACACATAAAAGTATTTTATCCTTAAAGAGGAAACATGCTTATAGTGAGAGTGATCCATCTGTTTTTTCTCCCCTGATTTACTTGTTCCCAAGTTTACTCTATAATATATTCATGTGAGTGGCTTTTCATATCATCATCAGACCAAGCCTTTCTGCGTGTTCTACACATTTGTCTTACATATTTAGGATGCTTTTTAGTTCTGTTTTCCTTCCTGCATTTTCTTAAGCCAAGAAAGTTTCTATTCATGACCAACCGTAAATACCACAGAAATACAATAATTTTAATTAACGCAAGCAAACCTCTCTTGGCCACGGTGATCATGTGGACAAGCTGAAAAAGTGCTGACTGAATGCGATGTGTGCATTGCATTGCGACGGGTTACATCACTAGTCCTAACATGATGTAACCCAACGCAGCATGATGTAAGCGTCGTGATACATTGGAGATTTAAAGGAACATCAGCATTCTCTTCTCTCCCTCTGCCCATTTCCAGGAATGTACTGTCATTCATGGCCTAGAAGTTAATAACCAATCCCTCTTGTGAGTCTGTGAATGCTCATGTCTTATTCTTATTCTTATTCTTATTCTTATTCTTATTCTTATTCTTATTCTTACTCTTATTCTTACTCTTATTCTTATTCTTACTTTTACTTTTAATCTTATCTTTAGTTATAATAGTATTTTCCCTTCTAACTATGGGCAATGCAGCCTCAATCCTTAAAAGAGATGTTATTTTAATTCTATGTACTTATATAGGTACAGTTGCTCTCTGTCACTTATCATAGATTTCTGATGAAAATTTAAAAGAAAATTAGTCATTCTGTGTTTAAAAATCTTTCACAGGTCTGAAGGGCACAAATTATTTATTCCAATTTTAAAATTGTGTAGCCAAACCATAGGTTTGAAATAACTTTGATTTGTATTGCCGGTTGCATGTAGGACACTGTGGCAGGCTCACAGCTTTTTTAAAAAATTTATTTCTGTTACAACTTGGTGCATTTTTTGCAACATCACTGCAGCTCTGAATTAGTTCAGCCTGTCTTCTGTGTGGATGTTGGGGTGATTTTTCTTGTGGCAATGGCTTCCTATTGCCATTGCTGCTTTCAGGACAGACTTTTACATATTCCTTTTGTTACTGTGTCCATTCTGAAACTAAGTTAGCAGGCACATACACTGCAAATTTTAATTACTTACAGGAACTGATATGCCCTTCTTTTGTGTACTTGTGTACAAGCAATTGTGTGATTGGCTTGATGTTTTGAGAAAGTCTGTTTTAAGAAAAAGACGAAGCATGTGTAATTTTCTAAAGGTGAACAGAACATTTTATGACTGAACAAAATAATATTCCTTTTATGATCATAAAGATGGAACAGAGTATGATCAAATAGTATAGTAAACTTTAAAGGTTGAATAAAATCAACAAGAACAAAAAAAACCCCTTTGGAATCTTAATTCTAGGGTTCTATGATCCCATGTGAGGACTAGGGACCGTAACTAGTCCTTCTTTGATCCTAATATCAATTTAGCATGTGCTTTTGATTTCATTGCTGCCACATCTTAAATAATTATGTTGTTTTAAAAGTAAATTTTCTCCATGACACCTTTAAAAACTGAAGTGGAATGTGTTTTAGGACCACACAAAATATTTTTATCCTGTTCCTTTCTTTCAAACTCTCAGTTCTCTCATGCAATAAGGAATCCTGATGGTGCAAGAGACTTTCATGTGAACTAAACTTCACTGTGATTTCTTTCCAGAGAGTTTGGTGATTGATCTATGCCATGACACAGAGAGTTCACAATCTCTGCCCCATAACTTTTATTTTGAACATAAACCAGTCCCACTTATCTCAGTTAAATTAAGCATAACTGTATGTTTTGCTTTTTTTTGAGTTATTGGTGCCAGCTATATGGTGTAACGTGCTTACATGCTAATAGTAGTATAAAATGCTAATAAATATTTGGTATTTCATTACGTCTTCATCACTTTTTTAAAGCATTTGTTGGTTTTAAGTTGATAAAAGTTAATAGCTTTTAAATATATTTAATTATTTAGAGGAATTCAACTCTGTTTTCACAGAAAAGTTGGCTTGCTTCATACGCGAGCTCTGTAAAGGAACAATTCAACAGTGTTCTAATTCCTGTTATTTTTTCTGTTCTCTGGATGTAATTGAGGGTTCTAACTGAATCTCTTCACACACAAAATCATTTTTGTCTTCCAGAAATATAGAGTACTGATGGAAGACTTTCTGCTATATGCTGTGTGAAAATGAATCTGGATGTGAATGTATCATTCCTGATAAAACCTGCCATACCTGGTTCTTATACATTATTGTAAAATATTACTGTATTTTCAGAATAATTTCATGCTATGCTCTGATATTCTGAGTGTTGCATTTGGCAATTTTTTTAAGGTACTCATCGCTATGACTAGAGTGATGCCCAAGCCTTTTTCTTTGGAAGTTGTGGATAATTTGGAATCTAACAATTATGTATCTGACTCCAGTTATTGCTTCCACTGTGCATGATTATTAGTTTTTAAACATAATACTTTAGAGGTAGAGCTCTGTGATGTTTACTTTTTATTCAGACAGAAAAAAAAGAAAGAAGTACACCTTGTTTGAAATTTGTCTCAAACTAGGGAAGGCATTTATCTCCATGGACTGCAGAGTGAATAGCTCATATTTCACAGGCATTTAGATGTTTGTGTGACTTAAGTTAAAAAAAATAGTTCCTTAAGTGTTAAAAACCAAAGCTCCCTCATTTCCCTGGCTTTATAAACTGTCTTCGAAGGAATTAATATTCTTTCTAGCCTTGGCTCATGTTGTTTCTGTGACTGGAAAATTGTACAATACTGTAATTCATCCCCTTTTCCAGATCATTAACAGAATATTAAATAACATCAGAATAATATACAGAATATTTCACTAGACCATAAATCTTTTGCTAGATTGAAAATTGACTTCTGGTTACGATATAACATACCCTGTGTAGCTTGTTTTTAATCCATGACATTACTTCACCTCTTTCTCTGTGAATAATTATGTTCTCAACATCTCATGGAAAAGGTTTATCAAAGGCTATTTTTGAAAACCCAAATGCATTTTATCAACAAAATTTTTTGATCAAGATTTATAGCAGATCAAAGAGTGATGATTGTTCTTTAAAGAGAGCTATAGCTTATTTTCTGTTTATGTGTATAAATGCTCTATGATGCTTCTGTTGTTTTCCTTAGGCTACAGTAACTTTTCTCCTTGATTTTAATATGTATATTATATGTTCCTACTAATCTCTTGTAGTAACTTATTTTAATTAGACACTGAAGCATTTTACTGGCAGATCAATATTCTCAAACCCTTTTTGAGAATAACATGCTGGTTTATACTTAATACATCCAAGGATATAGGTGGTAGTAATTATTCTTCTGACGGTTCAGTTTGTCAAAATACAGCTTGTTTAATTCTCTTTTATGCATCTTTAATTCCTGAATAAGAGAAATGCATATTATCTTGTTTCTTCTTGTAAAACTAGACACATAGAGAAGAAAAAGAGAGTAGAACAAGGTGATATTGACAAGAATTAAGTCAGAGAAACTGAAAGAGCATTCAGTTATTACTGAATGCTGAAAGATGGAGAATAACTGAAGACAGCATGAGATTGAATTTTTTATATTCTAGGGTGTTGGCGTGGTATAACCTGAGCTGGCTCACTCACATGCTCACTCATTCCTCCCTCAGTGGGATGGAGGATTGGATCGAAAGGGTAAAAGTGAGAAAATTCATCGGTTGAGATAAAGACAGTTTAATAGATAAAGCAAAAGCTGTGTGCACAGGCAAAGCAAAACAAGGGATGCATTCACTGCTTCCCATGTGCAGGCAGTTGTTCAGCCATCTCCAGGAAAGCCGGAATCTGTCACGTGTAACAGTGACTTTGGAAGACAAATGTCACCACTGAACATCCCCCCTGACTTCCTCCTTTATGCCCTGCTTTATATGCTGAGCATGAAGCCATATGGTGTGGGATATCCCTTGGGTCAGCTGGGGTCATCTGTTTCCTCCCAGCTCCTTGTGCATCCCTGGCCCCCGCACTGGTGGAGTAGGGTGGGACGAGAGGCAGAAAAGATCTTGTCTCTGTGCAAGCTCTGCAATAGCTCAAACATCCCTGCGTTACCAACATTGTTTCCAGCAGCAATCCAAAACATAACCCATGTGGGCTACTGTGAAGAAAATTATCTCTACCCCAACCAAAGCCAGCAGAGGTAGTAAAGTATATATTGTGGGTAGTTAAGCATGATCCTAGGGTAAAGTTAATGGACAAATTCAAACATCATGACATAAAAAAATGAGGGAAAATAAGAATCAAAGTCTTGTAAGGAAGAGATAAGAACATCACTTTAGAAAGCTAACCACTGTGAAGAAAAATAATGGTGTCAGAGGGTGCAAAAAACATGCAAAGGAAAGAAGGAAAAGTTGGAAGAAAATAACTTGTCAGATGATGTCAGTTTCTTGGTGTGAAAATCTGAGAGCTACTCTTGAGAGAGGGAACATTATCAATTACTTTAATGATCTTGTTTGTACCATATTGCTGATATTAATGGATTTGAAACCTATTTTCAAAGGCAAGAGTCTGAATCACAAATTAAGGGTTGTTACTGGAACTGCTGCTTTTTACAAAAATCCGTTGTAAACTTCCAAGGGAAACTTATGTACAGACCTGTGAAATGAGATACTAAAATGAAATGTGGTAAAGTCAATATGGGACAAAGAAGAGCAGTGCACTTTGATCATGAGGAAAATTATATCATCAGACTTAAAATATGAATGACAGCAGGGGTTTATTTTGAAATGCTAAAATGTAGAAAGTTTTTTGCACAGAACTCTATATGCAGATTTTGCAGAATGTCCCATCATAGATTTGTTGCAGGAATTATTAAACTTGTTCCAAACCTAATGTGTCATAGATTTTAGAAAACATGCAAAATAAAACCACAGCCCTCAGTAGTGGTGGACATGCTTGGTTTCATGCAGACAAGATTTTGATTGGCTTTCTGGACTGCAAACCTTCAATGACATCTCATGTCCAATTTTTTCATCCACCCGTATTCCCAAATCCTTCCCTGCAGGGCTGCTCTCAATCCATTCATCACCAGTCTCTACTGATACTGGAGGGTACAGACCCGGGTGCAGGACCTTGCACTTGGCCATGTTGAATTTCAGGAGGCTCACTCTGGCTGACTGTTCAAGCCTGCCAAGGTCCCTCTGACTGGCATCCCTTCTCTCCCATATGTCAGCTGTACCACACAGCTCGGTGCTGTCTGCAAATTTGCTGACGGTGCACTCAATCCCACTGTGTCATTGACAGAGATATTAAATAGTATTGGTCCTAATACAGACCCTTGAGGGACACCACTGGTTACTGGTTTCCACTTGGACATTGAGCTGTTGAGTATTTTTGTTAGCAGCCATGGCATCAACTCCTAATCCATTGTTCCATCAGATTTTTATCTCCCCAATTTATCAGCAAGATTGTTGTAGGGAACCATACCAAAGACCTTTCAGACGCAGAGATGGATGACATCCATGGTTCTTCCCTTATCCCATAATAATCATGGAAGACCACTCGATTAGTCAGGCATAATGTACTGATGGTTTTCTTTTCCTTTCTCCACTTTCTGTGGCCAATTTTATCAGGGTTTACTGGTTTACTTGTAAGAAGTGTGAAATTACCCACAGTGATGCCTGAAAAGCAAAACACGATGCAGAGGACATTCTCAGCTTTTTCCTCTGTTTCTAAAGGACCCAGGCATGAAAGCCTAAAAAGAGTGTGAGAACTTGGCAAATGTCACACAGACACACACGTACAACCACATACACATACAGTGGAACTAATGGAATTTGCCTTTTGGCATCTGTCCATCTGAGGAACAACTACTACAAAAATCACCTTTCACCTGATGCTTTTGTTCCTTTCAAATTATGCCTCAGGAGAAAATAGTTGGCAGAAACGGAGTGTTCTTTGGAAGGGAGGGGAGAGTTTAAGGGCATTGAGTGGGTTCATCTGCTACACCACGTGGTTTTTGTCAGGAGGCTTTGAGCTTGGACAGGAGGTCTGGCTGGTGCCACGGGGAAACCCTGACAGATTTGATCACAGCAATCTTTTTTTACTGTGTTTTTATATCTGATACCTTCTTCCTGTTGCCTCAGTGGTAGGAAGGTTGGCTGTGGTGCCAGTATTTCTTGTTTGTTCGTGTAAGTGTATTTCAGTCCTGGTATGACTGACAGAGTAACAGCAGCATACAGGCAGGTATAATTTGACTGATGTTGTGCCAATTTTATCTTCAGACAACCTCGCTAAATCACTTTGTCAGTGACCTTCAACATACTGAAGCACTGTGGCTTATTTTCCTGAGCAAAACTGCCAATTATAGTTAATTTCCTCAAATAGATGGTAGGTGTTTTAAATTGTAAATTGCACTGATTGAAAAAAAGGGAACATTCAACTCTCTTCTACAGCTGAATACAAATACAGAACTATTTTTTTTTTTCCTGTGGGACTTGAAGGTACATATGACAACAAATAACGTCAGCACACATACAATAATATTGCTTAAATAAATCAAAAGAAGAGAAACTCGACCTGTTACTTCTCACAAGAACCACTTATAAGATGACTGGAATTCAATTTCTCAGAAGTAGTTGCATACATAAGCTGTATCATTTCACATATAATTCCATGTACATCATATATAATTCCCATTAAATGCAAAATTTAACTTGCCTTTCTTCAGATGGAATAGTAAATCATATTATACAATATTGATATTATATCATTCTATAATATTGTATTGTATCAAATGACACATGCCATCTAGTATTTGCATCAGAAAGGGCTTTTTATTAGTTGCTTCTAATTTCCTACTTCTGTAACATAATTATAATTGTCAAGCCACTGTTATTCCTTTCTAAATTTTGAGCAAAGCATGACCCCCAACACTGAAAGTACAAAATGTGAATTATGCTTGGAACATTACAAAATGGAAAGCCAAAGTGAGATACGAGTTCTCATCGAGTTTGTTCAATAGAGAAAAGATTATTCCACCAGAACAGATATGTAATCCACAGATTATTCAAAACCAACTGATATTTTGAAGTAATGGAGTTTAGATGGATTAGATACTAGTGAGCTCAGTGCTATGTTGCTGAATTTTGAGTTTAAATCACAATTCTGACCAGCAGTTTTGATGCTAGGTTAATATAATTAATAATTATATAGCATGTATTAACCAAAATGGTCTCTGTTCAGCTCTCATATTGTAGACAAAGTAACACAGCTTCATAATATGCTCAAAACTAATTCTTGGAAGCAGTTAAACTCTAAATAATAAAAAATGCTTCAGGTTTTGTCTGTGCTTTCCCCCTCCTCATCCCTCTTCCGTAATATTTTTTTCTGTGAAAACAAAAAAATCTTACCAAGTTGATGACAAAAAAGTATTGCCAGTTATTTGGGATAAGGACACTAATTTCTGTTTGGAAAAGTTGTATACATTTTCTGTACTGAGTAATAGTGAATAAAATGTTTACATGAACTTTATATTCAAGGTTCTATCTTATTTCCTATGCATCTGTTATTCAGTTCTGGGGAAAATCTTTTATGTGCCTGTACTATTTTGGGACGTATTAGAATATTAAATATTAATATTTCACATTATAAAGCTCTTCATCATATGCAACTTAGATCTGATTTTCCCAGAAATAGCTACAGTACATTCTATTCCATCTTTTAAGTTTAAACTCCTTTTATTAGCTACTTAGTTGTTTGATATTCTAATTGTTTCATTGGTTTGGTATCATTAATTCCAGTTAGATTTAATACATTGTTGTGTGTAAATGATGATGTCATTAAAATGTAGTAGAGAAAAAAACCTGAAAACATGGCTATATGCTAAAACCAAACCAAACCAACCAAACAAACAAAAAAAACCCCAAACCCACAAAAGTTTTTATCTCCATTGGATGTCTTATATGGTCCTTCTATTTAACTGTAACTAACACTTCCAAGATTTCCAAATAAAAACGAAGGTGTCAAAGATCCAGTAAACATATGGTGCCAAATTATTGTCTATCACAATGGAATACAATTATAATTTCACTATAGGATCCACTGACATAACAAACACAATTATTTCCTGAATGCTCCAAAGGCAACCACAAATTGAACTAGTCTTCAAAATTAAGAATTAAACAGCTTCATCAAATAATTAGATGTATTCTTAAGAGTTGATTATTCGGTTCACAACTTCCAGTGGTGCCTACAAATGCCCAGAGTGAGAATTTGCACAAACAACTTCACCAGCACTTGTTGGATACAGAGCATGTGCTTGCCTTTTTCAGTTGTCTGCAGAGAGGGTTTATTCACATTCATTTTAAATAGCACATAGGTACTTACTTCTCTTAAGTGTATTTGAAAGTAATCACCATTTAGTTATAGGCAGTATTAGGTCAACATTACTGAATTCTTTCTGCAAATTCTACTTGTCTAGATTAACTAGAATGTTGTTGAATCTAGGCTTGGGAATTTTGATAATTAATATATGTTGAATTATGCCTTCTGATTTAGAAGTCATATGCATTATTGGCAACTTAATTGTATTATGCTCATCATGCCAACAAACTTTTACCACTCTGAAGCTAATTGCACTAAACCCATGTCTTACACTGACTGACTTGACAGTGTGGTATTAATATACTCTGAACAAACTTTGCAGTGGGATTTATATATCCTACAAGTATATGGCCATGCTTCTCTGGCTTCTTGTGCACCTGCTCACTAGCAGAGCATGGGAAACTGAGAAGTCTTTGACTTAGGGTAAGTGTTACTCAGTAACAACTAAGACATCCTTGTGTTATCAACATTATTCTCATACTAAATTCAAAATACTGCACTGTACCAGTTACTATGAAGAAAATTAATTCTATCCCAGCTGAAATCAGGACACAGCTTTACTACATTCACACTTTACCAAGTCCATCACTTCAGCAGAGAAATGTCAGCTATTTGAGGTCACTGCTATGCTTTCATAATGACAGTGTTTCAGCTGATATCTGCACAGAGAAATATGTGCTTCTTTCTGAATTAGTTTAACTATGTGATAGTTTTATGGTTTTAATTAGTCTTTCATTATTGAATCAGTGAGCATTGCAGCCTTAGTCCAGTTCTTCATCAAATAAAGCAGATTCAGTTACACTGGAAGTGCAAGAGACACTCCCCTTGTCTGTTGGAGGTCACTGAAAGGATAGGCTTCACAATGCCTTCTTTCTTTAGAGCTATTATGGACTGTTTTGTCAAAGCAATGTACTGTATTCAGAAGACCGTAAATTCTAGTTATGGTGTAACTTGCACAACAAAAACCCTTATAAAAATTATTAGTGACTTTATGTGTCTTCCTCATTTCTGTTTTAGTTATGACTTCTCTAAAATAATAATTTTGCTAATAAATAAAAACAATATTTTAAATGCTAATTCAATAGTTTTAAAAGTTATTATTCTTGGTAATTTTTATTCCAAGCAATTTTAGGGGGTAAAAAGTGTGCCAAAGTGGATTAACACAGGATGAAATATAAAATGAAACTTTTTAATAAATTCTTTTCCAAGATGAATAAATACAATCTAAGTAAATGCAAATATTTTCAGAAAAAGAAATAACTTTTAGGTGTGTTTCTTTCAGTAACCATAACGTGTACAGTATAAGTGTCAGTGTTTATCTTCATCATAGACCTATTTTTAACAATTTTCTTAAAATACATGGCTCACTTCCCAAAAATGAAGTATATAGGAAAACTTTGAAGTTATAAGAAAACTTTGAAGTATAGTGAAAACTCTGACAAAAAGGAAATAAACCTGATTTTCCCAGTTACATAAATTAAAGTTTTTTCTTTTATTTCTTAAATAGAATAAGATCTAGTATCAGTTAGCTGCTGAACAGAGAATAGTATAATCAGCATGTACACCAGACAAAACTTCATGTAACAACATGTCTCCAGAGTAATAACTGTTGCTACTATTTTGGTCCTAACTTGTCGTCAAAATCACGTATTATCTATAGAGATAGTCTAAAGATTTTCCCTACCACAGAATCTGTGGGATATTATAATTTCTTCATTGAGTTGAATTAATTGAGTTGAATCCATATCAGCATACTGATGTGGAATAAACTTATAAGGAAATAACTCCCATATCAATCACAGATCTAATAACTCTTATTAAATCATAGTGAATAATTGTATTCACAACATCCCTACTTCTGAGAAGAGCTTGTAGTCTTTTGTAGAACTATATAGGACCTTATAGTCACTCTGTGTGACAATTCATATAGTCCATTGCCCTGCATTAACTTCTTGAAAAATCTCATTTAAAACATGGGAAATTGAGTGATGGACTGATTTAATGCACTTATTATATGCCAGGAAAACAACTTGTGGGAAGCACATAATTTAGATCATGGACTAGTCATCATTTCTCTCTTTACTTTAGTAAGAACAATATTCATTGTACTGCCATTTGTAAAACATCATCTGACTTTCATTGTACATGGAACAGTTAATGCCCAGAGAGATACAAGCAATTTTTTTTTGAAAAAAAAGGTTTGTGTAATCATGTAATTGAAAGCTATAGGCAACGTAGAGTACATAGTTAAGGTAATATAGCAATTCCATATTTTTTATCCAACCCCTTTTTCAACCTCAGAATTTTTCTTTTTCAATAGATTTTTCTATTGATTTTCTGAAACTCTTTGAAAAAGCTTGTGAAACAGCAATTTCTTTTTGATTTAATCCTTCCTAATGCATGGAACACAGAACTGTAGGGATTTCAGCTGACCTTCCTTGCAGTCCATCCACTTATGAATATCACACAAAATTCTCCTTTAATTCTCTTTTCTTGAAAATAAACATTTTGTGGATATACAGGAACATCTATGTGTTTTCTCTGAAATCCCAGCAATTTTGTGCCTGTGTTGCAGCCGGAGTGATTAAGAACATGAATTCAGTTATGTTGCATGTTCCTTAGTTAAATGTTGCTGCTTTACAGAGCTAGCACTTGCAACCCAAATAGTTTTGTTTTGTTGTTATTAATGGCATTAGAAAAATGGCTACTTTAACTGTATGTCTTCTGCTATTCAATGACAATATAGGAATTAAAACAAAACTAAACACGTTTCATTCAGGCAAATTTAAGCAAATTTCTGAACTTTCATTGCATTTCACATTGAAAACTACCTAGAGCAGTAGGAATCAAAGTCTTCATATTATTAAGGAAAGAGATAGAAGGCGTCTAATTTATGGCTAAGGACTGCATTGAAATAATTAAATATGGCTGTTTTCTGGAGTTATGCACATTATTGATGTATTATAATTTAACTTTAACATGATTATGGGAAGGGAGTGCCAGAAAATAAAACTGGTTTCTTTCTGGAAGCTGATGAGCTGTACAGAGCTTCTTCATGTGCATTTATGTGTACATATTTGCATATATGTATACACCCACACACAGTTACACACACGTTGCCATCATTCAGTGAAGAGTTAAGAAATAATAGTTATTGAAATCTAGTCAAGATAAATATATTTTTCTTTCTTTGATTAAATGAAAAGATGTCGAAACAACAGGTGTATAGATATATTGCCTGCCTCTGAGGTCTTTCGTAGCACAGGGGATTCACAGTCAACTTCTAAGTAAATTTAACAAGCTGAAATTCTCAACAATCATTTTCCTCCACTCTATCTGAAGTGTCACATGCCTCATTTGATCTTTCTTCAGCTGCCAAATTAGAACTTCTTGTTGCAATTATAAAGGTAGCTGAAGAGCCTTGGCCATAGGCATGAGCCAGGTACAGTGTTACGACAGCCAAACTGCTCCACTGATGGATCCTTTTTTTGGGCATGACTCAAGTCTTGTGCACTAAGTGAGACTCAAAGTGACATTATCCCACCAGTCTTAGGAGAAATGCAGAAAGGAAATTTTGCTTTCCTAATGCTCTCTTGAGACTGTAATGAACTGTTGACTTGACCTGATTGTAAAATTATAATAGTTTTCATGGGATGGGAAAACAAGATCTTTAGAGTTCTATTAAAATGGCTGTATAAATAAGACATATCACTGAGAGAATGACTGTTAAATCCTGTATTAATCTGGTGTGAGATGGAAATTTCCAGAAGGTTAAGCATGTGCTATGTGAAACTGGGAGGTCATACAACTAATAATGTGCTGTGTGATTTCTGAAAACTGAGCCCTTTTCCAAAATTAAATGAGGTCAAAAGGTATACTGTGTGACAGATGGAGCAATTGCATATAAAATGCAAAGAAATGGCATCAGCTTAAGCAGTTGTGGATGATTTTTTGCTGCCATTAGAGGCTTCAGAGTGAATACCTAATATGCGAGCCTGGGAAACTGCATGCATGGGACCTGCCTATATTACATATATGTGATTCATATTATCTGAATGGAGGAAGATGTAGCAAAAATTGCAAATACAACTGGGACAACTTACAAAACTAGAAAATCTGTTTCTGAATGAGATTTTTATTCATTATGCAAAGGAAATGTGAGCCAGAGGACATACTTACATCAGGGTGACTTCTTCATTTGTGATAGATTTATGCATGGCATTGAGAACAAATCAGGAAATACAAGGTGACTGTACATCCATAGATAAATGAAATCAACTATTTTTATTAGTTTATTAACACATGGACCAGTGTTTGAAAATTAAAACCTTTTAGAGATGTTTGCTGAATTAATGTTTACAACTGCATCGCTTAGAGGGTTTCTTAGAGAGGGAAAAAAGTAACCTACACAAAACACTTCTTTGCTATGACCATATTGGGTGGTGCTGTTTTCAAAATGTCTCATATATGCTTGTGTTAGTCTGTATCTGTACTATCCATATATATACATATATATATATGTATGTATGTATGTATGTGAAAAAGAAGCAGTTCTGGCAGACAAAAATCCTTCACAAAAGATATTTGACAGGTTCAGTAATACATTGCACCATGCTCTTTTCACTCAGCAGTGAATGGAATTGTAGGACAAATGAAAAGAGGTGACCTGGCCTTTAATAGATACATTATGAAGTCACATCTTTTTCTAGTAGTTATTATTAACAGTAAAATGTTTTTCTAAAACATGAACCTTTATACAAATGTATTCTTCAGTAGAGCTATGGTATCTACAGCATATTTAAGATATGTAATTAAAGAGTTCCTAGCCTTTCCTAGCCTATGAAAAAAAATTACCATCCTATTTACATTTTGAAATATTTTTCTTTGTTACTTTTCTATATCATGAAAAGCGAAAAGCAAACTTTACAAACCAAGAACTCCAATCAAACACTAGGTTGGTCAATAGAGAGACTCGGGGAATTCAGTCTTTAATGCACTAGATCACCCCTGAAATATGCCCTTTTCACTTCTCTACTGCTGGATCCTGGGTTGCTGGTGAAATTTACCATCCGTGTTTCATGTGGGCTAAATGAGTAAACAGATTGCAGAAGGGCCAAATCCTACAATACCGTGATAATGTTTACTTGATGTATGTGAACTGAAGGTTAAAATTGATGCTCCTGTGATTTGGGATAAGGAGAATATGAGATATGGGGAAAAAATTGTCCCAACCCTGAACACTCACAAAAGAAGCCCCAAAGCAGAGGGAAGTGTTAATCTGTGGGACAATCAGCAGTTACAGGCAGGGAATTCTGGGCAACGGGAGTTTCTGAGTCATAGTTCCATTCAGTCTCCTAGATTAATGCAACCTTAAACTAACCTCAGAGGCATAACAACTTTTTTTGTCTTATGGCAGGGATTACCATGTTTTTTCAGAAGTTTAAGGACAAATTAATTGACATTTTTAATAAAAAAACACAACATGGTTGGAAAATTCAAATTTTTGCTCTCTGCATGAGATAGTAGGTTTCTGGAAGCTTCTATTTTTGAAAGATTCATATAATTTTTCTAAGCAATGCTCCTGAGTATTTTAAGTGGTTTTGGAGCTACTGAAATGATTCCAACGCTAACATGTCTAGTCTCCTCAGACAGTTTCACGCTAACAGTATTACCCACATGGCTTGCATCAGCAACAGTGTGGCCAGCAGGACCAGGGCAGTGATGATCCCCCTGTACCTGGCGCTGGTGAGGCCACACCTCGAGTCCTGTGTACACTTCTGGGCCCTTCACTGCAAGGAGAACATTGAGGCACTGGAGTGCTCTGTTATTGAAGGACAGCAGAGGTGCTGAAGCATCTGGCCACAAGTCTGATAAGGAGCAGCTGAGGGAACTGGGGTTGTTTAGCTTGAAGACTATGATGCCCAGGGGACATTTTATCACACTCTACAACTACCTGAAAGGAGTTTGTAGCCAGGTGGGCATTGGTCTCTTTTTCCAAGCAACAAGGGATACAGTGAGAGGAAATGGCCTCAAGTTCCAGCAGAGGGGGTTTAAATTGGATATTGGGAAAAACTTCTTAATGAAAAGGATGGTCAGGCATTAGAATAGACTGTCCAGGGAAGTAGTTGAGTTACCATCCCTGGAGGTATTTAAAAGACGTAGATGTGGCACTTAGGGGCACAATTGGACTTGATGATCTTTTTCAGCTTTAATGATTACAAGATTTTATGGCTAGTACCCATAATATGAAAAAAAATCCAATGGGATAGGAACACAGAAACCTGGTTTGACAACTCATTGATGTAATCCATTTTACCAGATCTCAAATATAAAATCCTCTCGAACTCAAGAACTTACATACAAAAGTGTACTCCAATTGCCAATAGACAAATGATTGTTTCACATGTAGGAGAAAGAGCATTCCCACTCACATTGTAATTAAATACATACTAAGTTATAGTAATTTCTTCTGAAAATGGATTACAACATGATATTTTAAATCTTTAGAGAACATAAAAAATAAATAAGAGATGTTTCAAATATTACAGATAACCTTTCATCACATACCTTCTTAGGTGATATTTGTGTATCATCAAATCCAGTAGCATGGTGTGAGCACATTTTCTAAATTCTCATTACACTTGTGTTGTTTTTTCTGAAGTACACTGAACCACAGTCACATTGGGAAGCACATTAAAGAGAAAATCCTTGCAATATGTTATTGATATGTGTATTGAATATTTTGGGGGGAGATAATACCCAAACTAAAGTGTTTTGGGACACAACTAATTCTTTCACTGAAAAATACTTGAAATAGGGATTACAGTCCTAATAATTGTACACACAGTTTTTGTATACAGGTACTATATATATGGATTCACACTGATTTTGATATTTTTTACTTCATAGAAATAATAAATATGTGGTAGTTGACTTTATATTTGCCGTATGATGATCCTATTTTTTATCAACCAATTAAAAGACTACCTCCTTGGAGGAACTAGTATTGAAATTTGTTATGTGCATTCAAACTTGTGTCTATATGTATTCATTGCCTATAAATAATTATTTCTCATAAATATTTTACATGAATCAAAAAATAGTTTAAGGGCAATGTACGGGTGGAGCACTTAGTTTATTTAAATACAAAATAACTTTATTTGGATATCACCTGAGAAAGTATTCAACCTTCATTTGGATATAATTAATTTGGAACAATATTTCATAAAACGAAAGAACATGGATGGTGATTGAGATTAAGAGCCTGTATCTATTACTTCTGAAAGAAATTAGAGATTAGAGAACATCTATATTTCATTGACAGAGATATTTTTTACCTAGTTAATTATGTACTGGATGTATATAATGAATCCACTGGCATACTGCATAAGCAATACCTTTTGTACAACAGCATTGGAAATGGAGACTTTGTGTGGAGATGGAATATCAGTGACTGCTTTGCACTTTTGGACTCACTAATCATCATCACTGCATACATAGTGGCACTGTTTCCAGAAAATGCCTGTAGAAAATCTGTGTCCAGAAGACAAATAAACTAGCACACTGATCCCCAAACCATATATATTAAAAAGTCTTAAATACTTTAGTAATAATAGAGACATTCTGTCTTAAAATCAGGGACAAAGATTTAATTGAACCCTTGCATTTTGGGGGTTATAAATATAGTTAAAGAGTAGCATTTAAATAGGAGAATAAAAGGAGCTAATCACATTTTAGTTAAATATGATATAGCTGTGACAAATTCAGACTTCATACATAAGCAAGTTAAAGCATACTGTTCTTTTTCAGCATGTCTTGAAAAGGCACTTCAAAGTAAAGACAATACAAGAAAATAATGGTTAGAGTGTTTGGACTGTTTTATTTCTTTAGTAGCTATATTAATTTCTAAGCTATATTATAAATTGAGTTTCCTATTCATGTTTCACTCCTTATCAAATAACTGTTTACATTACAGAGGGCTACTTGCTGCAGGAGTAAGCACAGCATAATAGAATGCTGGGTGCAAGGATAGCTTAGTGTCTTTTTATTTTTCTTTTAGTCAGAAGACAGAGGTGTTGCCCAAGGATGGGGATGGTGAAAATGATGTTTATTTCCTCTTGCTCCCAGAAGCATAGGCTATGCCAAGTATGAGCATAAGTGTTGATGTGTGTGTGCCTGTGTGTGTGTGCATGTGTACACCTCAAAAGTATTTTAAGAAAGCATACTGAACACAAATTAAAATAGATTCTTTACTGATCTTCTAATAAATAAATGCAAGTTCTTTATCATGGTAAGTAAATGTTTTCAGCTAATTTCTACGTTTTTCTAAAGAGCATGAAATGTGGCATATTTTGAACAAAGGCTGGTTTTGGACCAATTTCTTGTCTGAGATTGACTCAACTCTGTTTCACTTTTGTTTATGGTCTTGTTTTAAATATATTTTTTGCTCATATGGGAAGCAAGATTAAATTTTAAGGAGGTCTTTGTGGTCTGTCTTGGTCCAGTCGAGTTGTGTAAAACTCAAATGATAATTTTATTTGCATTAGTTCCATCAAAAATCCAGGTTGTGGCTGATTTTTAATAAATTCGAATGAGGATGAATAAAATGTTAAGTCATTGAAGAAAGTAACTGACAGCATTATTTCTTCAAGGTTACAAAACAAAACAAAACAAATTGCATTTCTTATGTAAAAACATGATTTGGTGATTTTTTTAACATACTTTTTTGGTTTATATTAGTCTTTTTTAATAGCACATTAATTTGGTTTTTTTGCAGAAATCACTTTTAACTAAAGTACTGCATTGTCACAGAATATGATACATTTTTTCAAATATTTTCAATTTGTTCTTCTTGACATTTTATGTTTATGTGCAGTTTGCATCTTTTTTGTTTTTCAATTTCAAATGTAACAGATTTTGACATTTTTGTTACATTTTTTGTACTAGTGGTTTTTTATTTTTGAGAACCTGCTGGTTTTGAATTCTCTTTTTTCCCTTTATTCCCCTCCTCAATACGATCCTAGGAGCCAACACAAAGAAAAGCGCAGATGATATAACCAGTAATGATCGTGGTGAAGATGAAGGTATTTTTTGTTTTTTCAAAGCCTGACCCTGATGCATGAACATAAACTTTTCAATTTTTGTTATAATAATAATGATTATTGTTATTGTTATTGCTGTTATTTCAACATGATTTTTAGTCCCTTATTTGCAGAAGCTCACATTAGTGTGCTTCTTTATTTTCTTCTTTAGAATTTACTTTGATTGTTTTTCTTTTTAAAATCTAAATTAGCATATAGATGACTGCAGTTCCTCCGTGACATAGGTGTAAAGTTTATTCCTAAATATGTGTGAAGTGAGTAACATAAATGTTATTTGAAACCACATATTTTTTCCCCCTCTGTTCTTTCTTAGGTTGAGAAAATGGAATTTAAAAACATGCATGTGCTCTTTTTCCTCCTACACATTTTGTAAATTCACTTGTTTGAAATTCATGAAAAAACTCACATATATCCTTCCTTTCACTTCCACTGTTTCCCCAGTGCACATGCTGTAAATTGATGCAGTTGAATTGTGCTTTGTCTTTGCTATTTTTATTTACTTATTTATTTTCTTTCTCACAGGATGTGGTTTATTTCAGGACACAAAAATAAAGGAAGCTGTTGATGTTGCTTTATTGTTTTTTCCTGTAATCAGCTAGCCTCTGAGACACATTCATTCTGACTCTGACCGCATTCCCACTCAAATCAGTAACAATCATTTTCATTGACTTCTTTCAAAGCTGGATTGGGTTTCCTGAAAGGAAATGCTGGAAGTTCATAGTCAAGTACCCCAAAAAAGTTTTAGATGGAAACACTTTTTTTTTCTTGCCTTGACACAACAAATCTATTTAGGATGCACCAAAATAGAAAGAAGTCATGAAATCTTTCTCTCTTCTCACTCTTCCTTTTTGTTAAAGTTACATTTTCAGTTTATTTGACTTCATGTATTTACCAAATTAAAAAAAAATATTTTCAAATTAAATGAGAAGATAACAGCCCTAGGTAGTTTATTGGTCTGCCTTCAAAGCAATGTTTATTTATCCTCTCATGCTTGACCAATCCAAAGTGTTACTCCATGTCTTTTTTCCTGTTTTCTACTATCTGACATAATTTCAGATAACTTTGAAACATATGTCCTCTCTGTTTCTCTTCGAATCATACACTCTGCAGTGAGGATACTATCACGTCTTTTCCTGGGAGTTCAGGTCTATTGTAGCTACTCTGTCTATATATAAAATACCATAATAAAATACCATCTTAGTTCTGTGCGACATATGCTTTTTTCAAATGATGATATTATCATTTCTATACCAAATTCTGAAGTTAAAAGAAAGGACAAATATCAAGCAAAACCAAAATTGCTTTTAAAATAAAGATAAATATTAGATTTTGAATACATTATTATTCAGCCTTTTAAAAAGTTTATAAATCGTTAGGATTTCATGATTGACAAGGGTATCCACTTTAGATCTAAGCACATAAATCATCGAGCTACTTTCTTTTATGTTGAAGATAATCACGTTCCCATTGAAGGAGAAGGGGAAACCTATTGACTTCAGCAGTGAAAGATTCAACCCTGAGGTAGAACTAGGTGATAAGAAAAGATTAAATACAAAAAACTGTGCCATGAGACTTTGGGGAGAGAAGGAAAAGGTAATTCAGCAACACAAATAATTCTGTTATTCAATTTCTGCTGCTTTAAATTTTTTTGAGGGCTTAGGTGTGCATTCAGAGAAGAAACACTTTTATGTACTTTGCTGAAAATGCTGATAATAAAAAAAAAATAGATCCACTAGAATGCATGTCATTGCTTTAAATGATCTGTTTAACTGTTGTATTACTTTTATAATTACAACAATTAAAAAGATCTTATCACATAAACTTTTGTTCTGCTGCTATAGTACAACATTTAAAATACATGTATGTTTGTATCCTTTCATGTAAAGGAGGCAGATTCGATGATAAGCTTTAAACTCTGACAAGCAGACAGGTGTGCATTGCAGCCTGGACATTCCTGAACTCAGCTGGAAATTTATGATATTTGAGGTAGGGTATATACATGAGTAAAGCAGAAGTGAGACATATGAATATGACAGTCAAAATTTACCTTTAACTATGCTCTAATTAGTTTCACATGTATAAAACATTAAATATGTGGTACCTCAGTGCCGATCACATTTTTTTGTGTTTTAAAGTATTTCCTAATAAGCCTGAGGGGAGGGAAGAGGTTTGGAAGGCTTTCAAACTTACATTCTTTGCCTGTAGGTCTTTAGCTCTTTCAGCTTTTTATTTGTCTGCCTTCCTTCTCCACTCTTCAATATATGCCTATCCAAAAGATTTTTTTCAAAACCTGGTTGCATAATCAGAGACTCTGGTTTTCCTTGTATGTTGTGCTATATACTTGAAAGAAGTGTTCTGACTACATGAAGATACACTGAATTATTTGTAAAAGATTTTTATATTTAATGGCAGCTTGCTGAATTGCCCCCTACTTTTTAAAAGATTTTAGCCCCTCTTCCCCCTGTTTTTTAGGGAACAGAAGTTCTAGATTTAGGTATGTTGAATCACCTCTGGCATCAGGATCCTAACTTTTTAGATTAGTCTGGTCCTAAACACACCCCTATCATTGATTACCACATCTTTATAACTCACTATGAAAGATGGACTATCAATTTCATTTAACTTTCTTTTAGAATTTTTTAACTCAAGGCTGTTCTTTGAGGCTTAGCTGCTACAATGACTAGGAAAGTGCAACACAAAAGACATCGTTTGATTTAAACACAAAAAAAATGGGCCATGAATTCACATACATCCTCTCTGTTCGTTAACTCCTAGGCTGTTTAAAAGAAGGAGTCTACTATGTTTTCTTCTACCAGAACAGTTAGATTTTGTGATATTATCTCTTACTGAACTATATGGAATATTATTTCAATAATTACGTCCCATGAGAAATGTAAAAGTATGGATCATTACTATAATTTTATTATTAGATGCACAGATATTTCTTAATTAGCATATATTTGAATCAGAGTATTCTAGAAAAAACAAGAATTTTTCGTAATTTTATTTTTTAAGCTTTAAGATATTTCTATTAAAATTCAATTTCTTGTAATACTGAATGCATTTCCAGTGTTCTGAGACCATTTTAGAGTAAACGGTATTTGAAATTTGAAATTATAAATATTAAGCTTGTAGGATGATCCTGAAATGTGTAAGATAGCTGGTTAAAGTGGTGATGACATTGAAAACATAGGAAATAATTAAGACTGTTTTTAGCACTGTTAAAACTTGCTAATGTTATTTTCCTTATGTTTTTATTACTTTATTGTGTTTTCCTTACTTGAATTTTTTCAGACATTCATGATCAGAACAGCAAGAAACCTGTTATGGTCTACATCCATGGTGGATCTTACATGGAGGGTACTGGAAATATGATTGATGGCAGCATTCTCGCAAGTTATGGAAATGTCATTGTTGTCACTATCAATTACAGACTGGGGGTTTTAGGTAAGTGAATCTTTTCTTCATTGAAATGTTTGCACAGAAGTATTTGATTGCTGAATTTTTCCATTGATCGATCATAGGTATTTGGCTCAGCTTTGATTTTAAAACAGAACAATCTCAACGACGGATTTTGAATTCTGTCTATTTTTTATGGAAACTGGGCTAAACGTTGTCTTTGACAGCTGCCTTCACCTTAGAGAGAAATGACTGGAAATGAATAATGTTTTGAGATCTTGTATCTTTTTCTTAAATAATTTCTATTTCATGTTTAAAAAAAAAAAAGAAGAAAGTTAATCAAGGATGAGTCTTCACAGTTTTAAAACAGCTGGTAATGGCAAGAAGAAAAATGTTACTATTTATCTGTATTTATTATTTTTGTGTGCAAATTGGTTTTTAGAGATGCATACAAAAAATGTAAGGCCTTATACACTGATGGAATTTGTGTTGCGGGTAATAGACAATCAGGAGTTTTCAAGGAGTACAGTGATATTATCTTCAAAAATATAAGAAACTCCATAATCATGAATTATAATACTGATGGAGAAGAATACCTCTGTCTTTAAAACTAAAAAAAAAGTGCTGTATCTTCTTGACATTATAAATATTCCTGTATCACCATTAGACTCAATAACTAAATAACCTTAGATCCATGACAATAGATCAAAAATCTTTTCTGCCTTCTCTGTGATTCCAGTTGCTGGATGTTAGCATGTACCAAACTTTTGTCCAAAATAAGATTTATTTATTTATTGAAGTTCTTCTTTTCCAAAGAAGAATAAAATTTTAAAAATGGCAGATAATGGCAGGCATTAGAAACATTTCTTATCCTAATGAAAAAGCTTATAGTTTGTATAGAATAGCATACAGACTGCTCAAATACTCATATTTCTGGCATTTTAGATACACAAGGTAAGGTACAATAATTTTGTGTGTCTTTTTACAAGGATTTTTGATCTTGTTTTTCTCAATAACAAAGCTAATCTATATTAATGGCATGTACTATTTTGGAGCACAGAAAACTTCTTTTGCTGAGTTGTCTGTTCATGTGGTTCATGTTTTTCAACAACTTTATAGTTCATCAGAGCACTGAGAATTTTTTTCTTGTCCCTGATTTTGAGTCTTCTTTAAATACAAAAGAGCATTTTTTCTATGATGGAAACAGATTTAAATGTAAAGCCAGGAATATAAAAAGATACCTTGGTATACTTACGCATGCAGTCTTGATACTAAGAAACACTCAAACAAAAAAAAAAAAAGAGAGAAAAAAGGAAGAACTCAAGACACAAGAAAATGAATTGTTGTTTTGGTTGTTGTCAAGCGACATGTATACCCAGAAACTTGATAGTAGTTATTTATCTGTAAAAAAGTTTATTTAATGCATCTCTTTAAAAGGTTTTCTCTTGATTTCTAAAAACTAGCATTGTTGAAGGATACGGATGAGTGTAAACCACTATCAGTGGTTTCAAATGGTTCATTGTCCCTCTATATTTTATAAATCTAAAGGGAAAAGTGCAATATTTGCATTGGTGAACTCTTATTCTATGTATTTATATTGAAAAAAACAAAATAGAAGAAAGAGTCAGAATGCTATTTTTTTTAATTTTGGCATTCAGGAAAATGGCACAATACGGAGACATTTATATGAGAAACAGAAAAGTAATAATCATCAGGATTTTAAATGGATTAGGAAAAATGCAATGTTATATTTGACATTAAATATTGCTTTCTCAACAGAGGCAAATGTAACTTTGGAGACTCTATGGAATTTCTTCTTTATTACAAAAGTCTATGTTTGAATTAGCAAAACAGAAGATATTCAGAAAATGTGTACACACTTAAAAATAGAAGAATTGAGTTTTATGAACATATTTATGTTTTTTCTTCCTGGGTAAAATGTAGATGTGAACACTGAGAACTCATTAGGTTCTCCCTGGACACTGGAAGATATTAGGTGAATTCCATGTATTTTTGACTTGCTTCATAAATAAAAAGAATGAAAAAGCAAACACAAATTTCTTTAGAAAAACAACCATTTGGAAAACAAACATGACTATTCATGAGAGTTTTAAAAAGTAGTTTCATTATTATGACATATAGTTTGAAGATTAACAATATCTGTATCCATTTCTTCTAGTTGGGTTATTGAAGGTCGTATTTCTGTAAATCTGGTGTGTTTCAATGGCATTTGATTTGTAAGTGCATACACAAGTCACATACAAACCTGTTAATGTCAGAGATGTGTAATTCTATAACTGTTATCCCACCCTGTAATGAAGGACTGTACATCAAATTGATCACAGTGCTGAATTTCTGGAAATGCTAAAGTACTCTGGAAAATTCACTTGAATGGACATGAATACTGGTTCTTTTATCTCCATAAATGTTAATACTGTTCTTGAGGCACAAAAAATTATTTTTCTTTCCATCTATAGTGTGTCATTAATAGCAGTAGATAGAAAAAGTATTAGGATAGTCACTGGATAGTCACTGAACGATCTTAGACAGATGAATCATAGAAACATGGAATAGTTTGGGTTGAAAAGGACCTTCCAAGACCATCCAGTCCAACCCTGATGACATGGGAAGGGGCGCCTGTTACGTCAAGTTGCTCAAAGCTCCATCCAGCCTGACCTTGAACACTTCCAATGATGGGGCAAACGTAACTTCTCTAGGAAACCTGTTCCAGTGTCTCCCTGCCCCCATAATAAAAAATTTCTTTTGCCCCACTTTCTGCTGCCATAGGCCTGGTTAAAATTTCTCCATCTTTTTGTAAGCGCCCTTTGCATATTGAAAGGTCCCAATAAGGTCTTCTGGGAGCACTTGCTTTTCCAGGTTGAACAGTCCCAATTCAGCTTTTCTGACCGTTTTTTTGGCCCTCCTCTGGACCTATTTTAACAGGTCCATGGCTTTCTTGTGCTGGAGACCCCAGAGCTGAATGCAATGCTCCAGAGTAGACTAGGGACAGAATCGACTCCTCCAACCTGCTGGTCACGTTGCTTTTGATGCAGCCCAGGATGCGATTAGCTTTCTGAGCTGCAAGCACATATTGCTGTCTCTTGTCCAATATTTTCCTCCACCATTATCCCCAAGCCCTCTCATTCATCCCTGGTCTGTAAAATACTGGGGTTTTTTCCAGTGCAGGTACGAGACCTTGCACTTGGTCTTGTTGGTCTTCCTGAGGTTCCCGCTGGTCCACTTTTCAAGCCTTTCAAAGTCCTTCTTCATGGCATCCCTTCCTTCTAGCACATCAAGTGCAATGCTCATTTTTGAGATATCCACACACTTCCTGATGGTGCACTTAATCCCACTATCTATGTCCTTAATGAAGGTATTAAATACTATTGGTCCCAGTATGAACCTTAAGGGACACCTGTGGTTATTGGTTTCCACTTGGATATTTAGCCATTGACTTCAACTTTTGAGTACATGGCCATTCAGCCAGTTCCTTATCAATCTAACAGTCCATCCATCAAACTCATATTTCTTCAATTTATTGTCAAAAATGTTGTGGGGGATATCATCAAATTTCTTAAAAACATCCAGGCAGATAACATCGATTGCTCTTTGCTTGCTACTGATGGAGTCATATTATTTTACCTGGCCTCTTATTATTGTAGATTAGCCAGACATGATTTGCTCTTGCTGAAGCCGTGACGCTGTCTCTAGTCACATTTCTGTCTTGCCTAGGCTTCAGTGTAACTTCCATGAGGATCTGTTCTATGATCTCACTGGGCATGGAGGGGAACCTGACTGGTCAGTACTTCCCAGGGTCCTCCTAATTATGCTTTTTAAAACAGATGTGATATCCCTCAGTCACTGGGACCTTCCTCTGATTGCCTGGATTTTCAAATATGATGGAAATGGACTTAGTGTCTACAGCTGTTATTTCCCTCAAGACCTTGGGATGTATTTTATTGGGTCCCATGGACTTCTGTATGCTCAACTTCCTCAGGTGATCTGAAAACTGATCTACTACAATGGGGGAGACTTAATACCCCCAATCTCTGCCTGAAAGTTTGGGGATTTGACAGCTGTAGGAAGAGACATTACCAGTGAAAACTGAGGAGCAAGAAAGTTTTTAGTACCTCGATCTTCTCCATGGCATTTTTCACTAGTTCTCTTTTCTTAATTTTTGTGGAAAGTACATCTTCCTTTTCCGAGCTACACATCTGTAAAAGCCCTTCTATTCAGTCTTCATATTCCTTGCCAAATTCAGCTCCAGCAAAAGCCTTAACTTTTCTGATCCCATCCCTACACATCTGGACAGCAGCTTTATCATCTTCCTAGGACATATGTCCCTAGTTCCACTGCCCCAAAGTATGGCTACAACTAAGAAACAGAAAATTCTGGTGTAAAGTTAATGAAAAGACAGACATCTGAGTCAGAAAAAAACCCTTTTTCTAATGTAGCTGTAATATCATGGCGTTCGGGGTTATAAAACATTTAAACTGAGTGATAGAGACAAAGATCATCTCTATCTTCTTGCATCTGGAGACATAAATATGTCTTTAGATTGTGCGCTGAACAATATTTATCTGTAACTCTAAAATACTCCCTGTCTTAGAGGACTGCAGAGATGCTCTGGGAATAATTTCCTCATTTCTCTCTTTCTCTCTGTAGCACCATGACAAAATAGCAGACAGATGGGCCCAGGACTTTCCAACTTTTTATTATCTCTCTCTTTGCTTTGAATTCTAGAACCTGCTGTAATTTGTAGATCCTCAAGAATGTATGCAGCAATAATATGGGTTGTTCTTATTTAGAAGGCCATATTTTCCCTTTGAACATAAATATGCATTTGTTAAAATGCATTCCATGGATAGGATCCTTTTGGGACAATAAAATAGAAAGATTTACATTTTCCTACCTATTGTAGGAAATTGTGTTTAATTACTCATGTACTTCAAGGCTTGTGAGGCTCCTGCCTCTGCCCAGCTAGGAAATTTCTGGTTTTATTCATACCTCACCACGGTGATGACTGAAGATGCTACTGGAGCTAGAGAAGATTGCTAAATTGTCCCGGTGTGAGGCAGTGTTCCTGTATATTGAAGAATTCCATGCTTTAAAACACAGAAGTACTAAATCCCATGGTGGTCCCTGCCCCACACCATATGCTTTGAGCATTGTGTAGGATGACAGTATGTTTTATTATAAATTTAAGTTTTTCAAAAGCTGAGTTGCATTTTCAAAATTCCAAAGCTATTTAGAGAGTTATTTAAAAGAAATAATAGAAATGCATCAGAGCAGGAGGGAAAGTAGATATCCTAATTAAAAGTATATTCTAGTATTACAAAAAATGGAATGGTTTGAATGACCTGACTCATTCAATCCAGATAGTGCTCAATTTTGCTTTATTATCTACCTTCTTAGTCTTTGTGGATATGCTTTTAGAAGTAGCAACATCTTTCAAACACCGCTAAAGGCACACTTTTAGTGCCTTTTTCAGGATTATGTTGCAGGAAAAATACAAAAGAGGGATTTATGTTTAGTATTGTTTTACAGAGATATGACCTGAACCATCTGTCTCCTGGTGAGATTTCAATATGCTGAATCTCCATTTAGATTGTGTAACAGCAAAAAGTAAATCTGACAACTCACCTTACCTAAAGAAAAAGCCAACCAAAACCTCAAAACAATAAAATCAAAGCCCTATAATATTTTTTTATGCAGTTAAATTTAATCACGGTGTTATACATTTTGAAGAGAAGAAGCTTAAGCAATCTTCAGAAAAGTTACCAAATTCAAAGAGGAAAGTTCTTGTGTGAGCTATTAAAGACAAAACCGGAGATGATTTCTAGAAACATGAATCAGGCATTTGGAAGCCAGAATCGTATTTCAGAAAAACTAGAAATGCAAAACCTGAGATGAATTCTAGAAATATGAATGAGGTATTTTGGAAGGGAGAGCTAAATGAAACATCTACTGCAGTAAAATGAGACACACTATGAGTTCAGAATTGTAAAATTGGCTCAGCATTTCCGAGACCCCTTGCAATTTAACATTTTCTTCCTCTTAGAATTCCAAATCATGCAGATAAGAATAGACTATCTCTCATCTATCTGTCTTTTTGGCAATAAGGATCCAGTTTAAGTACTCTGTCTGAAAAGGCTGGACTCCCTTTTTGCAGAAATTATATCCACATGCAATTACAGTCTCTATAAGTAATCATATTAGGCAGTAGAATATAAATCTATTTTATAAGGAAGCTCCAAACATCTTCAAGTTACTGAGAACTTTAGCTTGTTTTATTTCCCTGTGTAACTGTTGTGCAAGTTAAAACACTGAAAAAGTGCATGTTGTGAATGAACTGCTTAGGTTTTGACTGATTATTATAGGTCGCAACTGAGCTACATTCTATTCTATTCTATTCTATTCTATTCTATTCTAATCTATCCTGTTCAGCAGTAATCAAATCAAGCCAGCAGTATATGACCTCATGGGCCAGATTCTTGTGTACAATTCTCTATCCATATACCACTGGGTTTAGATTGTTCCATTTCAAATATCAGAAGCAACAAGTACTTAAGTTACAATGTCATAAGAAGCTATGTCTACACTTACAGAGTTTCTAAAATTAGGTATATTGATTGTTGCAATATAATTGTCAAAAGTGGAATTTAGCAGGAAATTTTTGACAGAGAGTTCCTTTTACCTAAATGCAACAAAAACCACTTTCTCCAGGGTTGATGGGTTGACCCAGTTGACTAAACTAGTAGAGAACGGTCCTATAAAATAAATTTTTATCATAGCCTATATAGTAAAACAGAACAAAAAGCTACAAGACAATGTAAAAGGACCTGTTGGGCCTGATCTGTGAGCCAGTTATTCACCCAATGCATGATGTGTTTATCCAGCTCCATGCTGGACATTTTATTCAGAAAGATACTGTGAGAGACATGCTTTTAGTACTATTATGAAGATTCTGTCTGACTAAAAGAAATTCATGGTAAGTCTATAATTTTTTAGAAGTTAATATTTTGTACAGAAATTAGAATGAAAAGAAAGAAGTAAAGTGTAATTTAGCATAACCACCCCTTGGAAATGAGACTGTTAACATAATCAAAATGGCAAAAGTGTGTCTGTGAGGTAAATGTCATTACGTTGCTCTCAAGGAGACAGGGGAGCATCTTGCAGTAGTTAAAAAGAATTAAAAGTTGCATAATTGCGCCAGCTCTTGGAAGGATAGCACAAAACAAATGCATTTTTTTTCTGAATTATTTCATACTTCCCATCTAATTCCTTTCAATTCCAGCCTGGCAGACACTGAAGGATCAAAATATGTTTACTGTTTTACAATACCTATTCATATAGTATATGAATATACAGTATAGAGACCTAAAGGCATTCTTCCAGTGTGGTTTTGGAATTTCCATTTTTGAACAGAGAGAATTTTTTTTGCTTTAATAGCTTCAAAAGCCTCTGTAAAGTATCTGAGAATATTGAATGAGTAAAGCTTTTCTGGTGATGGATGTTAAGTGCATTCTTCAATAGATATCTGTAGGTAAAGGTTAGCAGCTGAGAAAGGCCATCCATTTTCATCTTTTCACTTCTGCTCTCTAATTGAAAATTACAGTTTCCATTTAGGAAACCAAAATAATGTGTTCTTTCGGCTTTCATTAGTGCCAAGTCTCTTGCGATAGCACTTGTTCATTTAAAACTTACATTAGGAGAATGCATAGCAGTACAGGATGCAATAAAATTACTGTTGAAAAAGTGAGAAGGAAAAAGCGATTCAAGAATTTTCCATTTTTCTCCTCCCCATTTTTCACACCATCTGTGGATTGTATTATGTATGTTTCCTGAAACTAAGTATCCCCACTTTGGGATCTGAGAAAATGTAAAATAAATACTTATACTTCAGAAGAATTTAAGAGACAAGAGTAAAACCAGAAGGTACCTAAGTTTCTTCACTCGTACAATCTTAATTTGCATAAAGTCAGATCTTAGACACGTAAAGAAACAAAGCAAATCTCTGTAAGTATAATAAGTAAGTTTATATTTACATTTCTGCTAGAAATGCTAAATCAATGTTTAACGTTTACTTAGGTGTGTGACTCTTTTTGAAACAATTTCTTAAGTATGATTTTTCACGTTTCACTTGTGTTCCATGTAAAACAAGTTATGTCTGATTGTAAATATTTGTGCTCCTTGAAAATATTTCCACATTTTAAAAGCAAGTAGGTACCCAACTACCTTATGTCTGTTATAATCTCATCCATAATGACTAGTTCAGTTTCCACAGAATATATTTCAGCCAAATAAAAAGGTCACAAACAATACATTGATTTACAGAGAATATCTAGTCCCCAACCAAGTACGACATTGAGATCAATTAATCATGAAAAAAATTTCTTGCCTTTATACTTTCAGTGGGATTGTATAAGTCCCCAGCAAGACATAATCAGTGAAACTTTTCTTCTGCTGAGAATCTTCTAAGAAGAAATACTGTCATTAAAGCTGTATGCTTTTGATACAGATGACTTAGTCACGGTAAACTTCTAGAAGATTTGTCTGTGAAGCTTCTTAACTTCTGTATCATTTTTCTTTTACCAAAAAGTACTTTCAGAACTCATGTTTCTTGGGCAGAGGGGAAACAAACCAAACCAGCAACCAAAAAAATCCCACACTCTGTACATGTCATTTTTATTTTACTGTGGGAAGTAGGAGGAATCAAACACACATTCTGCCCTAGATTGTTAATTGTTTTTAATCAAGGACTTGGATTAGTCCTTGATAAAAATACAAGAAATTCAATTCTGAATATCCTTGAATAAAGGGTAGCTTACAGATGTTGTACTCCCAAAATAGAAGAGAGAACAAGCTATGACTCATAAGGTCCTAATTTCATCTTTACTTTTCCCTTGCTCTTGGGAGAAATTACATTGCTTCAATTGATGACTTCTCAAAGAAGCAAAAGCTTTCTCTTTTCTGTTAATGTGGATTACAGATTGGCAAAAAAATCTGTTTTTTTCATAGCAGTAGGGTGACAGGAGAATAATTACTTTTTTCTGTACAGGCACAACCAGGACCTGATGGCACTTTGTATCTGCTTATAAATATGCACATGGTCAGTACAATGTTGGAGATCAAGATTGTTTCATTCTGGAATGGTCTTATCTTCACTTTCAAATGTTGTAAATCTGTTTTTAAAGAAAAAAACATTTCAATCACTTATCTTGGTGCATGGAAGTTTCTGCTGTTTTTCAGAAGCGAAGGATTTAAATTATTTGGTTATTTTATAAGGAAAGAAAAATGGGGCCTTTGTGAAAAACCTATCCTCTCATATATTTGAGCCCTGACACCAGCTTTGATGCTGTCCTCTGGATGGGTTCAAGGACTTTCACATTATTCTTAAATCAGGGGCCAAGAGCTGTACAGTACTCAAGATGAGGCTGAATAAGGTGGGATAACTGCCCAGTTTGAGCACCCCAGGATGGGGTTTGCCCTCTTGGCTGCCCAGGCACCCTGCTGACTCCTGCTGAGCCTGCTGCTGACCAGCATCCCCAGATCCCTTTCTGCAGGGCTGTTCTCCAGCCAATCCTCTCCCAATATATACCTCCGTTTTTTCCTGTGATTCTAGTCAATTGAAATGCAAGTTAATGTTACTGACACCGTTATAGTTCCTAGTGAAGTTCCTACTGAAGCCAACTAGTCGTGCCTGTGGCTGATAAGAGAGAATAAAATCCAGCTAGTCTTCTACTTTTCAATAATTTTTAAATAAGTTTTATCTCCTAGGCACCTTTAAAAATCTAAAAAAAAAAAAAAAAAAAAAAAAAAATTAAAAAAAAATTTAATAAAAAAATNNAAAAAAAAAAAAGAAAATTAATAAAAAATCTATGTAAGCAATGTTTTTTATTAAAAATACTTTGCCTCCCTTATGACCTTCATAGATGAAATGTACATGGACAGCACTTATGAGAAAATATCCCAGAGATTTACTTCAAATGCAGTCTTCTGAAAGAGAAACTTTAGGTGGAAGAAAAACTCCATTGTGCATGCCTTCTAAAATAACAGACTGAGAACTACTATTTCTTCTTCATAACTGCATTCAATATATTCAATAACCTATGGGACAAATTTTTCTAACATTCATGATGAAATCCTCCTGCTGTTTAAATCAGTAGGACTTTTACCTTTCGATTTAAGGTACCCAGTTTTCACCTTCAGATTGTTTTCCTTAAAACGCAATATCTTCTCTTATTGCAGAGAAGATCTTCCTTTTATTTTAATAACTTGAATCTGTCATTTGCAAAGATCATAACAGGAAGCAAATCACTCCAACAAAGAATTATCTCAGTCTGGTAATCAGTTAGCTATATAGCTGAATCATCTAGGACAAATTGCCTGCATCTTGGTATCTGCCAAAAGATGGTACCTAAAAGGAGAATATATTAAATTTCTCCTATCTGGAAACACCCTCTTTCATCTCAATGAAGAGAAATTACATTTAGAAACATAAAAAGATCAGTCACCACAGAAGTTCTAAATTGGTGACATTTTACCCTTTCCACATTTAAATTTTTCTCCTAAGGCAGTACTCAGAATACATGACTTTGATACACCCTGCCTTAGGGAAGTGAAATTGATGTCTTAGGGAAAAAATATATAGAGAGATACTGCTTTGGAAATTCTAATGTATCACCTATGTAATTTTCTATTTATAAGAAGAAGTAAATAGAAGACAAGGTCAGAAAAACCATATAGTCATAGATTCATAGAATGGCCTGGGTTGGAAGGCACCTTAACGATCATTTAGCTCCAATCCCCCTGCCACAGGCAGGGACACCTTCCACTCGACCAGGTTACTCAGAGCCCCATCCAACCTGACCTTGAACACTGCCAGGGAAGGGGCATTTACAGCTTCTCTGGGCAACTTGTTCCAGCCCTTCTCTACCCTCAGTACAGAATTTTTGTCTGATATCTAATCTAAACCTACTCTCAGTTTGAAACTGTTCCCACCTGTCCTGTCACTTCATGCTCTTGTAACAGTCCCTCTCTATCTTTCTTGTGGGCAGCAATTAGGTCAGTCTGAAGTCTTCCGTTTCCCAGGATGATTAATCCAAATTCTCTTAACTTTTCCTGATAGGAGAGGTGCTCCATCCCTCTAACCAACTTTGCAGCCCTCCTCTGGATTCACTCCAACAGGTCAATGTCCTTCCTGTGCTTAGGATTCCTGGCGGGGTGTCACCAGAGACCAGAGTACAGGGATAAAACCACCTCCCTCAGCTTGCTGGTCATGCTTCTTTTGATGCAGCCCAGGATATTATTTGTTTTCTGGGATGCAAGCACACATTTCTGGGTCGTGTCCAGTCTCTCACCCACCAGCACCCCCAAGTCCTTCTTGGCAGGGCAGAGAAAATAAGAACTAGTAATGTTTTCAAATATAGTTTCACATAATTACAATTTAATATATTTTATTTAGGAAAGAACTGAGCATCTTCCCTTTTTTCATAAAATGAAACATACTTACTGTTGCTTATCGGAAAAGCAAAACTGCATAAAAAAATTCCAAGCAGGATCTTTGGTTGGTCTCACTGATCACTACCACGTAGCATTGGTTAAAAATGTGATTTAAGCAGATGGATTTAGAGAAAGTTCCTGTACTGAAGAGTACAATACCAAAAGTTAGACTCAGCATGTGTCTAAGCAAATTGTGATTTTCTGACTTTCCTTGTTTTTAATTTGTAAAGACATCTGCAGGATGATCTTGAACTATACCAGTATTCGAAAAACTACATCTAATTCAGTGTGCTGTAAGTTTGTATTCTAAATAATTGTTTTACATTTTTCCTGGTTTCTTTTTCTTGCTATTTCCCTGAAATAGAATACTCAATCAGAATCACTCATGATATCCTACATGTGGCAAGCAAATGAGACATGTATTTTAGCAGTTGAGACATCTTACAAAATTTACAAAACATTCCAAAACATTGGTTTAAGGACCGTAGGCAGTTTCTCCACGCAAACTGAATCCTGAATACGTAGATTCTTTTAAAGGGTAGGAATTTGGACTGTTCTCTCATGTCTAGGCATGCAAGACAGTAGTTTGGAATATTTATAATATATATGGTAGTTGTACTGGAAGTGCTGTCAGAACTTCGGCTTTTAAAAAAAATATCAAGGAAGCAGTTCTTATAGATAAAAATTGCTTTTTAGTTTTCTTGAATACATAGTGAGCTACAGTTTAGGGGGAAACAGAATTCTGAACGTTAGACATGCCAAAACATCACATATTTGCTTTTATTTTTTTGTAGCGGTTGTGAGAAGGAATATTATCAAATGTCTTCAAATAGAATTTACTCTTCAAGAAAAAAAAGTGTTTAAAGAGGTTTATTTAAGCAAAACTGTGAATTTTGTGCATCTCTCAGGGGATTAGGAATCAGACTACATCATCTTAGATAAAGCTGTTCATTTACTGAGCTTCCTTACAGAGAAATGTGTATACTCATGTTGAAAGTGAGCAGAAGTAGTGAAGTAGCAAGAGGTGATAACTTCAGAGACATTCAGAAGATCAATGGTGAATTCAAGAATACAAGTCTCATTCATTGAATGCTGGACTAGTACATTCTATAATAAGTAATGACTATTTGAAAACAGCTGCTATAGAAACCTTATACATGATCAACACAAAAGGTATGGGCAGAGTCAATTCCCTTTAAAAAAAAGGATTTCAGTGTGTTGTTATGGTTTCATCCAGCTACCAAGCCCCTCTCAGCCACTCACTCACTCTTGTACCTGTAAGATGAGGGAGAGAACAGGAAGGATAAAAGCCAGAAAGCTCATGGGTTGAGATAAAGACATTTTAATAGGAAAGAAAAAGCCATACACACAAGAAAAGCGCAACAAAGAATTAATTCAATGCTTCCCATGGGCAGGCAGGTGTTCAGCCATCTCCAGGAGAGCAGAGACCCATCACATGTTACAGTTATTTGGGAAGACAAACGCCATCATTCCAAATGTCCCCCTCCTCTCCCTTTCTCCTTCTTTCCTCCTTCTTTCCTCCACTTTATGTACTGAGCGTGACCTCCTAGGGTCTGGGATATCCCTTTGTTCAGTTGGAGTCACCTGTCCCGGCTGTGTCTCCTCCCAATCTCCCATGGACCCCCAACTTCCACTCCAGTGTGGCAGTAGAAAAAGCAGAAAAGGCCTTGGCTTTGTGTATCTACCACTCAGCAATAACAAAAATGTCTCTATATTGTCAACCCTTTTTCAGCACAAATCCAAAACACAGCCCCATACCAGCCACTGTGAAGAAAATTAACTCTATCCCAGTCAAAAACAACACATACATTTATTTTGTTTTTAATTAATGGATCCAAAGGTGGCCTTTTATACCTTATGGAATTATTTAATTCAACAGGAAATTAGTTTAAGAAGTTTTCAATTTTTGCCAAGCAAAGAAAATATACTCTTTTAATACAAATGGAAATATTTTAATCTTTCTCTGCCTTTCTCCCATCCTGTTCAGTTACTAAACAGAAAACTAAGTATTTGCTTGAACCTACACAGTTTATTTTTCAAATTGTTATGTATAAAACAGGTGCTTAACTGGCTCCAAATTTTTTTTTTTACAAAATTAATAAGAAATAGATAAATACTGCCCCTTTTAAATTATAAGCCTTTAGTACTTTAAGCAATCATACATTTTTTAAATTAAGAAAATACAAGTTTTGGAGAAATTGCAGGTGTGAATTATGCCATTTCTTAATGAACATCCTCTGATGTATATAAAAAGCACATTGCTTTGGGGAAATACAGACTAGTTAAAAAAGAAACCTAACTTTTTTCTATCTCTTGTGATCCTAAATTGTAACATCTTTTAAATTTTTATCTTTCAAAATACGATAATATTGCTCAGCAGAATGTGTGATTTGCAGATACAGTGATTATTAAAATACTGGCCTTTAAAATAATGATGATTCTAATAGCCAAGATAACAGAGAAGAAAGGAAGAACTATTGAGTGGAATGTTAATTTCTTCCTATGCTACTTTTACACTTTTTTTTCAATTTTACACAGTTCCCTAATTTTTGCTACAGCTGAAATAAGGTCAAACATTTCCAAGAGCAGCTGTTACAAGAAATTTCTTCTTGCGCGGATGTTTCCCTAGGGCACTGACTCTTTTCCATCCTGTAAAATAGGAGATTTCCTCATTAAAGTAGCACTTTAAATATTGAAGCATCTAAGACTAGTGCAAAGACAACAATTTGTTATCTTGTAAGACCAAAAATTATTGAATGCCAACAAGTATTCCCTATTTGGAATCAACCAAAATTATGAGTGCTTAAGGAACTTATTTAACACTATTCACTGCTTAGGTCAGGAAAAGAAAAAAACAACACAAAAATGGTTCCTCCATCCTGAAGTGTAAGATTGATGTCTTGTGTAAAGCCTTAACTCCTGATTCTCAATTCTTTCAACAATAGTAATTTCAAATAGTAATTGCTCTTTCCATATTTTTATTTATTGTTGTTGTATTCAGCTTTAATTAGAGCTATAGCTTGGTCATGACTTTGTCTGTAAATTTCAGATCATATGAAGTGTTTGCTGACTTTGAAAGCCCAGCAACAATCTTTGATCCCTGAATTTTTCCTTCTCCCACTTCCCTTTTAATGATAGATTAAGACACAGGATGGGGATCTGGGAGAACTTGCCTTGAACTGTGCAATGAGTAAATCAGAGGTAAAGTTCTTTCCTTTAAACCGTTCTAGCAAACATGCAACTCTGGACTGAGAGAAAGCATTTCACAGATCTGATTTAAAGCAGTTTCTGCACATCATAGTTGTAGACTTCAGCAAACTCATCCATTTTACTTATGGCTGCATAAGCATTAGATCTGGCATATGAGAGAGAATGGGAATGGTGTTTTGCAGCCTGAAGTTTACAAAAAGCATAAAAGGAATAGATCAGAGTCCCATTGTCAGATGCTTCCGATATAATAAACATAAATTTCTAAAAATAAACATGACAGCATCAGAAACTGTGCAACCCATGTTTGTGGAAAGGTAGTTCTTTGACAAAGAAGTGAGCTGAAATGTGCTCATCTGATTCTTTGATCATCTGCTTCTCCTATGACTTTTTCTGAAATATACTGCTGTAACTTTGTCATATTTCTTATGTCTTCTTTTGGCACCAGGTAGGTTATGCACATCCCTGAAAAGATGCTTACTCAAATGCAATCAAAATGATCATGACTGTAAAGCTTGTAAAAAATGAAAAGACACCTCTGAAATAGTTTGATTTTTTTTTCTGTAGACCTGACAATGCCCTAATTTATTTAACTGCATATATTTATTCTGTGTAGTGTTTTTAAAGTAATACTCAGACCATGTTAAATAGTGGATATACCAGTTGCAGTGCAAAACAGAAAAGAAAATTTTAAGTCACTGATATTTTCATCCGTTAGCTCCTCTTGGTGTATTCTATCTCCTATACCATATAAAGTGGTCATCTTTGACCCATTGATGCAGGGACATGAAATGTCATATTTCCTTAAGTTGATTGCTTTCATGTATTCCTCCTATTTATACCATGTATCTTTGTTCTTCCTGGTAACCTAGGACTCACATTCAAATCCTCCGAGTCAGACCTGACTGTTTTGTATGTGTGAGCATCAGACGTTTCTTGCATACTGCCTAAAGGCGAAAGGGCTGAAGGTTTCAAGGTCTGATTGCACATTGTGCCATAATCATTTTCTGAAGCTTGCTGTTTTTTGCACATGGACTGGCTGGACAGTTATGTTCAATGGGATGATTGCCTTCTAAAAATAGGAAAATTACAAGTAAAATGGGAAAGAGCAAACTTGAATGCCAGGAGCAGAGGTAACTCAGATGCCAGGTAAAGAAAATGCAGGCACAACCAAATCTGAACTAGAAAATCATCATGTTGAATTGAGGCCGAATTTGGTGATAAGGCTTAAGATGAAAGGACCTCCAATTGCCAGTTATTAAGTATTTATACTTTTTATTTTTTAATATCATGCCCTTTAAGTTACTATGCAGATTGCCTCCTATTGTTTTTTTTTGTAACTGAGTAATTAATTGAACCCTCAGTGCTTTTATATGACAGAGGCTGAGCAACAAGAATATCTGACTGAAAACTGTAAATGTACACTGAAGGGAAGGCTTACAATCTGTGACAGAGGTATGGTGCATGTGGCTATCACTGAGCTGATATCCAACTTGCCCAGTAAAAGACCTTGTGATGTGATTGACAACCTTGTGTGTTTAGAAAATAGTCTGATCTGGAAAACATGGTTTGTGCCAAGAACAAAGAACCCATTAAAAATAAATAAATACTATTTACTTTCAAAACAGCTTTCTTAAAGGAAGGAATAAATAAATAGCAACATGTTATACATATATTTTCTTTATGCATATATTTTCTTCTGCATTAACTTTTCTAAAATTGTGACTGTACTAGTGTTTAGTTATGTTTGAGAGATTTCCTTGTTTTTCATTGTCTAATTACATTGTTATAAATGGTACTTATATTTTTCTTTAAATCATCTGTTTTGAAATCTCAGGAACATTTTTCAGATATGAATATTCAAACTTAATTCAGGATAATGTAAATCTAGGTATTGTGTAAGCTTTGCACGAATGTGGAAAATGGAATTTTTATGTATACTTTTCTGTAGCAATATTTTTCTTAAGTGATTCTAATCCTTATCTACCCAATTTGTTGGGCTCAAATTTCACTTCTTCATTTCTCTGCTTGCCTTCTGTACACAGATAGGTATGTAACTTTTACAAATACCGTGGTCATTTTTGTGGAATAGACTGAAATAACAACATTTTTTTCCTCATAGAAAATAAAGTCTTGTCAAAGACTTGAAAAACAATAGAAGAAAAACAATTGCCTGTTTCTGAAGAGCAGTGTCTGGTGCAGGGAGAATCACTACATTCCTCACTGGTATTAACAAGTAGACTTATTGATGAAAACCAGTTCTATATACTGCATGGTGTACAAAAGATCAGTGCATTAACATAATTTAATCATTTTAAAATGCATTCTAAGCGCATTCTGAATAGTTCTGCATTTTTTTGCCATAAATTACCTTATCTTCTGAATTTCAGTGTTAGGGGTTTTTTTGGTTTTTTTCCCATGTAAATGTTAACACAAAGTTGAAGGATCAAAATCTGCACATTAAGTTTTTGGGGAAGAAGTAGGGATTTCATTGGTGGCTTTAGAAGACAGAACTTTTTTATGGTCATGGAACAGAGAAACAAAAGCTATCACAGCTGTGTTTATACCAAGCCCCGGCTATTCAAAGTAGTGGTTTGTGAAGCTTGAATAAGAACTTGATACATGCTTGTTTGTTCATTAATGTCTTTGTGATAAAATTGAAGAGAATTGCATTTAAATACATTGAAGAAATGTCCTTTTCAAAATATATATATTTTTTTTAATGTGTTGAATTGATACCTTAGATTCTTGTCTAATGCTTATTGATCCTTACTATTACAGATTACGTCCTGAAATCTAATCTGACCCTTCAAACACAACAAACTACACTAAATAGTTACCAGTGAGAACACATGCAATATAAACACAAAGAGAAAAATAGGTTATTTGAGTCTTCTGCAGTGCTATAAACACTGACTGTGGTTGTTAGAATATTATAGCTTAAAAAGAAAGCTATAAAATGACATGTTTATCATAATTTTCTTTAATTTAGTAAAGAATATAATTTATCCCTTTATCCTGCCCTGAAGGATGTGCTCTGTTGTGTATCCAAGATGCTTTATTCACATAGATAACCACGTGAGCTGATCTCCATGCTAGCCAAGAAGAGTGAAGGATTGGTTGTATCCCACTGAGTGAAACTAACTGCAGAAGAGTAATCTAACAGAATCCAAGGAGAAGTGCATGTTAAAGATACTTAAAGGCACCTTGTCCTTTAAAAAAAAGGAGATGATGGGTGTGAATGAACTATGGCTGAGGTCTTGAGTCTCACAACTGAAGTAAGGAACAAGACTACATGGAAGAGGTTGTTGACAGGACAGAGGACATGTGAGTTATAGGTGGGTCCTGAGCACTTAAATGGCTGCTGAGTAAATAGAAAAACTCTGAAACACAGTTTTTTATTTTTACTTTCTCTGTGGATGTATCTAAGGTTCCACTAGAAAGTCTTTCTATTCTTTATGTCTCCCTAAGGGTTGAAGTATGAACAATAGTAGTACCATAAAATTAGAGCTTTTGGTCTTTCCATGAATCATGATTCATTTTTAAATCTCTTTTACGGCTTTCAGCAGCTTTATAGCCAGGGGCTGACTGGAAAACAGTGAGGGTGCGAAGTAAGCAGAAGCCTTTCTCAGCAGGCTCTGTAAGCAGTAAGTATTTAGCAAGGAAAAGAGACTCCTTCAGGGAGTGCTCCAGAGCAGGAGCCTGGCTCAGGTGAAGTTCCCTCTAGGAGAGCTCTCAAATCCCACTGACTGTACTGGGAAAACTAGAAAGACTATGTTCCTTACAGAAATACTTAAATTTAGTTGATTCACTTAAAAAGAAATCAAGCACCCTTCTTTTAAAAAGTGCTTTAAAAGATAACTTAATATTTTATTTCTTTGGGGTTCTTTTTTATGGGGTGCTAAGTGGCTTTGTTTTGTTGGTTTTTTGTAAGAGCTAAGAATTTTTTAAGTGGGAGAGAAGGATGATGGGGCATAAAAATGCAGTGAAAGGTACTGCCAACATTTATATAGGCTTGTATATTTCTCTTGCAGCTATACTGGGTACAAACCACAAAAAAGAATGGAGACAACAGAGAATATAGTGAGATAATTGCAGAAAAATATTTTAAATAAGTAACTGGAAGCAAAAATCCCATCCAAAAAATAATGACTTGGTCTAAAATACACTGAGCTTCTGAGATTGTATTGTATTATTTTATTTCTTTTAAATACTAAAAAATGTCAACAGCTATATAACAAGTTAATCAACAGGAAAAGAATGGTGCCGCACAGAAGTTGAAACTGACAGTTAGGCTTGGCAGGGCCCAAGAAATTTTTGGTGCTGTAGACACAAGAATATACATTAGGAAAATTGTTCTCTTCTCTCCACGGCTGTTTCATAGTCAGCGGCATCAGAGAATATGACTAGATGATCTACACATAAAGATATAAAGCTTTATTTTCAAAATGATAGGCTCAATAACCAAATAAATTAATTTGACACCTGATTCTGTAAGGTGCTTAGAAGTTGGCTCTGATCCAGCAAAATGTTTCTCATCTACTTCAGTCTCATTAACACCTATATCCATAAAAAAAGTACTGGGAATTCACTGATAGAAAAAAAAGGGAAAAAACCCCAAACCTAAACTACCTGTAAACCAACGGATGCAATTATAGATGATTCATTCATCCAGAGGACCATTTCAATGTTTTGTAAAGATCTACTTTTAAACCTGCATGGGATTGCTGAAAATTTGAGTTGAAACAACTTTTCAATTCACTTTTTTTTTTTTTTTAATGTAGGTAGGTAGATGTTTTTTGTCATTGCATGCTCCCTTTTTTTTTAGTTTATGTTATCAGACATGGGCCTGCTCTTACCTAATGTTTTTGAAGGATCACGCTATTAAAAAGTTATACAGCATCTATATATTATCATTGTTTTATTGAAACATGTAAACATGAAACATAACATCTTTAATGATGTATTGTTTGATTCTCTGATTTAGAATATTTGTCTGATTCAAGTCTTTCTAGACTCATGATATGAAAGGGTCAAAAAGGAAGTGCTAAGTGTCTAAAGGTCAAGTAGCCCTAAATAAAATCGTATTTTTATATTTTCAGTGCTTGGGAACATGAATGGTTATAGGAAAAACAGAAGCTGAAAAATATACCGAGTAAGCAAACCACTGAATAATAACTAACCACCTCCACCCCTGAGCAAGCTTAAACTCACAGCAGTTGCTTTTTTTACTTCAAACAAGACAGGTTGTGAGAAAGAACAGAAGGAAAGAATCGCCACAAAACCTAAGATTAATTGGAGGTTGAGGGGCTGGGTGGAATGTCACCTCTTTACCTACCCGCTGCTCTGAGATACAATACAGGCAGTTTTTGGATAAAGATCTGAGAACCTAAATCTCTTGGGAGACCTCAGAAGCCAGGCAATGTCAGGACTATAACTGGCTTCTTTTGACCTGGTCGTTGTGGTGGATAATAGTGTGATGGTTACAGTACTCACTTCAGAAAAATGAAACTGGGGTCATCACCTCTGCTGAACATTGTGGAAAAGGTAACCAGCAATTCTCTGCTGAGGTGTGTTTCTGCTCTTTTTTATCCTAAATTTCTTCCTACTCTTCCTTTTCTCATATTCTCAGCCGCATGTTTTCTCAGCTTGATGAAACGAAACAGTGAAGAGTCCTGTGCAAGAGTTTAATGTGTCTTGGTGGATAGGACACTTCTGGAAACTTCGTGACAACCTTTGCATTGTCTGAAATCACTGCTTCATTTTACTTCATTTACTTCTACCTTAGACTGAAATAAATAACATTCCTTAGTATTTCCCATACTTGGTGGTTATGGCTCATATCTGACATAGGTAGTCAGGATCACTTTTCAGAATCCATGGAAATGACCTAAGATATTAAATTAAAGAAAGAAGATTACACCTCTTGTCTTTGAAAGTGATTTTCAGCCAGAATGAATAGTAATTGCGTGTTAAATAATTTGACAATGGAGGTAACAGTCTACCTGCCCAAAGTTTAAATAAGAAATCATGAGAATGAAATGGAAAATAAATTCTCAGAGCTTTTTAATTCTGACAGAACATCTAGTCATCTATACTACTCCACGTTTCCCAAAATGACCAATTTTCAAACCTTTTTTTTAAGTGTTCCTGTTTTAAAATATTTTTCCTCAAATATATAATGATGCTAACTGTATCTGCAAGCTTGAATTGATGACACTGGAATACTTTCTACATGAGGCAACAATGTCACCTCTTGAGGACTCGGGAGGTGAAGTGTATTTGTGAGTTCATCTCATTAAGTAGACTGGGAACTTACACAACTCAAATGTCTATCTATATATTATCCTTTCTTCACAGTAGAGGTAGGTAAAATAAATCTGTTTAATTTAAAAAAAAATAATTAAGAAATGGTTAAAGTCCTAGAACTGCCTTCTTCTCTGAACTTACTGCAAGTAAAGTCTTGGCAGCTCAGATATCTGAGGGATATAGATACCTGGGAAAAGCAGTAGATGTTGTCTGCCTTGAGTTCTGAAGGGCATTTGACACTGTGTCCCACAACATCCTCGTGGGTAAAGTCAAGAAGCGTGGGTTAGATGAGTGGACAGTGAAGTGGATTGAGGACTGCTCCAGGTGAACCTGCCTCAGCAGGGGGGTTGGCCTAAATGATCTCCAGAGATACCTTCTTATCCCCACCATTTTGTGATTCTGTGATGTAAAGTATATTTTTGTCAAATCCTTCCTTGTGTTCACAAATAATATTCCACTTAAATATTGTGACATTCTTTCGAATAACATTTTTTCCTTACTGTTTTTGCCATGAAAAACGATTTGAAGTTGTTGTAGTATCATGGAAAGTTAAGCTTTCTGCTGATATTCACAAAATGTTCTCCTGAGTCTAATCTAGTGTCTATTTACAACATTTGTGGTGTTTTGAAGCTACTTTCAGGGAGTTTTTGTGCATGCTTTTTAATAATTGAAATTTTAGTAGTAATAGTGTTCTACAAGTTTGTTTATTCCTTTTCAGTCCTGTCATTTTGATGTGAATTAATGTTAACAATGTAATTATTTTGCTTTAGTACAGTCAAATACACTCTATAAAACTGTTGTTTCATTTTTTTTTAATTTTAATGAGACTTTTAGGAATATATAGCTTACATGAAATCAGCAGTAGAAGGTGAGGTGTGCATAGCATCATAAAATTTCTAGTGAAAGAGATATGCCATTACTGTCAGTTGTGAAAAAATATTTAGCATGTTTAAGGAGCAATGAATTTTCTAAAACAACGTCTTCTATACTGCTGCCACAAGTACAAATGTCTTTTTAGGATAACTCTACCATCTTCAGGAAGCAAGAGGAAAAACAAAGAAACAAAGAAGCAAACAAAAAAACCCACACCAAAACCAGTCTTCAAAGCTTCTAGAAGGTGGTGGTCTAAAAAGTGACCCTTCACAGTCAGATAATAACTTAAAAAAAAAAAAAAAGGCATTCTTGAAGTTTGTCTGTCACTAATTAAAACATGACCTCAGTTCTAGTGAATTTTTCTTTCCTGAAGGGTTTTAAAAAATTAATAGGAGTGAAAAGAGTAGCACTTTAAAAATAAATTAAAATAAATTTAAAAACATACCCTGACCTTCTTAATTGGAAAGAAATGAAAAGCAGTTAAAATTATATCAACTGATTTTTAAGAAGTCTTACAGAAACTTATTAAGAAATTAATAATTACAGTAGATAAAGCTGATTATATTAAAAGAGTAGTCAGAATGTTTACTAAGAAAAGGGAATATTTTTAACATGCTGAATGGAATTCAAAAATAGGAAGAAGCTTTCCAGCTGCAGCTGTTAAAAAAAGAGTAAAAAATCCCTTTTTCTACCACTGTGACCTCCAAGTAATGGCAACTGAAAATTTGACTCCACATTCAAGTAATGGTAGATCTATTTGAACTGTGAAAAACCTTACTCTAGACAACTCCAAAAGACCTGAAATGTTTAGGGTATTAAAATCTGTGTGTACTGGAATTCAAAGCACAGTCTTGTCACTGGACATGATAGCTCTTTTCAGGTTTTTTGTGGTGCTAATGGGCAAGATAAGGGTAAGTAAGCATTGCAAATGACTCAGGTGAGTTTCTTGGGGTACAGGAAGGAGGTGCTAGTTCTTGCTACTATTGAAATAGTAATTCAGACTGGTTATCTCTTATTTTAGCATTTTAGACATAATTATTTTTTGTTCTTTTTTTTTTTTTTTACCCTGTAACAGTCATGTTTTGATGGATTATCAAATATGAAAAGTGGCAGAAAAAGTGTGATTTGCCTCATGGAATATTTGTTTTGTCTGTGATATGAACTGAGCCGTGTCACCACTTGGCACTGTAGTATAGGTACAGACAATTTTTTTCTGTTGGTTTTTGTTATGAGGTGATTTTATTACGCAGGTAATACCTTTTGCATTCTTTATATAGTGTGTTTATTTTCAAAGTTGAACTGTTGACTTGCTTGAATAAAAAACCTAGAAATACAGACTTTCTTACTTTTGGAGCTCTGAAAAGAAGGATGTGGGTTGACAAATGTAGAATCAAAACACATTTACTTCTGATGCATTTGCATGCAGTCTCTGGAATTAGCTAGTTTTTATTATCAGGGTAAGTGGTTTCTGTTTCTGGGAAATAATTTATCATTTTCAAATAGAAAACAAAACAAACGAGCAAAATATGCAAACATATTAAGCTTTGTAAGTTATTTTAGAGCAAAATTATACTTTTAATACTTGCTAGTCTGGCAAGCACTAAATGGGGTTCCCAAGAACATGGAATCTTGTTTTACAGCAGTCATCCAGTATCCTTAACCAGCCTGGTCAACTTAGTATTCATCCCTGAGTTAACTGAAGAAATAGTTTTAATAAGCAATGTAGATATATTGGAGATAAAAATGGCATTACGAAGTGAAACATCAAATAGGAGTGTCATAGAGACACACACCCTGATGTCACTTACAATGCAAGGCATGCTGAATAAAAGGAATCACAATTCCCAGAGGGGGCAATGTACACAATATTTAATGGGAACACTGCACCACAATTCTGAAACATGGAGAAGACCTGACAGCACTAACAGCTTTGACAGCAGAAGATGAGGCTCCAGTGTATGACATTTGACCTTAAAAAAAATCTGTCTTCCTGGTTATTAAATGCTAGGAATAAAAAGGACTTGTCAGAATGGGGTGACTGAGTCACCGTTTCCTTCAGCATGACTAAATCCAGGACAGGATAGGACACAAACATGTACATATACTGGGGTTTCACTTTTTGTCCTTCCAAAGGTGGCAATTTATGTTATTACATGTAGAAAAAACATTATACCAGAGAAACAGAATATTAAAAAAATATGATAAAATTTAATATACTTTGAAAACAGCAAATTAAAATGAGTTTATTTTTGCATGACCACACTAGCAGCTATGTCTTATTCCCATAATGGTCTTGTAGGCAGTTGGATTTATAGCAATAAAACCAACGAACAAGAGAGCTCTTTGTATAGCAGAGGAGAATATCTTCATTGTTAGTGAAAAGTCCTGAAAAGATATCAAAAGGCAATAAGACAAAATAATAAAATTATGTATCTAAGACATCATTTTCCTATTTTGTCATGAATATGTAGCAATTTTCAGTTTGTCATTGAGATGTTACGTGCATGACTTTCAGATGACATTAGTTATTTTAGTGTAAGTCACCTCAAAAAGGCTTTTGTGTAAAAAGTAGTTTAACTGTTACATTCAATTGATGCATAAGATATTGGAGCAGCTCAAGGAAAGAGAAGGGAATGAAGAATCAGGATGAAAAATGAAACGTGGACTAAAACGATCAGGAACACTTATTTCTCTACCTTGTAGCTAGTTTAGCAACTTGCATTCTATATACAACAGGTTGTACTTGTTATTTTATTCCCATAATAAATAAATATCTTCTCTAGAGAAACAAAATCTTCTAGCTTGTCATTTACATTGTAAGTTAGTTTAACCACCTAAGTCCAGTTTTTAATTACTGGAGTTGCTAAAACTGATTTGTCTTCTAATGTCCCAGTAGGAGAGAAAAGGGAGTTTCTGGTGAAAATAGCAAATTAGAGTCATGAAAAGGACACATCATTTTGCCACTACTTTTGTTTTTCAAGTGCAAGGAAGTATTTTAAATAAATAAAAGTGAAATCTATGGATACAGCAGTACCTAAATAGTCTGAAATTTCTCTAACAGACCTAATTTTAGTTTTCACACAAATTTGTGATCATTTCAGTTATAAAATACCTACATATATAAATTTGTTTCTTCCAGAAAAGCTACTGTGATAGATTTAATATGCTTTGGATTTTCTCTTCAATTATTCTAATAGGCTTCATCTACTATATACTGCATTCAAACTCTGTCTCCATTCTCCAAGTGGGGAGATATTTTGAATTCTAATGAATATGCAGACCAAGACCACAGGCCTTTAAAATGGAAGAAAGCTATGAATCTCAATCACAACAGTTTGCTTTTAAAAAAACTCATATAGTTTTCACTGAAAATAAATTTTGATTGATAAATCTCTATGTATTTTTCTGTACAAAGATAGATAGTTACCTAGATTTATTGAAATGTGTAAACAGTCACGAGACAGTTATTTTTTGACCATAAGATTTCTGGAGGAAAGTTATGTAAGTGCATTATATTCTTGGAGAAAATGGGTAACATTCTGCATTTAAAAATGATGACATTTAAAGCTTCACTGCTCCTTTGCTCTAACTAGAAACAGCATTGCTATGCAAAGTATTTAATGTGCTAAGATAGTCTCAAGACAGTCAAAAAAAGGGAAAAAAATGGTAAAAAGGCATCGGTGTCTTCATTAAATGCTAATGTTGGGGACATAATAATGAAATTTTGAATTTTTGTGATTTTGAAGATGTCCTCATCTTTGTCTACAAGTATAGAACATATGGCAATACCAAACATCTGCAACGTCAATCCTTGTCTGCAGGAATAACTTGACAACAATGTAAGCGGCCAACATAATTTACAGGAGGTCAACAAGTGCTTATAAATGGTATGAGCATGTTGAAAGTGATTTCTTCATGAACAAGATCCTCTTTGCATCATTATTATGTTTCTTTACATCTTAAACCTGATTATGCATGTGGTCTGCCCAGCTTGGAGCAATACTCTGACAATGCACCTCACTTGCAGCCTTTTTTTCACATCAGAAACCAGCAGGACATCCTACTGTCCTTCTTAAAGGTTGGGCGTGAAGACAGCTGAATTTAGAATTTTTTATATTAAATGAATAAAGTGCTGAACACATAAATATTCTTTGATGTCACTGGAGTGAAAAAATTCATGTGGTTATTTTCAATATCCAGGGATAGTGTACTAATAATTCTGAAGATAATATCAACTTAAATAACCAATTTGAGTAAAATAAAAGGAAATCTGATCACTGTGCAGTAAAGAAATTCAGTTCTGAGCCTTTCTCTTATTTCTGGCTAGATCATTATTTTCCCACAAAAATGCAAAGATGCAGTCTAGACCACAAAATCATTCAGATATATTAAAGATTCAGATATCCTTCACAAACGTTATAGATTGGCAAGATCCTAAATTATATTTGATTTCAAAATTGTATTGCAATATATTTCAAAAATTCTCAAAATTGGCCTCTACTGATAGTATTTGGGGTGATGGTTTTGTTTTCTCTTTGATCTTATGTAGGATTCTTTTTAAGGAATAATTTTGAGGCTCGTGTTGATTGGCCCACTTAGACTTCAAATTTTATTTATGGGACAAGACATCAGCCACAGCGATGTGCTCAAATCTGTCTGTTTCACAGCTAAAAATGTGCATCAGTGAATTTTAAGTACTTTAATTCCTACATAGAACTATAATCCAATGGATTAGACACCTGAGCTGCTTAGAATATTTTCTGTTTATTCCATTCTCTTGCTCTAGTGAGTCTCCTTTACTGCCTCCTGCCTTTTGCTTTCCTGTTTGTTCAGCTTATGTCAGTAGGAAAAATTCTAAAAGAAGGATTTTTTCTAGAATGCTCTTTGGCCTACTGTTTGAGACACCTCAGGAGTGTAGGAAATGGGATTTCAGTTCCAATGTGGTTGAGCAGAACTGAGAATCAGAGAGAGAGAGAGAGAGCTTGCCTCTTATTTTCTGATATCTGTCTCAGCTTCCGTTGATGACTGTAGAGGTTCATCCAATGGATTACAGAAGATGGAAATAGAAGGATGAAATTCAGTTTGACAGAGGTACTGGGTCCATTATATCTTGCATGGCTTGACCCAGAAAGACAATTTGGTTAAATGACTGGCATTTTCTTGGGAATATCAGGAAAATACAGAAATCAAATACTTATAATACACTCACTTGGTGTGCTAGAGATGTCCCTCTCTATCTGCCTGAGGTTTGTTGTTGGGTGGTTTGTGGTTTTTTTTGTAAAATATTATTTTGAACCTCACTTTATATGTGAATATAGAGGTCCCATTATATTGTTTCAAAATCCACATATTATTTATGTTGCTTTGAAAAGATCCTTGATTCAGCTATTGCCACCAACTCTACCCCAGCTGATCCCTTTATTTTTTGCATTAGTACTTCATTACCTTGGCACTGGTATACTGGGCTTGTGCTTGGATTTTGCCTTATTGCAAAAGGAACAACATTCTCTGCCAAAGAAGAATAAGACATCTACACTGATGTAGCTGAAATACTACCTATTTACATCAGCAGAAAATTTGGCCAAATTTTTGGCCATTTATGTTACAAGATTTATCAAGGAATGCAAGGTTATTGACTCCTTCACTTTATCAGGATGATGAACTAAAGCCTTAACACAGTTAATAAGTACATTAGTCACTAGTTTACCTACACAGGGTGTTGGTGTGAGCCCTTGAATCCATGAAGAATACCTGCTGGCAATATTCAGCAAAATGGTGCTTCCTAGTACAGGGATTTCCCACCAGGGCAGTTTGTCAGCGCAGCTGTCATCATTATGTACAGTGAGCTACTCCTCAGTCTCCATCTTTTGCATAAAAAGAAATGTTGCATGATTCTCCCCCTCAGAAACAGAGCTAAATATCAACAAAGTATTTGTGCCATCTATAAGTTCTTTAAGAATATGTGAACATGAATCACAAATAATTTCTATTTTATTTCTTAAAATTATGGAATCTTCCTATACGAAATCAAATGAAATATACCCATTGAAATAAGTCAGCATTTAAGCTTTAAATTGCCCTTAAGCTTAAAGCATTCAGTTATAAGAAAATGTTGCTTCTGCTTCAATAAAATAAAATATTAAGCACTATGAAGAAGAAATCTTCAGTTTACACATTTGTTTTCACATCTGTTTTTCACTTTTATTGCACAGAACTGTTGAACTTTTAAGTGTGGCTTTCAAATTTGACTCATGAGTATTTATTGTTCATCTCAGCTTCTGGACAATGTACCTACTCAAAAGAGTTTTGAGTAATTTACTGTTGTGATAATTGAGAAAAAATGACACAATATATTAAAATGATCAAATGAACTACTTGGAAACTGAAAATGGTTCTTTGGGCTGTGACATGAAAATATTGCAGGATTGGAGTAACGTCTATAATGGATATATGGATATTACTTCCCCCCCCCACCCCCTAGAATATTTTATGTAAAAAGATCTTCCACTGATTGTTCTAACACATAAAATGCCTTCATAACAATGTCAAAATATTCTGAGTGTCTAAGTCAAATAAATTGCGTGGTTTTGCATAAACATTGTGGGTAAAATCCTGACCTGACAGAAAACAGCAACAAAATGTTTCTGTGTACTAAGTAAAACCTGCTTAAAATCTACTGAAGTTAAATTTTAGTTAATATCTACTAAAATAGTGCTATTGCTTCTATTGCTAATGTTATTATAGTATTACTTGCCCTGCAGTATTTTGCTGCTAGGTACACAGATTTCTGTTAGCACAGAAAATTGAGTTTGATATCCTAAAGACTCAAGATTCATGCACAACATATTCTACCTATTGGCAGGAAAGCATATTGCTATTTCTCACAAACACTAAACACCATTAAATTCTACTGATCTTCAGAAATGTCACTGCTGTAAATGCTATTTTTTTTTTTCAGATTTGAAAGTGCAATTCTTTTTTGTGTGTGAACTTTATAGACTTTGTTGTATGCCTTCCTCTAATAGTTAAGTCAGAGATTCATCCTTTGACGTATTTTCCAAGACCAAAATTCTGCTTTCTTGTTGTGCTTTGTATTCTTTTATATAAGACTTTGACTCACAATATTCCTAGGGATGAAGGACAATATCATGTTTTGTAGTTACCGCAGAACTCATTTGAGAACCTTTTGAAAAAATGGAGGGGCTAATTTTTTCTTGCAGTTTCTCTAAGCAGAAATTTTTTGTTGGTTTTGGCTTTGGTTTTGGAGGGTGGGTTTATTTGTTCGTGGGTTTTTTTGTTTGTGGTTGGGGTTATTTTTTTGTCTCTTTGTTTTGGTTAGTTGGGGGCTTTTGGGGGGGTTTTTGTGTGCATGGGTTTTTTTGTTTTCCTTTGGGATTTGGGTGGGGGTTTTTTTTTGGGAGGGGTGTTGTTGGGTTTTTTTCTGTAATCCTAATATGTAGGCTGAATATATGCTAAGGAATGTGGCTAACCTTTGGTGGTGTCAGATATTTGTGGTCTCTTTAGGTAGCACTTGCTTTTAGGATTAATAACATTTTCTTCTTATGGGACTTACAAAAATGATACCTGGCCCTGTTAGAAAATGGACAGCCACAGAGCATTAGTCTTTCTCTATCCTAAAATCTTATTTTAGACAGACAGTCACAGGCTAATGAAAGGAGGATAGCAGAGGCACATGGTGATCAAAGGAGTAATGGATGATATTTTATTTGAAGAAAAGTCATTCTGAGGAGGATATTCCTGTGGAAAGGAATAAGAAATAGGCAGAGACAAAGGATGATAGCTGAGGTGAATGTGCTAAAGAAAGGACAGCTAAGAAAAATGAAAATGGGGCAGAAAATTTACAAAAATACAAAGAAATCTCATTCAAAAACTGCTAATCATTGGCACCCCCCAAATTTGGCTTCTGCATACCTGCTTCTACTAGTCTGACTTCTTTACTGTCTTTGCTCTCTTGGAGCAAGCATAGGACCAAGGAGAATGTCATTAATGTCTATATATCTACAGCTTTAGTAGCTTGCCTCAAGAGAATGTCCGTGGAGAGTCTCTTGGCAGTGCAGCCTTTGGTTTGGTTGCTTGTGCTCTGACTAGTTTCAGCTAGTTCTTGTCTTCAGTCTTTTCTGTGTCTGTAGTGTCTTGTATGTAGACCTACCAATCACCATCATGCCTAAATAGCATAGGAATGTAATGGAATAACATAACATGGAAAGATGAGCTAGCTACTGCATGTTGCCAAACCAAACAAAAAACGAAAGTGATTTTCTGTTTTGATTCAAATGGTTTATCAATTTATTTTCAGTGTTATATTAAATCTTTGCTATTTAGATATTTCTAAAACATGGCTTCTACTAAAGCTGACTTAGTGCTGCTTGCGCATAATACTTCACAAAGGAAGGAAGAAAGAACAAGATACTATTTTATAAACACATTACAAAAAAAAACAGAAAGAAAAGAAACATAAACCACACAGAATCACACAGAATTTACTGAGTTGGAAGGGACTCACAAGGATCATGGAGTCCAACTCCTGGTCCTGCACAGGACCACTCCAAGAGTTACACCATGTGCCCAAGAGTGGCCAAATGCTTCTCAATTCTGTCAGGTTCGATGCTGTGACCACTTCCCTGAGGAGCTGTTCCAGTGCCCAACCACCCTCTGAGGGAAGAACCTTTGTTGATATCCAACCTAAACCTCCCCTGACACAACTTCAGGCCATTCCCTCAGGTCCTGTCACTGGTCATTAGAGAGAAGAGATCAGTGCCTGCCCCTCTGCTTCCTCTCACAGGAAGCTGCAGACTGCAATGAGGTCTCCCCTCAGCCTCCTCTTCTCCAGGCTGAACAGACCAAGTGACCTCAGCTTCTCCTCATATGCCTTCCCTTCAAGGCCTTTCACCATCCTCCTTGCCCTCCTTTGGACACTCTCTAACAGTTTAATGTCTTCCTCATATTGTGGCACCCAAAACTGCTCCCAGCACTTGAGATGAGGCCGCCCCAGTGCAGAGCAGAGCAGGACAATCCCCTCCCTTGCCCAGCTGGCGATGCTGTGCCTGATGCACCCCAGGACACGCTTGGCCCTCCTGGCTGCCAGGGCACTGCTGATTCAAATTTAACTTTGTGTTGATCAGGATCCCTGGGTCCCTTTCTTTAGGAGACTTCTCCAGCATCTCATTCCCCAGTCTGTACATCCAGGTTTGCCCCATCCTAAGTGCACAGTCTCCCACTTCCCTTGCTGAACTTTTTATGGTTGGTGGTTGCCCAGCTCTCTAATTTATTGAGGACTCTCGGCAGGGCCTCCCTCTCTGCCTTAGAGGGAGTCAACAGCTCCTCTCAGTATTGTATTGCCTGTGAATTTACTTAGTATCCCTTCCACTCCTGCATCCAAGTCATGAAGATGAAGAGCGCAGGGCTGAGGATGGAGCCCTGCGGAACCCCTCTAGTGACAGGTCACCAGTCTGATGTCACCCTGATCTCTGTACCCCTTTGTGCCTGACCTGTGGGCCAGCTGCTCACCCAGCACATGATGTGTATATTAAGAAAGGGAAAGATACAGGTTCTTTGTTCTTATAGCAGTAAGAGCTGTACTTTTTTTTTCACTTATGAACAATTTAATAAATTTAAGTCTTTCTCATGTTGTAATTTTTCTTCTCTGTTTAAAGGATTCTCTTTGTTTCCTTGTAGAGTTACAAGTAATTATTTTTTATAAGAAATCAAGTCCACAGTAAAAGAAGCTGGAAGACTTTTCTATTTCTCTTATTTGCATACATTTTTTCAGAAAAATATATAATAATTAATAATTTATAGAAGGCTTCTAAGAATCTCCTGTGGAAAAATAGTTTTAGAAAGATAATGTAAGAATACAACAATATCTCTTCCACCATATGTTTTTTAAAAGTCCTGCCAATTTTGCATTCACTTAGTCTCTGATAGAATCTGGGTTTGTGTAAAAATTTCACCCTGAGAGCACAATATTACAATGAATTGGAGGGCATTGGTAATGCATTCTTTTCTGTGAAAATCAGTCAAATATAGAAATAATCTGACCATGAATATTTGTGAGGGATTAGGTAACAAATAATTGGGAATTTTTACCAGAGAAAATAAGTTGAGCACGAACAAAATGACTTCTAAGCTTAAAGACTTCTAATAGTGGATATGGAATAGACCTCCAAATATCATTATTGTTAAGTATGAATATTGCTGTTCTCTAGTGTCAGTTAGGACTCAAATGAGAAATGTTGCTGATAATGACCTGTGTATGTAGTAGAAATAATTTTCTATCCATGAACACAGCAGATTTACCAACAATCTTGGAAAATCATCTATTTCTTGCAGTAAAATTTATTTCCAGGTTTGAAATGCATGAATGATTTTTTGGACAAGTTTGTGTTCCTGTCTTCATAAGTGACACTACTTGTGTCGATATAAGAAGAGTAAATCTAAAGTGAAGGTAAAAAAACCAACAACTGTTAAGAAATAGCCCCTCTCCCATCTCAGGGTAGGGGATCTGCAGAGGGAGCTATCTTGAAAGAGATACTGAAGAGTTCTTTATAACCAACATCCAGACAATCTTTCTGCAGGCGTATTTAGCTTCTTGCTTCTTAGCTATTTAGATGATACAAAGAACTTCAATTGTCCTCGAGATTTTTTGGTTTTTTGCTTTCATTTGTTCTTTTCTCCTTTTTCCAGACATCACATGGATGCTCAGCAATTCCTGCATACAGTCATGATGATAAGAAAATAGTATCTTTTTATAACACTGGTTATACAGCGTGCTGCTCTACCACTTGTTTTCTTGGGTAGCAGACAGGAATGTGAAAGCCTACATCATTCAAAATGTGTATATNATATATATTGCAGCTGTCACTCCTTTGGCTGTACTGTCCTGTGCAGGAGTTTGTGAGAGCTCTGAAGATCCTGTATAAAACTCTTTGTATAAATTCTCCCTTTATAACTGCAGATGCTCATACAGCACTCGTGTATACACACTCATGTGTATATGTGTAGCTGCTGCAGAATTTAGTATAAAATGACTCTATTCCACTCTACCATCCACTTCAGAAATTTTAAGCATCTAGTAGTAATCCCTTGTTGTTAACTGCAGCACAGAAGAACTAAAGTAAAGGCTAATAACTCTTAACCCATCTAAAAGTATAGGCAGAACTGTCATTAAGCAGTTTCCTTTGACTGACTACAAGACAGTAGATGATAAGCTAGATTATAAGATTCAGCAAGATCCTTTACCTGAGTAAAATTAGATGAAGAGGAATCCTATTCTTAAAATCTTCCCTGAAGTCTCTAAGTTTGGTTAAGCTGCTATACCTTAAGACCTTTGTTTGAGCTTGCGTAGACACATCATTTTCATCACTCTGACTATTCTGAGGCCCACTGTAGAGAAGAGAATTCAGCTCTGTGTCCTCACTGTTTGCTGCTATGTGTGTGCTCAGACAGTATGCATAAGAAAAGTCATTAGCAGAAAAGGATGGTAAATATCTGAAAAAAAGACAACAATCAAAAACATAACATTTCCAATTTGATTTTCAATCTCTGTGTTAAAAATGTTGGAAATAGAACAAGCAGTACTTCCCAAAATGACTGAGAACACATCAAAACTCAAAGTATTCAAAGTTTGAACTGACTCACATTTTTCCATACTCAAGACAAGGAATTACTTTTCCAGTCTTTATGGGGCTTTGAACTGATACTGACATTTTGATGTATGATGCTCAGCTTTTTTCAATCCTGTGTCTTCTGTTGATGGCTGGAGATACATTTAACATATTTAGTGCTCTACATAATGTCATAGAACAGTCTGTTAAAGCTCTAATGTCATGTTTTAATAGAATACTTCTGTGCTAATTATATGATAACTCTTTATTGATAGATAATTCTATGTAGGCTCCATGCATAGTTCCAATTACTAGTACTTAATGGTCCCTAATTTTTTTTTATTCACAGTTTTAAATGAAACTCTCATTTGTTTTAAGGAAGTTTATCCTGAATGAAAACTACTGCATCTGTTATTTTGTTTATTTTATCCAAGTCTTCTTGAGTCAGTGGTCTCAAGGGAGGGACTTGCATGGATGTGTGATTTATGCCATTGAAGAGTGCCCTTTCAGTGAATCTTGAGAGGATGGGGCTCACTTCCAAAGATTTGCAGACTTAGGCTTGATCTCGGATTTAATCTCAAAAGGGTGTAAGGATCCAAAGTTCAATTTTGTTGTGTGCACAATTATGTCTCATTGCTTTTTCTGTAATGGAGGGATGATTACAGTTTCTCTCACAAATTGTTCAACTTATCTGTCTGTAGTCTACGGACATAATTTAAAGCAGGTAAGTATTAATATTAATGGCTAACTGCTATTTTTGAAATCCCTATTCAGGTACTGCCTAATCCTTTAAGAAGCAAGATTTCTTTCAGTTCTCAATATAAAGCTATTCACAGAGAGGGTTTCCTAGATCATTTTAGTAATACTCAGAAACTACCCTTTCATCGGAATAACTAGGAGGGAGAGGGAGAGACACATGAAAAAACACACATGAAAGGCCACTGAAACCTGTCAAGTGACAGTGCCTGATTTCTTTTCTGCGTGATTTCTTTGGAATTTTTATTTAATACTAACATTACTTTTTATGAACTTTCAAGTTTGGGTCATTTTCTTGAAAAAATTAGTTCTCATTCTCATTCTCATTCTTTAATTCCTGTGATGTCATTTACTTACCTGTGAAACTTTTTAGACTGGCAAAGTTTACTCTGACAGGGATGTTGTGCTGTAGTGCTTCTCTTGAGGTCTGATTGATTGGTTACTGCCAGAGGAGCTGTTTTGTTAACCCGCTTTTGGTTTGATAAACAGGCTGCCGTTTGGGGGAGATGTTCCTCCTGTAATATAGATGTGATTGCAACTGGGAAAGACAGTTTCACTTCATTTAGCTTTAGACTAATCAGGGAAATAAGTAATAGAAAAAAATCTTGTCTAGTGAAAAGTGCATCACACTCTGGTATTTTTAGACAAAACCTGTTTTCCTCACAAATGGTAAACATTAAATTTGCAGCTACTGGATTTTGCGTTTGGGAAACGTCTCCTACAGGACATGCAGGCTGATTTTGCAAGCATTTAAGAATATGTGGAGGGGTTACTGATTTCAGAAGACCTAATCATGTGTAGAAAGCTCTCCTTTTTCATAAGTATTTGTGAGACTGGAATTAAAGCAGTGTTTCTGCCATAAAAACAAACAAACAAACAAACAAGTTGTAGGTCTTTTAAGCTAAAAAGGTGAAGGTAATCCTTCATTTCATCATTTTATTTTGTTTCATACAGGAGGCCTATTAAATCACGAATGAATCTGTTATTTGTTTTGTGCTCTGTTTTAATTTAATTTCTTTGCATTCTTGCGACAGTGCCCTTTTCACAAACATTGTGAGGTATTAATAATCAGGCAAAATCAAGTAAGTTCCACTATGAACTACTCAGCTTAAAAGTTGTCATGGATTAATCTGTGCTGTTGTCTTGAAATCAATTAACCAGACACTGAAAATGCTGGTTAAAAATTAATTCTTTTTTCTCTGTTGTTCATTCCATGACATGTCTCCACATCCCTTGGTTCATTGAAAGAGTTGAAATCCAGTTTAACATACAGATTTGAACCATATTTTTTTTCAGTGATTTACATTTGTGATCTAGCTGTCTTTATAATAGTGCCTTGTTCAAATTAAATTATTATATTTATGTTTTAAGTTCTGTTTCTCAAAAAATTTACTAGAAGAGAGTTAATTTCTGTGTAAAATATTTTTGTTTGCCTCAGTGGCAGGAGGAGAATATAAATATGAACATTCATACTATAGAAATAATATAATTAATGAATTTGGGTATATTCGTGGCTCAGTAATAATATGGAATGGGTTACAGTGTTTCTATTAATAAAAATTACTGATTTGAAAGGAACATGGCTTTCTGTCCTCCTCCCCCAATCACCCTGTAATGTGTTAAAAATTTAGTCTATGAATTTTTCTCTATTTCTCAGAACATTGACTCATTTTGTATAAAATTAGAAGAAAGTAATCCTCAGCTACACTTGTAGTAACAGAGAATCCTTGTAAAAGACACCAGGAAAACTGGGTTAGCTGTAGCATGCATTCAGAGGAAATCACAGGCAAAGTTAATATCCACTTTGTTATACAACCTAACATTTTTCATTCTAGATGGAATTACTGGGTTTTTGGTTGCTGCAATGAAAAGACAACATCTCTCAGAGCTTTTGAGAGAAGCACAGTTTCTTATAGAACTGCTGATTTAATGCCATAGTGTGAAGAAGCTGAACTGCTGTCCTTAGCAAGGGCAAGATGAATGGATACATTCTTCCCTTATTATTGCATAGGTGATTAGAAGTTGCCATATGAAAATCACTGTTTTGTTATAGACTAACAGCAATACCCATTCACAACATAGTGATCATCTGCCTCTGTTTCTGGAAACGGAGCTGAATTCCAGTGGCTGGCCTCTGGTATAACCAACAGTAGAAGGGAAGGAAAATTTGGTTGGGAAAAATATAGCTTCAAAATGAAAAATAGTTGCATATTAATAGAAAAGTGGAATGGAAATAAAAATTATTCCTTGTAAGAAAATAAGCTTCCATCAATGTACAAAATGGAAATATTTAATGAGAGGGTCAAATCTGATGAGGGGTGTCTTGTGCTATAACTTTGCTTAATGATGCCAATCTAATTCTCACTCTATAAGGATATTCCCCAGTAACTACTGCTGGTGGGTTCATAGTTAGCTATACCATTCGGTAGTTGTACATAGGGGTTTATATGTAATTTTGAATGGGTCTGCAGTAATTTAAAATGAATAATCTCTTGGTCCTAGACTAGAACATAAGCTTCAGTTCCCTTCTTTATTGGTGGATTGAAAGATAATCTCTGTGTGTTGAAAATGTGATAGTAGAGCCACAACATCTTCAAAGTTGCCTTTCAGTAGGCAGGGGTGTATTTTGTGAAATAAAATAATTCCTTACTTAAATTTTATGCTACTAGATGTGTTCTTAGAAGGGTTGTATCAACGTCATGCACTCACTTTTAGATTAAAGTATCAACAGTACTTGTTCTTTTTTAAAAAAACCCTCCATGTTTATATCTCATTTGAATTTGTCTCAGTTAAGCTTGCTGCCTTTTTGTTGTTGTTTTTGAGACTTTTCCATGTCAAGCAGGTGAGTTTTTGTGATCATAAATGTATTTTTATATTGCAATTAAGTTCTATCTCAATCTTTTTTGCAAAACCTCAGTGGACTCGGGCTCCAAAGGCTAAAGAATGGAATTTCATTATATGCATATGCCTTAAATGTAGTAGATACTTTTTACCCTTACGACTAAAGAGAGACCTAGAGATCTAACTCAGCTCTCTACACTGACGACATATGAAACTAAGAGAGATGAATCCTATAGTTTTTTCTCTTCTCCTAAGGTCCTGCCTTTTTTTGGCCTGTCCTTTATTTACACTTTTAATCTCTTAAAATAAAAACCTCAGAATGGATTGCAGTGTTCTTCATAGGGATGAAGTCATCTCTCTTTTCTTGCAAACTGCTTCCTCCTTAAATATCCAAAGATAGCATCTGTTTATCACACTGGAATCTTCTCTTCAGTTGTTCTAAAAAACCCCCAAACCCTTGGGGCTTTTCTAGCGATTTGTAGGTTAGTGCCCATTGCTTCCCTCATGTTCACATACATTCTGAAGCTACGGCTTCCATTCCATGCTCCTGTATAAATCTGTGCTTTGCTCTGGATACAGAATTTTTGTTTGAAGGAAAAGGAACAGAATACTAAGTGTATTTGTAGCATGCTGCCTGGGTGTTTTATCCCCTTTAGATCAGTCATCTGTAAGATTTATCATCTGTGATTTTCTATTTACTTTCAGATCTTTGATGAAAATGTTTGCTTTACAGCATGCTGAATTAGAACTAGAAGCCATATACTTCTTTATTCTATTATTAATTCTGAAAGTCTTTTTCTCTGTATCTTGGGTTTTCAGTTTCTCTACTCCAGTTTCTTCATTTGTAAAATAAGGATAATTCTACTTTATTATTCTCAGAGGCAGGGCACCAGTTAAGTACCATGACATGAAAAAAAAACAAAACCTAACAAAATCAAACAAATGAAAAATAAACAAACAAACAAAAACCCCAAAAATATTGGGAAGAGATTAAGAGGTGAAGAGAAGGCAGGGGGGAGTGAAATAAAAGTAACCCTACCACAGAAATCGCTCTGTAGACCTACAGTCACCAGAGGTTAGTTTGACTACAGAGCATTTATACACAGCTGTATGTCTCTGCCACATCTTTTCCATCAGTTCCTTTTCCGGAAGAGCAAAGCAGTAGGGAGTTATGCACTTGTACTTATGGCAATCTTAATTATCTGAGCAATAACAGAAAAAACACAGACATAGACTTCCATTAATTTAAGATAAAATCCTTTCATATTAAGCTGTCAAAAAAAAAAGATCTGTTGGGGTTTTTTTTGCCCAATTTCACACCATCTATTTCAATTGATGAGAAATGAGTCTTAGGTTCTAAAATGTGGTGTAAACAGGATTGTTTTTTTACATCCAAATTAGGAAGTCAGGAATTTGTGAGCCTGGAAGTACAAGGAAACTTGGAACTTGACGCTTTCAGATTTCTATCTCTCTGTGTAGCTCAGAAGTTCTGTTAAGTGGAATGGATATGATCTAAAGTTTAAGACCCTGGAAGCAATAATTACCGTGCACTAACAAGGAAGTAAAAACTCCCAAATCATCTGATGAAAATGAAGAGCCTTGTATCCATCTATCTTCTCATTATAATGAAGATTTTGTATATTGAAATTTATGCTTTTTGGGGGATATTTTGAACATGTGTGTGGGTTTGTGTGTTTGTGTATGTTAAATATTTCAGAACAAGCAAACATTAAAGGTATGCTGCGCTTCTGTCCAGGAGGTTGGGTATTTTCTTAATTTCTAGTCTTCATTCTCAGACACTATGCTTTGGTATTAAACAAAACAGAAAATATATCTGCCCTGATGATATGCCTCTACAGCTCTTTTTCAGGAGGATATTAACGCGATTAAAAATCCTGGATAAAAATAGGGGAAAAAAATTAAAAAGTGTGAATGAGCTGAATGACCCACTTAGAAACATATTTGGTGACCTGCCATGAAATAGTTAGGGAATGAAAAAGGCACCATAAAAAATTCTGCATCCTGTTGGGAGCCCTGATATCTTCAGTTAGAATATTGGTACAAAGACTTGTTGTCACAAACAGACAAATAGTGCTTGTGAGTCATTGCTTTGATCCCAAAGTAGCATGCAAGAAAAATTGTCTCTGTTCATAATGCAACAAATTCAGTAAATGGTGGCAAACAACTCACCAGCTTACATAAAAGAACACACTATCCAGGCTGCATTACAAATTTCATTAATTGTTAGGTAAATACTAATTGCCACTACCTGTTTTACTTCTATTCATATATTCTGTATATATTTGCATTGCAAAAGCAAAGCCCTCTGTATATTACAGAGTGTGTGAATATAAAACAGGGAGCTTTTTAAAAATAGCCTGAAAATAAAAAAAAAATATTCTGTAGTAAGCAATGCTGGAAATCCCTTCTGGACATTTTAATTTAGATGTTTGTAGAGATGTTGGGATGTTTATTTGGTAGCACTGCCCATTAGTTACTTGTGTTTGGTTAGACGTTCAATTCAAGCACTATCTCTATGGTCCTTGCAGATGCCTGACTTCATATTTAGGGTCTGTTCTACAAAAATAAAGTGTTTTTTAGTAATGCAGTCAGTGGAGAAAGATGGGCAGCTCTGGAGACTACAGGAAAGACTGACTTTTTCTTACACAAGTTTTTCCTAATTAAGACAAAGCAACCACCCTACAAAAAGCAGACACTGCTGGGAGCCTTCCCCTTAGGAACAAGTAAGGCTTGCTTTCAGGAGCAGGCAGTGTGAAGAAACATCTATTTCTTGATAGTATTCATACAAGATGTAGAAACCTATTTTACAGACTCAGCCCCAAAAGAGATATTCCAAGTGAGGACAGAATTTATCTTTCTGGTGAACCGGGGTGACTTCAGACAAGCTAGAAAAATCATGGCACCATAAGACAAAGAGGCAAAAGGAAGATGTGTGCATGAATAATGAAAACATTCAGAGAAGAGAAAATAATTGAAACTGAGCGAACCATTTTATTTTATTTGTTTTTATTTTATTTATATTTCATTTGTGTTACTCTTTAAATTCCCATGGGAAAAAAGACAACAAACCAAAACTGTGCAACCACAGCCCAGAGAGTAGATTCTGCAACCTTCTCCCATTTAGCAAGTTGTTTTTCTTACATTTCCTTTTCTAGCAATAAGTATCACTCAGTGGGTAGAAGTGTTTGACAAAAGACAGATTTATGTTTTTCGGTTTGTACTTAATGAACACTAAGTACACACAGACAGACACACATGTGTGCTTATTTGTGTGTTTATAGCTGCATAAACATTCCACTGGAGACCAATATGTATAGGAGATGTACAACAGGCAAAAAAAGTACCGTTCAAATTAAAAAGAAGAGAGGGAATTGCAATTTCTGCATAATAACCATAAGTTATGCAGTTTTGCAAACATATGTGAAAAAATGTATTAATCTATTAATTTTCACTTTATGATGGCCATTTTTAATAAGAACAGATTGGGAGAAACAGTATTTCTTCAAAATCATAAATTTTAGATTGGAAAATACAACTTTAGATAAACATATGGGTTTTCAAACAAGATGCTTTGCATCATATTTACATCCAAATAAAACCAGACCAGTAAGTAAAGCTAGGAATTTTGATTGCTGTAGTTCATTCTCGTCTTTGTGCCAGCAATCTAGTGAATGGGCACAATAATCAATTTAAAAAACAGCTGGTGTAATATTTTGAATGTAAAAGAAAGACCATAAAATCCTGCTGGAGTTGTAGGTATCTTCAGTAAGAATGTTTTTATTGTCACAAGCTATGGTAAGAAGAAAGGCCAAAGAAGGTTAAAGAAAATACTAGAATAAAGAATTATTTTTGTCTGTGATTGCTTTGTTTGTTCAGGTGTATTAGTTATATAAAGTAGCCTTCTGATCTGTATCTAGGCAACACAAAATTGCTCCATTTTAATAGTAAGGTATGAACGTAAATAATAATTGTAATAGGCACATACTGCAGAAGAAATAAATTACTGGTTTACCCTTCCGTAAAAGGTAAAGAGAAGCAAAAATTGCATTTTTGAATAAAAGGTCAACAATAATTAGATTTACTAAGAACTTTCAACAAAGAACAAGCATATATATGAAAAAGTCCTTTAATTTTGTCTCTAATGATGTAACTTGAAGAAACTTTTGTACACAGTCACCCTCACTTTTGCTTTTCTTCATTGGGAGGAATAATTTCACTCCTATCAATTCTTTGTCTAGACATATGAGAAACATTGACTTCTGGGGATCCAACTATGAAAATGAATTTCTAATGCTTTTTTTTTTCCTCAGTTTATTTAATACTTCACAGCATTGTATTGTATTTCTTGTCAGTATTCTTTACAAGCATGATAGAATGAAATGGAACAAAAAATGTTGTGTCTGGTCATTCCTAGATATTTTTCCTTCTGCTGAATATTAATCTAGGGACAGACAATATGCAGCAGAAGTGCTCTTACTGCGGTTAATGGTAACTTTTTTCCTTTAACTCTCAGTGGACTAAGATTCTTAATTTTAGGATTATGTTCTTGATGATAAAAGGAAGAAGTATGACATATGAAGATGTAGAAACCAAACCAAAGAGCTTAGCCAAAACTGCAGCACGTGAATTCCTAGCCCTCAGAACTGGTTTCTAAGGAAACAATTATTTTTATAACATTCACTTGTTCAAATTAACAAATAGAAAATTATCAGGTTTATAATACTATTTTGAAACACTCAAAACATGAATATTTTGCAGTGTCTAACCTTTTTTTCTCCACAATAACATCTGTTTCGTAATCAGAATGCAAGATGAGAACAACAAAGTCCGTATACTCAACATTTACATTTCATAAAATAAGATATAAATGTGTAAATCCAGAAGCAATTTAGGCTTTGCTGTATATTTAATACATCTTTTAGAACTGTCTCTCTTAATCTTTTGCTCTTTTAAAGAATTTGAAAGCATCAGAATGGCTCCAGGAAATAAATATTTTTGGCTTTATAACCAAATTAAATCAAAGATTTTCAGGCTTCTCAGATACATCTGCTGTGAAGAGTAATTGCAGAAGATCTGTCTTTATCTCACTGGAGTAACCAAAGTAAAGTCTGGATACAGTCATATTACCAGTTTATAAAATTCCTCCATATTTTCTTTTGTTACAGATTGTTTTCTTATTTCAACATTTATGCCTTCTACTGTTGGTAATTATCTTATTCTTACAACTACTTTGCTAGAATTTGAGCCCTGCAACCTCTTAGCTTTGCTTGTTTTGTAGAGGATCTCAGTTGCCTTCAAACATATTGAGGATCATTTGTAGTAGAAATTATCGAAGACACATAATTTCTAGTACTGGTATATTGGAGTGCAGGTGAAACGAGTGCTTGCTGCTTTAATGCATGTCAGCTAACGCCAGGAGAGCTGGACTGATTCCACAGAAATAAGATTCATGTGGGAGATTTTGATAGCATGTTTCAATTTCTTAAAAGTAGTGGTAGTACAAATTAGCACATGAAATACCATAGTTTTGAGAAGTACGTGAAATGCTGTCACAACCTTGTTCAGCCCTGACAGACAGCAGCAGTTTTTCCAGCCATCCCTCTGACCTGCACTGCTTCCTAAGTGGGACCTCTGTAATTTCCATCTTTCTTGTACTTTCTTTAGAGAGTAGTAACTCATCACTTTCTTCCCTGCTCTTTCAACACCACCTTGCTGGATTGGAAGATGAGTCCCATCTAACACACTTCTGTGGGTGCCTCTCTTGCACCACTGGTGTCACATACAGGGGGTGCTGAGTTGGTGCTTGTCATGCCTTTAAAGATTATTCCCATTAAACTTTTCTTGTCTTGTGAAGAGTGCTTACTTAGAGGCAGATCAGAGCAAGACTGTAATTCAGTGTTTTAATCTGGCTTCTAGAAGAGGTGGTAGGGTTTTTTTTTTTGTTCTCTCTCCTGCCACTCTCTATAATAGAATATTTGCTGAAGAAAAATCTTCCTTTACAAAAATTTGCCCCTGTGAGTAGGGTCCTCCTACAATTCATATCTTTGTCTGAGAGGCCCAATAATGTGAATATTTTCTAGCAACTGATTAAGGATTGAGTTACTTTGGTTTTGAAATGTGTTGTTTCAAGTACAACAGCAGTGAACTTTGGGGACACAAGGTGGAGAGTACCCCCAAAAATCATATCTGACCCTTGGGAATTGTCGCTTCATCATTTCCAGTGGTCCCTCAGGAATCACCAAAACTGAATCCATCCTGGAGGAAAAATTAAGAGCTAGAGCATAATTTGGAGGTACTTAGATATCCCAAAAAGTGTTCTAAAGAAAATTCTAGCTTAGTCTCTTTATTCAAGTGTTCTTTATTCAAGTTTTCTCACATGGTCTGCAAACCACTACATGGATATATAAACATAAACAGTGTAATAACTGAAACCATCACTATTAGCTGAACAAAGTAAGTGTATCCTGAGGTTCGTAAAAAAAAAAAACAAACCAAAAAAAGGAGATTAATAATTCATTACTGTTAACCTTTATAATGATTTAGTGCTATAAAACGTATATTATTAATCAGAGAAGCACAGGAGAAAACATCAAACCCCAAACCCAAGAATAAATATATTAGTGAGGAAAATCCCACATTACCTGGAACATTAAATTAAACAAATCTAATCAGCATTTCCTTTTCTAAATTATGAATGTAATAACTGAAAATCTAATCCTCCCTAAGGCCCAAAGTAATTCTATTAGGAAGCCATTGTATACCACTTAAGGAAGTTTGTGTGATGCCTATGAAATGGTAGCTATTGTACCACAAACTCAGCTACCAACAAGTGACTCATATTAAAATGTCCAAAATTTGCATTGGTTCTTTCATCTTATTTTAAAGGATGAATCTTACCTGTCTTGTTATTACAACTTTAAAAACCAAATTACATCACCATGACATGGATAATAACATACAAAGAAAAAAATACTGCCAGATTAAAAAAAGTGAATGATGGGTAGGACAGTCTCCCATCAGGACCACATTTCATAGAATAGTGGTCACTTCCACCTGAAAATGTATTTTAATGTTTATATTGTTATTTATGTCATATTTTTATGTTTGTGACTTATGCATATATATAGTAATATTGAGAATAAGCTTAGCTGAATGCCTTGCAAAATCTTCGATTAAGTAAGAACTGCAAAGTTGAATCTTCTAAATCATCAGATTTTGGCCAAAACTGGTGCAAAATAGAAATAATATTTCACCCGTTATGATAATGTTGTAGGGTAAAAATGATCATGATCTTCCAAATTTATTCAGAGCTCTATAGAAAACATGATATGATATGCTAAAACAATCAAGCAACTTCATCTTTTCATTGATTGGTGCATATCATATTATTATCTTCAATATTTTTTTCCAAGTTGAGGGAATGTCTCAGATTACCAAAAAAAAAGCCCATCTAACTTATGACTCCACTTTATCAAAATTGTCTGGCAAACATCATAGTTATAGATGTCTTGCTTGGTGTTTCTCTAGGGTTGCTTTAACTTAGAATAGCCAAAGTATGCTTCAAAATATTCCAATCTCTGTTTAAATTATTGGATTACTGAGGCTATGGAAGCAATAAAAAGGGGGTTATATATAGCTGAGAAAAGGAAGCAACACAACACGGTGAGGTAACTCATCATGTCTTGCAACAGAAAATGGTGCATAAGAGGGTGAGAATTGTCCATGGAACAGAAGCAAGACCCCTGCTAGCGATCACTTGTTAAGCACCACCCTTTCCCCTGTGCTCAGTTCTTGCAGAAGTCTGCCATCCGAAATCACATTTCCTTTTCTAACAGGTTTGTGATGTCTGGCTACCTAGTAGGCATGTCATTTTTGCTAAATGCTGCATTTTCACATATTTCTACTTTTTTCACCCCACCTGGAGTACTCGGCCCAGCTCTGGGGCTGCCAGCCTAAGGAGAACATGGATCTGTCTGAACAAGTCCAGAGAAGGGCCGTGAAGATGATTGGAGAGGTGGAGCACCTCTCCTATGAAGGCAGACTGAGAGACTTGAAGTCACTCAGCCTGGATAGGTGAAGGCTCTGGGCAGACCCTGTAGCAGCCTTTCAGCACCTGAAGGGGTTACAGGAAACCTGGACAGGAGCTTCTACAAGGATGTGTAGCAATAGAGCAAGGGGTAATAAACTGAGAGAGGAGAGATTAGGAATAAATTCTCTTCTGTGAGGGTGCTGAAGCACTGGACCAAAGCAAGCCCGGTGTTTCCCCAGAGAAGCTGTGGATGCCCTATCTCTGAAAGTCTTCAAGGCCATGTTCGATGTGGCCAGGTTGAGCAGCCTGGTCTAATGGGAGGCACCCCTACCTGTGGTAGGGAGTTAGCAATTTTATTTCTCTTAAAAGTAACAGTATATAAAAGCAACAAAAAATGTTGGGTAGCATCTTTTTTAAATACGGAAGAAAAAAAAAATCTCATGAAGTTCCTAACTTCGTGAACCCTTTCTTATTTTCACAGAGGCTTGGGTAAGCACTTGGGTTTTGACACCAGTATATTAATGCAATAATATTGTCAGCTTGGTCAATTGGTGTTTTTCCTACCAAGAAAAAATTAAACCTAATATCCTATAACCCTTTTATTTGAAAGATTCTAATCTTTTGAAGCTGATAATTAAAGATACAAATCCCATTGCTATTTTTAAAGCCTGTGCTTTGCCATTGCAGGTTAACTTTCGCATCATTTTTATTGGTAAACCTAATGTCTTTTTATGTCTTTACAATATGTAAAATATTTGTGTCTTATCTCTCTATTTGGAATATACAGCTACAGATGTTGTCTCTTCATCATAATATTGATTGTTTAGTTGAAAAAAGACAAAAGTATGATAATTTAGTCTTAGTTTCATATAAGTTTTGTCTATATTTTGTAATGAAAATAATAAAATTATTTCTAGCTTTCATAGAGCACATCTCTTCTGGACAAGACAGGCACTTCTACAAAGCGACCAGATGCTTTAGAAATGGAGATTGTGCCACAGCTATGGAATAATGTACTGGGCCTGGCTGGGATGGAGTTAAGTTTCTTCAGAGCAGCCCATATGATACGGTTTTTGTCTATAGCTAACATAGTGTTGATAACAGACTGATGTTGTGGCTGTTGCTGAACTGTACTTCCACAGGTCCAAGGCTTTTTATTTTTCCCATGCTACCCCAGCGACAATAAGTTGGAGGTTGAAAATAGTTTAGAAGGGTGAGCAAGAACCGGGACAGCTGACCCACATTGACCGAGGAGATGTCCCATGCTGTATGACCACACTCAGGGGACACAATGTGAGGGGAAGAAGTGGAGTGGGTTTGGTTTCAATGTAGCTATTGCTCGGAGGCTGGCAAGGCTTCACTCTGCTTTTGCGAGGTGTCAAATGTTGTCCTGTTCTTTAGTTACTTTTTTCTGTTTCTTTCACTTCTTGTGCTTTGTCTCAATCTATAATTTTTCTTGTTTGTTTTACATATTTTCATATCTGAGGAGAAAGAGTGTGTAACTGTATTACTGCTTCGTAGGTATTCATGGCACATTTATCTTGTTAAATGCCTTCGGATTTGACCATCTAGATCAGTGATGATGAAATATTTTCAAATCATGGGCTGACAACACCAGATATTTATCAGTCTCTCCTCCAACACACACACACTTTTTTTTTACCTGGCAATAACATTCCTAGAGCAATGAATTGATTTTAGCATAGTTTATTTTGGTGTTAATCAGGCTGTTAATAATGTATTCAACAGTATTCTTTTTTATTGAATCTGCTGTTTTATTGATTGTATATTATGTAATGGCAGGTTTAACTTGTGAAATATTTGCATAAATAGTAGGTAAGAAGACAGTAGATCAGTGAATGTTTTCTGAAATGTTTGATTCTGTTGTTATTTACTATATATTTTAAAAAATCTACATTCTTAATGACTGGCGAAAGCTTCTTCAGTGGCACTTCCTATAGAGTTATGTGCTATTCATCATGAATAATGACAATAGAATTGAACTGTGAGAATATCTTAAATCTCTAATATTTTAGATAACATCCATTGGCCTAACCTCATTGCGCAATAGCTTCAGAGCATTTTGCAATGAACAAGACAATTTTAAGAGCAGTTTAAGTTTCATGTACTAATTTCAATTAGATTCATTAAAAATATCTCATTGTAGAATATCATAATGGCTTGACTGAAGGAAACTGTTGATCTCCCTGGTGTTCTGATAGATTTATGTTAAGAAGCTTTTCACTGTTTAGAAATATGCATAAAAATAGGTTTTAATTCTTGTTAAAATGTATCCTATTATCTTTTCTCTTTCTTTTACTGTTAAGTGTTCTTATACACATGTATTATTGAGGACATTTTCAAAAGACTTTTGTATATTTAAGATTAGGCATTTTCCTGAATTGCAAAAAATAGACTTTAGGTTTCAGTACTGAATCAATATAGAAACAAATAATAATATTCTCACTTCACCATCTCTGACCTATTCTTTTGTACTGCATGTAGTGATGAGATGTTCTTTCTAAACAAGCAGATTCAGGTTTTGTCTTCCCAATAGAAATAATTTTAAAAAATCCATCAAGGCAGAATCAGAAGAGACTGTTTTTCTTAAGCCTGAGTTAGAGAATTGAATTAAAAGCATCACTGTCCTTTATATTTTAACATGATCTATGAACTTATATGAAAACTGTAAGGTGATTGTCTTCAGTGCTTGTTTCTCTTCTCTTACAGTAACTTAAGATTTAAGTGAGTATTATTTGCAGCTGGGTAGGGTAAATAGCCACAGTATGCAGAAATTCCCTTTTTGTGACCACTGCTCCAGAATCAAAGGCTGTCCTACTACTTAAGTTTCTGAACATGAAAACATTTGTTTTGGCAGTAGCACCTGCAAATTTCAAACTAATTTGCATCTGGAGGAAAGGCATTGTTTCGTTTTCAGGATGAAGTATCTGTGTAACATTATTTCTGCACAGACCCATACATAGCCAGTTGACAGTCCTCTCATTTGTTTTAGTCTCTAAGTCGATGTTTCAGGTGCAGCAGTAATGGTTACTCAGCTTTGCATAGGCCAGTTATGCTGCAGGAATTTTTTTTTCTACTAAACCTATGCCTAGGGCACCATCACTCTATCTTGCATCCCACCAGCTCTACAGTCAAGTTTGCATGGTATTGTGAATAGACATAGAGTCAAAACAAAAAAAAAGAATGTATGGTTATATTGATTCCAACCAAGATATAATCCGACCAAACATCCTGACTCCAAACACTATTGGGGATGTTTGGGAATGGTTAGGGAAGGGCAAGTGTAGGACAAACCTATATGATAATTCCCTCTAATGCTGCTCTGTTCTCCAACTATTTATATTTCAGTCTTCCTGTAGTCTCTATGTTCTCAGTAATCCCCAGTGAATTTCACTTCACATTTGAACAGGTCCACTTTTACAGTGGTAAATGTGATAGGTACAGACAAAATCTATTAGAAAATATGAAGGCTCTGCTGTATGCTTGCCATTTGCTCTTTGCTTTGAAAAGCCCCTAGTCTGGTATTTCACAAATGTAAACAGAACAGACGTGACTGTGCTCCAAAGCACAGTCTCCAGTATCTTATTTATATTGCTTATGTCTTTGTTCTGATCAGTTGCTGTACAAATCAATCTTTGTGTGTTGCCTGACAAACAAACTGCAGCAGGCTATTCGGGCTTGGACAACAGTCATGAAAAGGCATAAAAACAAAAGAAATGTGAACTCAGAAAATACAGCAGGGGCTTAAAAAGGAGGAGTTAAATAGATCAAAATGCACTAGCTTGCTGATTTTCTACGCGTTTCCTGGCGTTTAATTTCTTGTTGTGATATCTTGGCTATTTATTGTGTCTTACTAAGTTTGGGATTATTTTTTATGTGAGGACTATATCTCAGAAATTAAACATTTTGTTTTTAAGAAAATCTGTGAAGGGCAGAAGATGAAGCAAAAGTACTTCATTACAAAGAAAAGTATGTCTCATTTCAAGATACACTTTTAAAACTGATTGTAGTAGCTAGTAAAATGCATCATAGAATCAAGTTTAGTTTTTCATTATTTATATTTTGCCTTCTTAAGTGGAAAAAAAAGTCAAATATAATTGATTGAATTTCTGATTTTATTTAAATCTGAAAGTCAGTGCAGTTTACCAGTACCAAAATGTAGGTTTTGATACTATTTTGAGCGAGTAAGATAATACCAGCTTTCACACATCAAGTCAACCTCATCTGTTCCCACTGGGAAACAGTCCCCCCACTTGGAGGTTGGAAGGGAGGGAGAGGGAGAGGAAAAGGCACAAAGCAGTGGAGGAGCATTCACGGTTGAAATTTAGGCTTTCAGCCAGCCATCAAATTGATTTTATATGTATTAGACCCACAGGCCAAAATATGAAGATAAAGAATGGACTTTTCCTGCAGTGATGTAATATTGGGTATTCCTGTGTGTAAAATGTCAAAGGAAAGTTGCTGTGTAATTTATTTTTTTTGAATAATTTAAAACAAATGAGAAAGCAGGTAATAGAAATTTTAAAAAATGAAAATTGCTTCAAGATTTCAGTTACCTTGGTGATTTTATTTATCTCTAAGGGTGAAGCTGCAGTTCTCAGATCATAATTTACTATCTTTAACATTATGGTGTTTAGGGGGTTTTCTCCATTGTCTTTTTTTTCTCCTAACTCTTTGTGTGTTAAATTGAAATTCTGTGGTTGGAAAAATATAATTTTGATCCTGATCATGTCCACACTACTGTTTTAATTCAGATCAAGAGTGTATTTCCACAGAAAACCTCAGTACTGTCACCACTCCTTGCACATTGTTTCAATTTGCAGAGAGTTCCTTACAGCTTGGGCCCTTCCAGGTGAGCCTCAGCTGGAAGATGTCCTGCCCCTTATGCACTACGTCCATGAGAAGTCATTCATTCAGCCCATGGACCAGACAATAGTTTGGTCATGGTAAAATAAAGTACATGAAATGTGTACAGTGGACAGGAGGTCCACCTGTTCTCTTTAGACTGACTCTTGGAGCTCTGCCAACTGTGCTAGTGTAGGGATGGCCTCCAACCACTACACGAGGCTGGAGCTGGACAAAAGCAAACTTTCCAGGGGGATTTTATAGATATGTTTCCCTTCTACTTGTCCCTGTGGGTCTCTGCATAACTTTTTAGGAGTAAAGGGGAAGTATCACCACTAGTATGTTGGGGTTTGTTTAGTACCTCAGTAAGATTTCTGTAGCATATGGGAAAACCAACTATAAAGATAGAACTAGGGATTTCTTTTTGTCTAAGCGGGATCTAAAGGAGCCTTGTGTGTAGCTTTGTGTCTTCAGTGCGTTATCAAAACAGTGCAAGTGACAGCATATAGCTTTTGAGCACATGCATTCTTAAAGGTTGTGGAAAAAGAAATTCCCAGAAATTTCCATTTGTAATCTTTTTCTCCTTGACTGTTGCTTTCTAGTAGTTTAAAACGAAAGCATTTTTCTTGAATTCTTTCCTTCATAGAATCAGAGAAAAATAAAAACAGTTACTTCAAGAACTTCAGTTTAAAGACGCATTTTTTCTCTTCACTGAAGTAATATAGAAAAAAGCCAAAAAACTCTCAGTGTTGTGTATTTCTGAACAAATAGTTACTATTTGCCTGAATTTCTTCAAATAGCTTTGAAGAAATATTTTGATCTGGTACTCAGAGCATGAAAGAAAATATATCCTCATCAAGAAAAGACAGATTTATGAATTCAGTTTGTGTCATGTGGGGCTGACTCTTTGCCATGGTGATTAGTTTTTTAATTAAGAAAATTTGTTCTTGCAATTAATGAGAATCAGCAGACAACTGTGGAAACAAACAAAAAAATCTTCATCTGTTGAACATTAGATATTCATTGACTGCAGTTTTATCCAGTTCACCTTTTAGTACATGTGGTAAGAATTCAAAATTACAAAGTTCAACTAGCTTTAGCTTGATGCTGCTCTTAGAACTAAAACATGTTTAGGCTCTGAATATTAACTACCACCCTGCTTTAAAGTTTGCAACGCTCTTTTTATCCAGTAGATGTCATAATTCTGATTGAATAAAGCCTTAATTATAGAATATTGCAGTGAGCTGCAGCAACAAAGACACTAAATGGGTTATTCTTTCTTTGACAGGCTTAAAAAGATAATAAAGGCATGTGAAAAAAGAGAAAAACACATCTGTTAAAAAAAAACATTAAGACAATTATGGATTAATAGTTTATTTTTTCTCCATTGGTATTGAAGAGAAAAAAAATGTTACTGCCATTCTTATGACTGTGCTTGCCATTATTAGAGACTTTTTCAATGAAAAAGCTGAATCAAATGCTATTTAGCAATATGCATATGATTTGTATTCTGCTTCCTCCATATTGTGAATACCTTCCACCCTGTGTATTTTCATTCTTCCTATCAACAAAAAAATTATTACAGCCAGTGCAAAGAGATCTGTTCTCCCTTTGCCAAAGCACGGGAAGTGTACTGCAAGGTCTTTTTTTTCCCTAGGGACCTAAGACTCTCCAGTCAGGAGCATGGAGGTCTTTGTTACAGCAGGTTCCGGTGGTTTATGATAATAGACTAATTTCAAACTGCGCCAGACCACAGATCTCCTGAGTCTTGAGTCTCCCTTCTAGCAAATTTGTCTGAACTGATAATAAGCTGGAAAAAACCTGCCAAGCGATGTCCTTGTTTTGTCTTTGACAGCTGTCACTGGTGCCTAAATCGGTAATGTCCATCTGAAAATTCCGTATGCTCTAAGGTCTTTCTAATAGACTTCTGACTTTGCAGTTGTCTAACAAGTAAAGGTCTGTGGGAGTTAAAGAGGGGACTGTGAGTACATGTCTCAATGTGGTAATTGGGACATAGCACAAGGTCTTAACTGTGAATGATAGGCAGCAGGGATAACTGCAATGTTTCACCTTAGCTGGTTTCAAAGAACCAAAATTAATCTCATTCCTAATCTTATGGTCATTTTGTTCTCAGTTGCAAGACAAGAAGCAAATGTGTCATGCTTTGTTTCTAGAATCTGATAACCACAATACAGGAACAAAAAACAGCAGCACAGCTTTCCCTGCAATTTCCAAGGAGAAAGACAAAATGTGATTTATTCAGATAAAATCTTCCTACCAAAGGCTATATTGCCATGGATTTACCTGCTATCTTCCTAATAAATATCCCCTGTGAAATTGAAGTGTAATTTTTTTTTTCCCAGGCTTTTTTGTATTCCTTTTACTACTTACTTCCAGCCCTCTGTTTTCTGTTTTTGAGTACGTCTATCCATATCACGAGTACAGTAATTTAAAGAGCCGTGCAGTTCAGGACAATTTTGGCAAGAAGTATTTAAATTAATGTGTTAGGGGGTATTGTTCTCATTCATTGACCGGCTATCTCACATCTTTGCTCAAAAATTATTTCCTAAGGTTTTGTACTCTACTCATATCCAGTTATAAAATGTTTAAAATCTTCTCTCTGTATTGTTTCATTGTTACAGAAATATTTCAAAAAGAAAATAGTGATTCTTCAAAAATGGGATCTCTGAATTAAGGAAAAACAAACTAAAGCTAAACCACACATAGAGTGAGTTTCTCTGCTTGTGCTGGAGACATTTAACTAGGACCATGACCTTTAAAAACAAACAGAAAAGCACAAAAGATGAAAAGATGGGAAGATGTGTTGTGAATATGTAGATACCCTGTAGCTAACTCTGTATCTGGTGAACTAAAATTATGGAGTTTTGCCTTATAGGTTTTTTAAGTACTGGGGACCAAGCTGCAAAAGGGAATTATGGATTGCTTGACCAAATCCAAGCTTTACGTTGGATTGAAGAAAACATTGGATCTTTTGGAGGAGACCCGAAGAGAGTTACTATTTTTGGATCTGGGGCAGGAGCTTCCTGTGTCAGTCTCCTGACACTCTCCCACTATTCAGAAGGTAACAATCCTCTAGGCAATGTACTTTTTTTTTTAATGTTAAAATGTAGTGAAGGTGTCAAATGAGGTAGGCTGAATTAGAATTACATGAGGTCTGTCATATTTGTAAAATACATACTAGCTAGAATTCTGGATTTGTATTAGTCCACATAAATAGATTTATAAGGAAAACTAAATGCTATTACAGCATAAATCTCATGCAACAAATGCCATGGGCAATATACTTTTACTAGCTTTGTCAACAGATTCCACTGGCTCTTCTATCAAAGAATTTGCCCTAATTAAAATGGAAAAGAGCAGTGACCTTTTTGATTTTTTGTGCACTCTTGGCTGCACTTCCAACATATATATGTATAGATGCTTTCCTTACTTAGTAAAAACATAACTAAGCTTTATTTAAAATGGTATTTAACTCCCCACAAGTACTGTGTGATCACACACAGTGTTATCAAGATTTTGGTAAGTCAGCTGTGGGATTTCTACCCTCAACACCTCACCCTCCAAAAAACACCCAAACCCAGACCACAAAAATGTACAGCACCAGTACTGAGCCGTAAATATTCCTGGTGATAAGACCAAATCTACAAAGACTTGATAAAAGAAGACAACACCAAAATATCTATTGTATTTATAAATCCATGCAATTTCTATCACGTTAAAACAGACTGAAATTTGTAACAGAAAGCTAAGCCCTAGTAAGAAGTTACAGCAGGGTGACTGGTAAACACATCTCATTTTGAAATACACAGAATTACGCTTGACAATTCAGTCTTTTGATACAAATAAGATTTCAGTGAATAACTGTTGAGCTAGCCATGCCAAAATCAAGCAGATGGAACCATGAAAAACCTTGCTGATGAAATCATTGAAATTTTGTGGGGTGTGCATTCAGTAAAAATCTCAAAGGTGTAGCAACAAAATCCCCACATGTTTTTTGTTGCTGTCTTTGACATTTTGAGAACTTAACAGTAGAAATCATGTGCAGAAGACACACAGGTATTCAGTTTAAATATAAAATTGGCCATTTTTGTGATCTTACCAGAAAAAAACCAGATGGGGCAGATTCACCAGTAAGCTCCCCTTGCCTTTCAGTGCTTTAAACAAAGAAGATCTTCAGACTGGGTTTTCATTTCTCTTTTTATTTGTGTACACAAAACAAGCAGAAAGAACCATTAAATCTCCTCTCACTCTCTTGCAGAAAAATTTAAATATATTTTAATTCAAGATATAGGCAGGGTTACACACACACACACAATTTAACATGTCAGCAGTGCTAACATATACACACAAGAATAATTTGAAAAATTAAATGGTAAATGAAAACGTCAGAGTAGACAATTCAAATGTATGAAATTGCTTTTAATAGAGCAGATTTTTTCAAGTTAGTATCATGCATTGATTTTGCAAAGAAAATGAGAATGGGTAATTTTCATTTGACCTTTAAACTACTGAAAGGCACATTTATGAGTGTCATTTACATGTCAAAGAGGATATGATTGCTTTTAGCTGCCAGTCCTTCAAAGAAATTTTCCCAGGACTACAAATGTGGTAAAGCCAGAGGACTTCCATCAAAGACACAAGAAAACTGCAGCAAAAGAATGAGTTTTGTTCTTGAAACAGTAACCTGAAACCTTCATGCCTTATGTGTCTGAGCATCAAGAACATGAGAGATTTTAATTAGTAGCCTATTCGACATAACATAAGAAGGGAGCAGTGAGTAGGATCTATGCAAATTGATTCGAAATTTCGGTGTATGAATCCTTTAGGGATTCTGTAATCAAGCTTTGTTTCCTCAGTAAAAAATACTTTTTATTTTTTTGATATATGTATTTTTTTAAATATCTAATTGGATCTGTATTTAAACGATTTGCACCTGCAGGTTTGTTCCAAAAGGCAATCATACAGAGTGGAACAGCCCTGTCCAGCTGGGCAGTGAACTATCAGCCTGCCAAGTACACTCGGATTTTGGCAGATAAAGTGGGCTGCGACATGCTGGATACCACTGATTTGGTTGAATGTCTGCGGAATAAGAATTACAAAGAACTCATTCAACAGACTATCACTCCAGCCACTTACCACATTGCCTTTGGGCCTGTGATAGATGGAGATGTGATTCCAGATGACCCTCAGATTCTAATGGAGCAAGGGGAATTCCTTAACTATGATATAATGCTGGGTGTGAATCAAGGGGAAGGTTTAAAATTTGTGGATGGCATTGTAGACAATGAAGATGGTGTTTCTCCCAATGATTTTGACTTTTCTGTCTCCAATTTTGTGGACAATCTATATGGTTATCCAGAAGGGAAGGATACACTGCGAGAGACCATTAAATTCATGTACACCGACTGGGCAGACAAAGAAAACCCTGAAACAAGACGGAAGACCCTGGTTGCTCTTTTTACGGACCACCAGTGGGTTGCTCCAGCTGTTGCCACGGCTGACCTGCATGCCCAGTATGGCTCTCCAACATATTTCTATGCATTTTATCACCATTGCCAAAGTGAAATGAAACCCAGCTGGGCTGATTCAGCTCACGGTGATGAAGTCCCTTATGTGTTTGGGATTCCTATGATTGGTCCCACAGAACTGTTCAACTGCAACTTTTCCAAGAATGATGTCATGCTCAGTGCAGTGGTTATGACATACTGGACTAACTTTGCCAAAACTGGGTAAGTGTGAACCCCAGCATTCATTTTGTTGATAACATACTTCTGAAGTAGTCAGTATCCCATTCCAGTGGCCTCAAAATCTGATTTTGAAGCGATAGTATAGAAAAATTTGTGTTAAGACAGGAGGTAAATGAGGCTTATTCATATTTAATAGATTTTTAATTAGTGTGTTCCCTCAAACTATTTTCTTTCAGTAGTTCAGTGAGAGTAATAACACACTTTATTTTTAGTTCAAAAAATAGGACAATTACTAAGACAAAAAACATGTCTCAGAGAAAAGGTGGTTCACTAAGATACTGAAAAATCAGAGGCAACATGTCTGCTACTTGAAGAAGGAACTGTCAGGCAGATAGCACTTATCTGCTACAAAAGAAAGAAAGTTCTTGTTTTTCAGCGACCTTCACAGGGATGAGGACTCAGGGTGGAATTAGAACAGAAAGGCAGACACTGGAAAATTTTTTCCCTCTGAGGGCTATAATGGCAATAATAAGTACTTGACTGGAATGAAGAAGAGACTTAGATATAAATTTTGCTTTGAGAAAGTTAAAAATTTAAATAAATTCTGCTAACAAAAAAAAAGACATCAATATTTTGCTGAAATACAGTTGTAAACATCAAGGAAAGAACCCTCAAAGCAGATGAATCTGTGAGCAATATTAATAAATTCTGTTCTCTTCCTATAGCATTCCTTTAAAGAGTATTTCAGTGTTTTAATTCAGCAGCAAGGGCTTTTTTGTTAACCTTGAGTCTTCAGTACTGAATTAAAACAAAGATACTTGTGGCACAAAGGGGCTGTAAATCTTTTCACTGAATGTTTAATGGTAGGATTGGGCTCTGGAAACTGCAGCTTTACTGCACTGCAGTGAATGGTGTGCAGATATATAAGAAAAACTCAGATGCCTATTGTGAAGCACTCAGAGGCTTTAGCAGCCCTTGTAGCCTTCCGTGAATCTAAATGACATTCAAGGGAGAGAGATTTTGCAGGCTTAACAAGAACCTCAAGCATAAATTGAGTAAAAACCAATCAAATTCTTCAGGACAATTTACAAGGCAAAAAAAAGCTTTTGTTCCACTGCATACTAGACAAACAGGTACTTTTGAATGCAGAAACCCCAAGTTCAGCAAAAAAAGTGAATTAATTGTGTAATATTTAGATGTATTTGGCAACAAGAAGTCATCAGTACTGGGATGGGCAAACTTCATGATGAAATCTTGGTTTATGGACAGACAATGCTGCATGCTGGCTGTACCACATGCTCAGAGATGATCATACCATCAGTTTGTCTTTATTTTGGTAGATGAAATGCCACATATATGTAGAGGACTTCAGATCCTTACAAATATACCTCATTGGAATTATTATGGAGATGCAAGATCTCCACAATCTCACTATTGTTTACAATTACTTTATGACTATTCCCTGTAGATTAAGAAGTTGTATTTAAGCAATTTTTGAGGTTGACAGAAGCTTCTCACAGTCCCAGCTGCCACCATTACTCATAATTTCAAGCACTTTCCAGCTGTTGCTACTTGAAAGCTGATTTCAGCAAGCTCTACCCAGTTCTCTGGTTATAAAGCCATTGTCATACTATACCTAAAGGCAAAACAGGTGTTTTGGGAGAGCCATTAGTCATTTCTGAAACTTTCCCATTGCTGATGAGACAGGAATGGGGTATATATATTCTATTACAGACTCACTGCCTTACAGACAGTCTGAAAGATGTGTCTTTAGAAACGACCTCTAGCTTTAGACCTCTAAAATTTCAGTTTTCAAGGGAAAGACCAACACAATACATATTACCTTGATGGGGTTTTTTCTTTGTTTGTGTGAACAATGATTAATTGTTCGGAATAGTACAAGAGAATACTTGGAGGTAAATAGTATTTTAAGATTACATTTGTTCTGGGCCTCTGGTTCCTCGAACAGAAAGGCAAAGGTTGTAGCACCTCAGGCCTAGAGCAACAGGGGCTCTCTGGGGTAACTGTTCTCCGCTCTACTCACTCACTTGCAACCCGGAATCCCTGTACACACTCAGGTCCTTAAACTCTCAAGACGAGTGATTCACTTCAAGACTGCTTTGCTGGGGGCTCTGCTTTGGTTC
>VZRV01001283.1:410691-577628 GCA_013398115.1 Falcunculus frontatus | reverse complement strand
CCCCCCCCCCCCCAATTTTTATTGATCATTTCCCATCCTTATTAGGATAGAACTTGTCTTGATTTGTGTTTGTACCCATGGCAACACATGAAAAATCTTTCAACTGAAAGATTTTATAATTTCACATTTCCCTTTAGGTAAGCCTTGAACATTAAAACTGCAGATATATTTATTTGTTTTTAATGTCTTTGAGACTTTCCAATCTCAATGACTCTCCCACAGAGGCTGCATCCAGGTACTTACTGTATAATTATGGCTCAGGTGGTACATCATTCAGATGGCCTGTGCTAGGCTTTCAATGACAGGCCATCCATTGCTAAAAAACACACGTTGTTTAATGGGCCTACTGCCAAGGCTGGGTTTGGAGGGCAGGTCAATCTTGTAAAATCGGTAGGTGAATGACACAACACAAGGCTCAGGGCTTTTATTGTGTTTAACTCTGAAGTCGTTTACTGAAGCTAGCAAATAGGAGGTGACAAAGTGTTTAATGGCAGATAGTTTGTGCTTGAAATGAAAGCCTGGATGCTGCATTTTGCTAATCCTCCATTCTTTACCTAGCTATGACTTTTTTTTATTATGGTGATTAATATTATTATTAAGAGTGTTTCCTTTGGCCTTTTCAAAACTATGTTTCTAACGTGCCTTAGAAATAGGAAAACAATTAGTTACAGAATAAGTTTGAGATACTACATTTGGGATACAAAAATGACATGAAAATACAGTTTTTAATTCCACTATGCACAGAATTATATGTGAGAGCTTCATTAAGAGGTGCACTTGGAGCTTCAGTCTGCTGCCAGTAGTGCTATCTTAACTGTAATGGTAATTTTATATGCCAAGTGTTCTGTTTGTTAGGGCCATGTTTCCTCCTTTGCAGACACATCAGCAGGGGAAGAGTGAACCACATGAGGGGTTGTGTGCCAGTCCTTCACAGATACTCTGCCAGCTATGCTCTTGTGAAGAAGGATTTGAAGTTTCACACAGTAAATACAAAACCATGCTCTCATTAGCGGCATCTATCAGGTTTCTAAAAATTGCCCTTTTTTTGAGGAATTACAGTACTCTTGCTCCCATTCGTCCAGCTCTACCTGTGTCGATATTGGGAAAGATAAAGATCTAAAGGATATATCCTTGTTTCCTTTGTATTTCAGATAAATACTCCAGAACTATTTTGCTTCCATTGATTCTGAAGCACAAACCTAACTGAGTTATAAAGAATGTCTGTGTTTTACAGTCAGTTTGGTTCTCTAATAGAAGGCATGATTAAACTTGCCATTATTAAAGTGTAGTTTCAAGCCAATTCTCAGTGAACTCTTTGATGAGGCTATTGCATTTCTTCTTGATGTTTTTGTCTGAGAAATAACTGTCTCCAATGACATATCTGTGTTAGTCAAACAAAACAGTGTAGTTATGGTTTGTGTTCCTTAGTACTTTTAAGGAGTCCTTAGCTGTTAGCCCTTAGCTGACTGGTAGCATGTCAACAGTGGGACCTGGTGATAATTGAGGAAAGGAAGTAAGGAAAAATATGCCTGTGTACCAGTCCTTCAAGCAGGAATGGCTGCGCCAGTGTTCGTATTGTGACAGCATGAAAAGAATCAACAGAAGAATCAATAAAAGCCAGTTTTTCTCTCCCATTTTTTTTATCATATGGAGAAAAGAGTACTGCTGAAAGAAAATAAAGTATCTAGGAGCCTTTCAAAGTCTTGGAGACAAAGATTATGTAACTGTGAAGACATTTTGCTCTCTACTGAAGTTAGAGAAGGACACAAAATTAAAACACTTCAAGTGCGTTAATGTAAAAGTTCCATTGTCCTGAGTGATAATCAATGTTGTGGCAGAAGCAGTTAAAGTACAAATAGCATTTTACCATCTTATAAGGAATTTGGGATGTGAGAAAACTTCTTAATTTGTCATTCTGCCCCTGAAAATATCATCAGATATGAAATACCCAGTTCCTTCATTTGCCCTCCAGATCAGCTACTAATCTACCTTGTGAACAGGAGTGTGTGTTGCTCTTCAGTCAACATCCATTGCAGGCACATTTACTTTATATCACCTGAGAAAAAATTGATGCTTTGATTTTACATCTCTAGCTCATGAGGTGTGAATTGAATGACAATATACAGCAACATCTTAAGTTGTGCAAAATTGGTGCAGACTCAAAGTTGGAGGAAAAAAGTGACAGGTGAAATGGGATCATTCTGCACATTAACAAAAATATACCTTAGGTAAGGTATGGTCTTCTGTCATATGGAAAAAAGTTCAGGCATTTTGTGATGGGGATATTTTTTGATGTTGAATTCTAAAGGTGGTAAAAATAAGTAATGAGAGAACAAAATAAATAACAATAATCATCAATCTTGTTATAGCAGTAGGATGAAGAAAAAAAAAGCCTCCCTACCAACTGGCAAATTGGGAAACAAGAAATCTTCTCCCAGTGAGAGCCCATACTGTAAGAAGTATAGAACTGGAAATGTATTGTTCAGATTATACTGTTATCATCACGATTGCAGTGGGTATTTAAAGGAAGGTTTCCTAGCAGCTATTGTTGTGAAATTACACACTTGAGCCTCAAGAACATCTAGAAACACAAAGGGGTTGTGAGAGTCTTAAAAAGGCAAGAGAAAATTTGAAATTCAAGTAACAGATAAAGAATTTTGTTGAACAGATGATTTGATAGGAAAAGTGATTGTCTGTACATCTATGTTTTATGCCTACCAATAAAACTGGAAAGTGGTTCATAGTAGGATAAGCTGCTCAACTACCCAAGAAAAAAACTTCACATCAAAAGTTGTAACCTTATGAATTTTCTGCAGCGTACATATCTGTATGGCCAAGGAAAGTAAAAATTCTCTTGTTTATATCTACTGAATATTTTTCACAAATGGTTATTAGTATATAAAACCAAGATCCAAGGCCATTACTAGATCCTTTATTTAGCACTGGACTTAGTTAGTCCCCTTTTTTGTAAAAAAAAAAATCATTTAGATACCTATCTTCCAAATTCAGAGGGAATATTCAGACCATTTTATTCATTTTTTAAATGATCAGCCCTAGAATTGATGTCAATTGCAGAGCTCTGATATCCTCAGCAAAGAAATTACTTGTCTGTAGGGCTGGCTGATTTTTTCCTGTTTCTCGTTTAAATGGACAACTTCATGCCCACACACAGCCATGTAAAAAGATATTCAAATACAATCCCAGACTCAGGTAATGTTATTTTCTCTCCTGTGTTTGGATGAGGCAGCAGCGTAATTGTCTGCTCCTAATAAATATAGTTAAAAATGACAGATGGAGGTAGACGATGGAAGAGAGGGAAAGGGAGGCAGATGTTTACTTGTTTTGTAGGCTTTTTGTAGGGGAAGAGAATGACAGGATACAAAATAGATAAGGTCGGAAGGGACCACAGTGAGAATGCTAATATAAAAAATGTTATTTGATAAAATTACCATCTGCTGTAATTTCTATAGGACCACTAAAAATTTTAGAAGTTCATGTCCAACTTGGCTGCTTTTTAAAATGAGTGCTCAGCCTCTTCGTCTCCTATACTGTGTATCCACTGCAACTGCTTTTCAAGAGCTAACTTAAGGAATCAATTCTCTGTAGGACCATTTCCAGAGTCTTTTGCGATCTGAATCAGAACAGCAAGGGGGAATGACACAAGATTTTGGGCCAGAACTCTTACGGTATTTTGAGTTTCTGAGAAGAAAAATTTTTTTGCATTTTGATAACCTTGTTGATTTTTAATTTGCTTTAGAATTTATATATTGAACCCCAAAGTTCTGTCAAAGTAGATATATTGAATTGGGCCAATATCTTTGTGTTTAGATTTTCCAAATTTTTCAGTCTGTTCTTTAATAACAAAAACAATAGCTTTATTTCCTTCTTCAGTGCATGTTAGAGTCCCTCAAAGTAGCAGCAAACATCTGTTTCTGTACTGCTTGAAAGAGAATATTACTCGTCTAGTTTGAAGTGGGATGAACAATTGCAATTATTTTTTTTTGTCCAAACTAACACGATTTGGCTAACTGTTGAAAGAAAGAGAGAAAGAGAAAAAGAAAGAGGGAGAAAGAAAAGAAAAAGGAAGAAAGAAAGAAAGAAAGAAAGAGAAAGAAACAGAGAAAAAAAGAAAGAACGAACGAACTAATGGTAACAGTTTCAGAACCCCTAGTTTGTATTTCTTCTTTCTTATTGAAATGAGAAGGATTAGATATATTTCAATATTTTTTTAAAAATTCAGCACACTAAACCACCCAACAAACTAAAAACACTAAAACTACAAGTATAAGTAGTACCAAAATTATATAGAAAAAGAATTCTTCTTTTCTCTCAAAAAAAGGTAAGATAAATTCTTTCAGGTAAAAAAGAATGCAGGAATAATAACATTATTAAAGTCAAATTACCTGTCTCATTTAAGAACTAAGAAATAGGTCTTTGTGTACAGCAAAGGAATGCTAAAGTAGGCTATCAAGGTCAGGGCTTCTGAAAACGGAAAAAGAAAAAAGATGTTTTAAAATCTGTTCTGATGGGGTTTGGTATTCCCAGAATATACACAACTGTATATTGGAAGAAGAGGAAAATATTAAAATTGTTTTCACTGGAAATAATCTAATGCATATGAATGAATAAAAAGGAGAATGGAAAGTTCTGAGTAATGCACAGGAAGTAAACAATGTACTCTCAGTATAACATATCACAAAGTCCCAGAAAATACTCATTGCTAGAAGAGAAAATTCAAACTCATGCGCAACATACTATTAAACTTAGTATTAGTGATTTTAACTTTCTGTATTTGTTCATTATATTTATTTAAATTTTACTAAAATTACAAGGACATGCATACATTAACCATATCTAAATGCTCTTTGTGGCATTGGTTTGTCTTTATTCTGAACCTGTAAGAAAAAGAAAATATTTGGCTTACCAATTTTGAAATGATCTCTGACTTGTGTACTACTCTTATCTGTACTACTGCTAATTAAATAATATAAAACTTGTTGATCTCAGTTAATATATTTCTCATCTCTATATAGTGGGTCACAGTTAAGGCTCATTGCCCTTTGGCCGTCAAACACAGTACTTCATAGCAATGATCACATGGAACTTTCAAATAGTCATCTGCTAGCGGAAATGATGGAAAGATTTGTGACACAAAGGTAGTTCAACGGTTTTTTTCCCCAAGTAGATATCTAGATGCAGGAGGACTAATAGCTCAATAAAGGAAAACAAAGAGAAATAGTTCCCGGGTACATGTGTTAGCCCTGCTACTTCAGGTTTTAAAAGTTCTTTTTTTTTTTTTTCCCTTGTATTATACACAGAGAGTATAATTTTGTGTGTTCACAAGGACTTCCAATATTGCCATAGAGTTTAGATGCCCATATTTACTAATTACAGCAGTGGAAGTAGTGGTGCCTTAAATGAGAAAGTTAGTATCGAACCTGGAGAAGGGTTGAATGTACACATTTACTATGGGAAGAGGTAGTTAGTACTTCTCTAAGACAGCATGTGTCTAAGACATACTTCTTGGAGTATAGTATTGAATCACAGAACTTCAGATGACCTTTTGGGAGCTGAAACACTATGCTGTCTGCATTTTCATGCAGAAAAAAAAAGATTAAAAAAGATTAAAAAAAGATTACAGTATCTGAGATGCACTGTACAGTAAGTAATTTTCTTTTGATTATTTATTAACAGCTGTTCTCCAGTTAGGGAGGACTTTTTAGCTTCTGCTTTTAGGTTACTGTAAGTATTGAATAAACTATTACCTGTAGGATTGAGAGTGTTTGGTGATTTTTTGCTTTTGTTTTGTTTTGGTTTTTTTGTGGGAAGGTTAATGACTATAATATTGTCTGTTTTAATTTTTTTTTTAGAGATCCAAATCAGCCCGTTCCACAGGACACAAAATTCATCCACACAAAACCCAACCGCTTTGAAGAAGTGGCATGGTCCAAATACAATCCTAAAGACCAACTTTATTTACATATTGGCCTGAAACCCCGAGTTCGTGATCACTATCGAGCAACAAAAGTTGCTTTCTGGTTGGAGCTCGTACCACACCTTCACAACCTGAATGAAATATTTCAGTATGTTTCCACAACAACTAAAGTCCCCCCTCCTGACATGACCTCATTTCCATACGTGACCCGACGTTCTCCTGGTAAATTATGGCCAGCCACCAAACGCCCAGCAATGACACCTGCCAACAATCCCAAACATTCAAAAGACACCCACAAAACAGCTCCGGAGGATACAACAGTTCTGATAGAAAACAAGCGAGATTACTCCACGGAGCTGAGCGTCACCATTGCTGTGGGGGCCTCCTTGCTGTTCCTCAATATTTTAGCTTTTGCTGCATTATATTACAAGAAGGACAAGCGGCGTCATGAGACTCACAGGCGCCCCAGCCCCCAGAGGAACACCACCAATGACATAGCACATATACAAAATGAAGAGATCATGTCCTTGCAGATGAAGCAGCTAGAACATGACCACGAGTGTGAATCGCTGCAGGCCCATGACACACTGAGACTCACCTGTCCGCCTGACTACACGCTCACTTTGAGAAGGTCCCCAGATGACATCCCGCTAATGACACCCAACACCATAACCATGATTCCAAATACATTAACAGGAATGCAGCCTTTGCATACTTTCAACACCTTCAGTGGAGGACAAAACAGTACAAATTTGCCCCATGGACATTCGACCACTAGGGTATAGCTCAGCCCTTCCCCATCTACCCTCACAAGCCACTTGGAAGAAAGGAAAAAAGAAAAAAAAATAAATGAAAATAAAGAAGAGGAAAAATTTATCTACCATCCATTGAACACCTTGTCAAAATCTAAAGTAAAAATAAGTAAAAGAGAAGGACAGTCATTATTTTCTTACTGATCCTTCCCACAGAAACTCACTGATGTTAAAGATCAACTACAAACCCTGTGAAATGTGAAAAGTGTACATTGCTGTTACGATACCGCTTTAAGATCTCAGCCACTTTGATTGAAAGTTAAGGCCAGAAGAAGTCATTTAAAATGATGTTTTAAGTGTAACAAGCAAAGCAGAGTCTTCTGGAACACAGAGCCGGTGACTGTACAGGTGTTTTGTTTTGGTTTGGGTTTTTTTTAAATAAATAAAATTATAAAAAAGATTCTTTATGTGCCATACAATGAATGGCCATTGATAAAACAAAGACATCACCATGGGCTTTTACCCAGCATATGAAGCTGTAATTCAGATGGGGAAAATAGAATTTTATTATTAAAAACAAAAATGAAAAAAAAAAAGAGGAGGACTGACTATGCAGTAAAATACGTATAGTTCTGTGCAAAGAGATGACTTGCCAGCCTGAACTATATTTAAAGAAACTTTGTAAAAATGTACATAGCTGTGAGTTTAAAAACAGACAAAAAAAAGAAGCCGCTTTTATTGATGTTTTCAGTTTGAAAAGAGCTTTTAGAAAGATTGTGCATTCGATTGTGACCTATGTGTATATACATTAGTCATATGACCTCTGTTTCCTCCAAGACCAGAGGAGGAATTTCTTCTTAATTACTAGTGGTTAACAAAAACCATGAGTTTTTTCTAACATGTTTCATTTATATGAGGCCATTGTGTCATGCAGAGGATACAGTTGTCTGTGTGACCTGCGTATTTTCTCTTACAGGTTACACTAGTGCATGTTAAAGTATTCATAGGAGATTGTTGTTCTTTTCTGAAACATTTTTTCTATAATTTAATTTTGTGTTAGCCTTTGTTAAATTCCAACACAGCAATGGATTGGAAAACAAAGAGAAAAAATACAAAAAGAAAAGAATTACTATTTTAAGCTTGTTGAACTGAACCAAGAAACATCCAATAATATATATTTGGAGTCCAGTTTGTAGTTCTTGGTTATTGTGATACGTTAGGAAGAATTTTGTGCCCTGACAAAAGCAACGAAAGCCTGTGTTTTGGTCAGCCGTCTTTGAGGAAAACTAGCTCTATATTCACCAGCAGTTGCAGTGGAATCTCAGCTGAGAAAGCAGCTCCTTAACATTGCTAAACAAAAAAAACCTACAATTTGAAAGTTGGGAAATGCAGGGTTGGTTGGCTGGCTGTTTTTCAAACTGTTCAGAGTGATGAGTGTGTAAAGAACTTCTCAGCCCAGTATCTTGTTTTGCGCTTGAGAGCGTACCTGTCAGAAAATTCTTATTTGCTGATTCATTGTACAGCAGTCCCATAGTCAGTGAGCCTTATGGAGAGAGAAGCAGAGAAATCATCAGCTGTTCTGCATTTGAACGATATTGAAAATCCCAGAGAGCATCACTCTCAGGAAAGGCAAAATTATTAGCTGAATATTCCCTTCTACCTTTCCTTCACTAGAAAAACAGGGGCCAAGCAGAGCTATCAAAGTAACATAGCAGTTTGATTCAAACAACTGATTTGAATGTGAAAAGCTAGAAAATAGTTTTTGCAGATGAAGACTGCTTTATATTTTGTCTTTGAAAGTTAGTCCGTCATCGAGAGATAGTAACCAAAGATCTTTGAAAAAATTGGTCTGCACTTGAACGTGATTATCCCAGATGTATTTTCTATTATTAATTCACAACTAAACTGCATCGGTATCATATGTCCCATAAGGATTAACACAAGATGCCTTGTACCTCTTCTTGTTTTCTACACTTTTTGTTTTCTGATAAAATACCTTGAAATAGTCACCCCTACAAATAAAATCAAAGACAAGGTGATTCACTGAGGTCTATTCATCTGCACAACTCTTTGTTGTAGCAGGCAGTAAAGCAAATTCTGAAGGAAAGAAATAAAAAGTTAATGACATGATAAAAATGCAACATGTGGCTGATATAATCCTTTATCTGCAGTAAATGTGCTATAAATCTGATCTGGGAGCTCAGGTTGGAATGCGATGAAGCAGCAACCCCAAAGTACAACTAGTAGAAAATGGAAAACTGTTTTGTTTTTTTCACTGATCCATCAGGTATTATAGTAATTCTGACTCTATACCAGGCCATTTCCACCAGCTATGTAATGCCTCAGCTGAGATGCAGCAGTTCATAACTCTTAGAAAAAGGTTTAAAAAAAATGTAAAAAAAAAAAAAAAAGTAAAAAAAAAGGTAATGGTGCTTGGCATCATAATCAGTTGGGTATGTTTGTAATGTGAATTACAGTATTTGTTTAGTACTTCCAATTGTCTTCTGCTAGCAATATGTACAGTACTGTGTCAGGCTTGTGACATTTGGGTAAAAAAAGTTCCTGTAAGTGAATGATTTTAGCTTTTAAAAGTAATTACAATCAAGTTGATTTAATAATTTGATACATCTGGACTGATGTATGATTTATAGAGGGAACAGATTTATAGGGTCTTCATAGAATTCTATAATAATGATATCAAAATATACTTTGAAACTGTAAAAGAAAAACAAAAGTACTTTCCCAGGCTTATATTCTTGTCCTTAAGAGGCACACAGGGTTCAATGGTTTCTTCTGTTATTGTTTTGCAATTTTTTGTTTTTTTGCCTTAAGTAATGATAGAAGATATATATGGCTGGACACATATGTATAAACTTTTCAGCAGCATTTTTAATAATAAAATATCACGGTATTTTCTAATGCTTTGTGCAAATAACTACGTGTTCATCCTTTTGTGTAGAAAGTCTTTCGGAGGTGTGTTTTCTGCCCCATCTCCATTTCATTATCTAATGTAAACAATGCCTTGATACTCAGTATAATAACATTAAAGTTACAGAGGTTGCACTTTTAAGTTAGCATTGAGTTTTCATGGCTTTTGTAGTTCTATAAGCCTGCCAGTAAAAGGAAAGCAACTCAGAAAATGAAGATATAAGAGAATAAGCTCCATATATTTATTACCTGTATACACTGCAATTCCCATTGAAACAGTGGTTTAATTGTTTTGTTAGTATTTTCTGAGGCACTGAAAAAAATGCTTGGGTAAGCAGTTTCTCATTTAAGTGCATAATTTAGCAGCTGAAAAATGCTAAAAAATTTATCTTCCAAATAAGAGATCAAAATAATGCAGATAAATCTATGATTTATGTCAAGCTCCACAATCAAATACTTTACTTTTATATTTTAAATTTAGATAAACAATGAGTTTTGTTAGAAAAAGTTATGTAAGAGTAGCAATGTATGTTACTCATATGTATTTAAGGTATTTACATATATTGCAAGGATGTTAATATCATTATTCCTTCAAAGGCTGAGTGAGTAAATAGCTTGTTGTTTTATGATGTTAGATGCTGTTTATCAACCAGGTTTCCTTTCACTGGAAAGGTACGTAGACACTTTAGTAATTTGAGCTGGGTATTGTTTTGTTTCTGTAACTATTCTGCTGAGTAGAGGTACTAACAACAATATTTGATAAATTTCGAGCATATTAGTGAAGAATATTTGCAAAAAGCAAAGTCTGAATTATTCATATCAAAATTTTGATATGACTACTCGAGCTTCTGAGATAGAAACATGCGCCTACTGACCAAATCAAGCAGCTTGAATTTTGAATATTGAACTTGTATATAATGCTTTTGCAAATAAACTGCAGATTTAGAGTTGTTCAGCAAATATGTTTAATTACAGGTACACTTCAAAATTCCACATCTTGCTCTCAGATAATTCATACACACAAAAAGGGGTTAGAATTGTGTAATTTCTGTGAATTGTTCACCATAAATTTCTGGGTGAACTCAATACATTAGCTACTTTTCAGCCAATCTGTTTCACATTAAAAAAAAAAGGAACATCTTCAGAACTTTGTTCATGCTAACTTAATACTGTGTTATTTTTTTTCTTTACTGTCTGAAATATAATTATGCAGATTAGTATGTTCCTATTTTGGCTTTGCTAAGAGTATTACAATTTAATGGTATTTAATATCACATAAAAAATCATATGAAATAATACCATGACAATTATGTGCTTGTCTCAGATTTGTGGTTTTACATTTGTATTATTTAATTATTGTCAACTGTTTCTCATATTTTCATCTACAGCTGTTTGACATCACAAACCTCATCAGCCTGAATCTCTCCAGAGGCCATTAGCAGCTGGTAAAAACTGGGATTTTTATCCCACTAGAAATTATGATATTATATATTTAATATCATAATATTTTAAAAGCTTCTCAACACATCAAAATAGCCTGAAAAGTAAGATAGTAAACTTTTAAAGTAAATAAAAAATAAAGAAGGGGTTTGGAAATGTCTAAACATCTTGTTTGAGCTGTAGCATAATAAATAATATTTCACTTTCGGATGAAGTTTTGATTCAAGGCATTTTGTTTGGTGTTCCACAGTGGGCGCTAAGGTCCTCACTGTGTCTTCTATAAGTTAAGTTATGTTTTAATGAAGTTATGCTTTTTTAGTCTTTTGCAGCCTACCCAATTTATTTAATCCAATTTTTACCCATGTAAAGAAAATCAGATCACTCAGGGATGGCTTAGACACAATCCAGTCACAAAGTCCAAACCAGAGAAGGAGTTTTGGCATATACCAAGTGAACCACAGCTCCCCTATGACACAGTAGTAATTAAAGGGAATATGCAGTAGTATCCCAACAATTCAAATGTAAAATAGACTTCTAATAAATAAGGTATGTTCCATTGTTGTCAGTGGAAAGTTTACAAATTTTTGCAATACCTACATTTTCCTAACTTCATTTTCCACCCCTTCTCCACATAAAATAACAAAACCTTTTCAGACAGTATTTTCTGGAATATCCACATATGTAAATGAGGAATGAAAAAGATGACATCTTCTTGTTTTCCCTTCTACATAAAAATCCTCAGGTGCTGAAAGCACAAAATGTTCTTCCTCTAATGCCTTTTATCAGGGCTTCTAATTTAGCTGAGAAATTGAGAGTAGTCCCATTCCTAGGTCTCCAAGTGCAAATAAAAGGGAAAATCTGGAAAAAGAACTAACATATATTGGCTTTGACTTAGACTACACAGCATAGTTGTATTTCTCTCCAAGAGCCAAAGATGTGGCACAAAAACAGAAGAGAGCTTTACCTACGTTTTATTTTTAAAATACTCCATTTCTAGAAACCACTTTTTTTTCCAAGATTTTGATGTCTGATATCTTGCTTTTTGCTGTACCTAACTCAAAGCCCTCACTCATTTCATGTACTCTCATATCTTTTATCTCGTTTTACACCAGATACTTTCCAAGAGATACAGATATGTTTTCATGTGTGCTTCTTTCCTGTCACAGCATTTAAGTTTGGCTTCAGACTTGTTCCATTCTGTACTGTATGACTGTGAGAGAGAATTTTTCATCCGACATTTTCCTTGCTGCTTTTAGTGTTTAAGAAGTTCTGCTGGAGGGGTATTTACATGGCAGTATTCCTCATCCTTGAAATGCATCAATCTCCATGACTGCATTTTGAGCCAGCCTGACAGCTTTGCTTTGACACGATGTGTGTCTTAGTGGGAAGTGCCAGCTTGCAGCCAGCTCTCCTGTTACTCTGCAGCTTTTATTATTGTTATTATTCACTGTTGGCATTTGTTTCTTTACTATATTGATCTTTAATCAAAGGTAAATTAAGCTAGTATGTCAATCTATTCCACAGCAGGATTTCTCAAGCCCTACATTGTTTGTAAATCTTGTTTAGATACAGCTAATTACATTGTTCCACCAAAACATGAAAACCTTTCTAAGCTATTATGTTTCCTGATTTTACCATCAGTGCAAACTAACAGGGGGCTGGCACAGTCAGCCTTGCACGACAAGAATTCATGGTATACTGGCTTCCATTTGCTGGGGACTTGTTTCACATATATAGGAAAATAAATACAATTAGCATTTTCATGCATCAAAATTTCATTACATCATCTCAAAGGTGAGCAAGACCCAAGGTAAAATTCAGGGAAAATGCACTAGGATCCTGCATTGGTGGCTATTTTGTATAGGCAACAATTTGCAGGTTGAGCTGCATGAGTGCTTTGTATACTTTAGTCAATAGATCTCTCACTTCAGAAACTAGAGTGGAATTTGAGGATTTCAGGAAACGCAGTTGTTATTGAAAAAGTATTTTTAATCGGGTTTCTGCTTTCAAGAATGCCTACAAGCAGCAGCAGAGAAACTGCAGGAAGAATGTTTTAAAATATATAGGAATCAAATGCAAATTGTTTCTAAATGAATTTGACAGGAAGAAATATGATACAATGTGATACGAAATGACCTTAAAGTACTGTGATGGATTTCTTCTGTGTGAAGGGCCAACAGAAAAATGAAAATTATCTCAAAGGATACGTTTTTACAGGGACTAGTCAAATTAAATCATTGCAGAAAATGAGACTATAATGGAATTTTGAACAGAGATGTTGTGTCATAATGCAATACCATATGGATTTAGATATGCAGAACATAATCTACAGTGCTCATCTGGGTATTGAGAAGCATAAAATTAGATCCCAAGATGCCCTACTTTAGCCAGAAGACAGTGCTGCCATTGTAGATAACACAGCAAAGTGAAATGTGCACATTTCTTAGGGAATGGCATAAGATACAGTGCCAGACTCAAAAAACAGGGAAGGATGACAGTACAAGCCAGGCACAGGTCCTGCCTGGAGAACCATCCTGTACGTAGGCCCAACAGAGGGGTTGTGTTCCAAATCTGCGTTTTTCTTTATTTCCCTGGTGGGGGTCCATGGAGAGAGAAAGTCCCTGGAACGTGCTATTTTTCCACTAACCACTGGCCCTTGAACCCTCAAAAATCACCAACAACTGATATGTTGGAGGTCCCTCTAAGCTGGAGCTGGGATAAAGAAAGAAGAAATATCAACTGTTTACTCATTATTAGCAATTTTTTTCTCTCCTTGGTGAAGGACAGCCAGAAAGAGATAAGAAATTAAGAGTGATGTGCAGCTAACTTCCCCCTGTACTCAGGGAAGGACCAGCCAAGCACCATAATGAGTTTTAAGCAGACTGGGTAAACAGCAATGGAGGCACTTAGGGAACAGTGGTCAGTGAGAGAGTTGCTGGAGATGGGCAACAATCAACTGCTGAGTTGATTCATGAGGCTTGAAAGTCTCTCTTTCACCCATTATAACGAGTTCATTAAGAAATATCTCTGCTGCTCCCCAGACTGTAAATTCTGCACCATTAATATAGCAGAAAGTCAATAAAGATGTGATTAAAAATTAAACAAAAATTTAATTACCAAAACTAAAGCTCCAGTGTATGTAAAAGAAGTAATACTCAGCATTGCGTTAATCCTCTCATCTGACTACAGATGTTTTACTGTACGTCCAAATCAAGACACAATAGAGATTTCTGATGGAGGCATGAGAAAAAATCGTCAGGTGTATACGCACAAAGCTAGGAAGTGGAACTCCATTTGCAACAGCTCCATAAATTGCTGCTTCAATAAATAGTAAGTTTGAAGTTACTTACCTTTTCTTGCTGAGTTTTTTAGAATGTGAAGTAATGTATACCAAGGACACAAGTAACAACTGCTAGGAGCTCTCAGACCTGCAGCGAACAGCTACAGAAGAATGAAGACATAAATTGTTGGAACTTTGGACAGCTGAGACCAGGTTCCTATTAGGAACTGGGTCCTCTTCAGCTCCTACTACCAAAATCCCATCCAGATCTTACATGTAATGAACTGTTTTCTTGTGAAGAACTGTTTCTTCTTCCAGAAGGCTGCCATGTAACTAGGGACTAAGACAGATTGAAAACAAAAGATATCTCCTCAGGGTGGTGGTAACATGTCAGTGACTGCACTGACCTCTGTAGAGCAGGTTTACAAACTTCCTCAGCACTCAGTAGTTTATTAATAGGTGTCCAGTCAGAAACACAGAAGTCTATTCCTTAAATACCCTGTGAGAAACAACACCAACCACAAAACAGAAATGAAGATAATTCCTGTTAATAAGATCACTGTGATATAGAAGCACTTAGGCAATTCCCAAAAATCCTTGTGAATCTGGCATATCACACATAATTGGAGAGCGCAGGTGATGCTGGAGGAATAGGTAAACACTTTTTAATGTTGCACAGATGTGTGCATTTGTACTAAACTGACTATAATTCTCCATTTCGAATTCAAGATCTGATCTCAGTTTTATCTGTCACCTGGAATTATTTGGTTTTATGTCTTTTTGGATAGCTGTGGAATTCATGCATTCTGAACTTGTAGAGTTTTACTGTCATATCACTTTCCTTAAAAATAGAGTAATTAACAATGGGAAAATTAATACTATTCAGTTATCTCAATGATTGCCTGAAAGAAACAATAAAGTTATTTGAGAGACTGTATGTCTGAACATACAGCTTTTTACAATTGTCCAAATCCTCAATTCTGACTGTAAGTGATTAGAAATTTAGCAGTTGGTTTCAGAGCAATTTCTGCATTGCAAGCCTTGAAATGTTAAGAAAATATGATTGCAATATAATTTTGTAGGATACATAATTTGGGGAAGAAGGTTTTTGGTAGCTATATCATCTCAATTATTGTAATAAGCAATATGATGATTTATGTGCAAATATATAACCTTTATAAAAACTTCTGCTAACATTTGAGTCTAGAAGTCTACATATTTAGATATCTGGGATGAATTTCTACATCCATCTATATATGCAGATCTATTTATGACATATATATGTGGTTATTATATGCTTACTCACTGCCAGTTCTCAGTGTCAGATTATAAAAGCTATTTTCAATTATTTACAATTCACAGAATACAAAAAAATATTCACGTATTTCACAGGTATTTGGTATCTGGTCCTTTTGAAACATTCTTTTTTCATAGATTTACGTAAGCTTTTGCTTTGAAAAGCCATGCAAAAATGCAACTGTGGGAAATGTGAGAAGATATCTTGTCTATTTTAACTCACTTGATTAAAAAAACTCCTCACCTGCAAAAATTCTGATGCAGAATGTAGACCTCAGTTGTTCCTCAGAGAAACAGAAAAAAATCCCCTTCATCTGTTAAAAATGTGGTTATGGAAATGTGAGTAAAAGTTAAGTTACGCAGAATGGACAGAGGCGAGTCAAGAGGAATGGCAGGAGCTGCAGAAGAAATGTGGCTGTTAACCAAGGACACATGAGGAGGAGCCAGGAAGTGGTTTGAGCTTGGATCAACTGAACTCAGAAGAAGTGTAAACCAGAAACAAGGAAAATAACCAGAAAACCCATGATACTGATAATAGAAGTTCAGAAAATAGTGCACAGGACAAAGACACAACTCTAGACTGCCAAGCTGTGTTTGCATTAGTATTTTTGTTTGGTTCCGGAATGTACTGTTAAAGGAAATCTGCCAATCCCCATTTATTAAACTTTCCTCACAAACTAAACTTTGTTGTGCTCTGCAAGCCATCTTGAAGCAGGTGAGATTCATTCCTTTTGCAGATATATATACTGAAAGATATGATCTAGTAATGCACCCCATGCCTCCAAGCAAACCCCTGACATTTGTGGATGCAAACCATTCTGCGACACTTCCCCACAGCCCTGGCCCTGGTCCCTCTTCTATTTAACAGACCAGCAATTCAGCAATATGGCCTCTGGCATGAAAATGACAGTCTTTTCCCACTGCATCAAGGCTAATCGATTCTGTTGTCTAAGTTCAGTTTATGGCGCAGTGCCTTTGATTTCAGTCCCAAAATGCACACTAAACTGCCAAGTTCTAAAACCATTTACAAAACACTTGCTCATTTTTTAATTCTGCTCACAACTACAAAAAAGGGAAAGGGCAGGTCCCACTATTGACTTTGCAGATTATATTGATGAAAGGATATTTCTTTTCTCTTCTAAATAAAGCAAGCATGCACTTGATACTGAAACTAATTCTGCTACTGGTGGTTTAAGGATTCACCAATGCAATGAAATGTACTTTTGTCCACTTAAAAACCTGAAATAATTTTCAAAGTATTTTAGTGGGAGAATATGCACCCCTGGTATTATGGTATATGTTCCTAACACTGAGCTAAAATGCCAAACACCTGAAGATGTTCAGAGCGAACATATCCAACAACATTAAAAAGACAAATAAAGAACCCACAACAAACAAAAGAATTTCTCAGTTTTAAAGGGGTTTTATTTTTTGAATGCCCCATTTGATTTTAATCCTTTTGAACTGTGAAATCTAGGCACTGAGTAGCGTAATTTATTTAGAAGTGTTACTGTACTCACTTCAGCAATTAATTTCATTACAAAATATGGGGGGATAAATTAGGAATTTCAGTGTGGTTTAATGGTTCTTCCCTGCTTATATCTTCTAAATAAATATCACAGCCATAGGCAGTAGATTTGTCACTTCACTCTGCAAAAAAACCAGGTATGTTTTCTGGTTTCTTTTTTGTACCGGACACAGTAAGGATTTTGGTGTCAAAGATAGGCTTTTAGTTATTTTAGTCTTGGCTATTACAGCTAAAAGACACTATGTTAACTAGGTAAGGGACACAGAACGAAACATCGTTTCCATACTTCCATGACAGTTCTGTTATCACATCAATTGAGAGAACTAATCATGTACTCAATGCCTAAATTTTGACGTTTTCTCAATTTAAAGGCATGTAGGGACATATCCCTTTCATTCCATAGGTTAAATAGCAAAAGCCTCTTTGAACAAAAAAACAAAAGAAACAAAAAAACCTAACCCAAAATGTTTACATATTTGTGGGGGACAAATCTATAGAAGGCGCCTAATCTCAGAGAAGATGAAACTTGCACCTAATATTGAGTCTGATCCACATCACATGTGGTAGCCAGAAGACTAAAGACAGACTTTCTATGGTCTCCAGGAGAACAAATTAACAGAACCATGTTTAAATTATATTCTCCTTGCTGATTAAGATAGGGATTAATATTGATTAAAATAAAAGCTTTTGAATATGGTATTTTTTTAAGGTATTGAATAACAATTTTTAAGCTAATGAATAATCTACTGAATAATTAAACTTTTAAAGGCTCTCAGAACTTCCTATACATGTGAAATCTTTAGAAGAAAATATTTATAGAAAATCACTCACCAGTCTAAAGAATCAAAGTAAAACAGCTGTTTGCATAGAGTTAGCACATCTTATACTCTTGGCGAAATTACATGAATTAAAAAAAAAATTCCATTGATACTTGGTAAAAAGAAAAAATGTTAACCTGTAGTAGTATAGCTGCACTGAGTTTTTAGTGCAGTTGTGAATGAGGAAGGCAGAGCATCAAATTATCTTGATTAAGAAAAATGTCTTATATTTCATTTTAGCAAATCTATCTCTCCATGCAAGATTTTTGGACTACAAGGGCTGAAAGTGTGATTTACATAAAGTAAATTTAAATCAAGCAACAAAAATATAGAGATATACCCTACTAACATTAAGTGTAAATTAAAGAGCAGTGGGATAGAGAATGGACAGTGTCAGTGCAGTTCTGTCATTTACAGTTATTTAGGTGTTTAGCAGAAAAGGAAAAACAGAAAAATGTGAAAGGATAGTAATTATTAGGAAGAAGAGACACCTATGGAGGAGGTAGGAGCAAAATAGATATGACACTGCTCAGAGAAAGAGAGGCAGAAAAGGTGAAGGACTGTGATCTCGAGTTGGAAAAGTCAGAGATAAAGCTAATGTAGAAACTCAGAGTGCAAGATTGACTTGGTGTTGAGGTAAAGAATTATTTTTCAGTAATGGAAACCAAGTCACTAATGAAGATGTCCAATATTTTTTTCAGATAACTGTAAACGCTCAAAATTATGTACTTGCAGAAGGTAAAAAAAATCACATTCATGCCCAGCTCTGATTGGAACACAGAGTTGAATCATTGAAGGCTAGATGCTCTAAGACATAAGTGCATGCAGAGTGGGACAAGAACCACACCATCTGGATATTTTTAGGAATATTTACATCCATAGTGATTTTCCCTGGCACCATGCACAAAGTGTGATAAGTAATGCACAGACTTCATCTAGAAGACCACTCTGAGTGTGCATGGTCTTCAGCAGAACAAGCTAGGCCAGGAGCCTTTCTTAATGATTTGCATACTCAGTGAATCCATTTCCTAGTAGTCCATTACACCAAGAGTAATTGAAATGACTACAAGAACTTTTGGGAGAGAAATTGAAAATAGAAGATACGGTCATGGACTACCTATATCACGTATCTCTGAAGCAGCATTCTGTGAGTGGGCTCTATTTGGCCCGAGACTTCACAACGAAAAAGAAACTGCTGTTGGGACAGGGGATAAAGACAGAAAAGAACTATGACATAAAAACTCAGAATAGGTGAAAGTAGGGTTTACATTTACGGGGTGCAATAACAGTCATGCATCACAAAGCAGAATAATGAAATACAGTGTATGAGACATCATGATGGAGACAGCTATTAGAAAATAGTATACACAAAAAACCCAGAAAACTAGAAATAAATAGAACAGCAACAGACAAACTGTGGGACTGAGAATCATTCCTGCATTCTTTCTCTTACATTTAGATACAAATGATGTGCAAAAGATACATAGAGGTGTGTAACCTCTGTGTAATAAATCTATATGATGTGCATGTAATAACTATAATATTAATGGTCAGCAGAGGCTAGTGAAGCGCAAATGTTGTGAGAAGGTGCAAATGTAATAATGTGGAAAATGCATGCGCATACACACTGTTTTGATTTTTCTTCTTGATTCTTCTGGTAACATGTGGGCTTTGGTAGCATATGGGTGAGGCTGGTGAGTTCAAAAGTGCACAGTTTTCTACTGAAAAGGTGAGTGACTGTAACCAGAAGATGTAAAAGGAAATTCTGTTTTTTCTAGAAAACAAGGTACTGTGTTCTGCTCAGAGTTGTTCTTCTAAACATACAGAATGCATTAATGTGTCATCATCACAGTCTCATTCTTTAAGTTGTAGAGTATTAAAATACCTTCTATATTAAGCACTGCTGAAAGTCAGCTATTCCAGCATACACTTCTTGAACAATAAAATCAGCATTCTTTTTTCAATTTTTTTCACCCATTATGCCATGCTATGTATCTAGTATTTAATTGCTCTCCCGTTCTTCCTTTCCCTCTGTTCATACACATACAGGTATGCATTTTAATCTAGCCTTGGGTTAGCCAGATAGAGCATGGATGTAAACCCAATGATACATCCAGAGGCAGTCTGGACATAATATACGTACTTGGATTGTATTGGCTTGTTCACTGTCTTGCCATCACTACTGTAAGATGCCTATTAAATGGGTCCTAAGGTGCCACTTGGCCCAGTGCCACGTGACACGTCTGTATCGGATCTTTCAAGGGTTATCTTGGCCACAGTGCGTAGCTGAGAAAATTTTTCCATTTGCTCCCTAAGAGGATAAAAGCCATAATTTCTTAAACTGAATTACTTTAAAAATACTTGACCTTCCTTATGAATCCCTTCTTTACATATTGCATTTAAATATGTGCTTCATAATTCAATATAATTTACTTGGAAAGACTGCAAACATTCACATCAAAATTAACTCTTGAAAACAATTAAGTATTGTGGGAAACATTTCCCTTTGTTTACTCAGTCACTGTAACATTTCCTCATATGAGGTCAAATGAGCAAATAACTTTTAGATATAAAGCCTGCAAGAGCTATGTGCTTGTGTGTAACTTTGGAAAGCACATTGTATTCTTCTGCAAAGCTTTAATTTCCCTAGTTCTTTAATCACAGATGTGCACATTGGTCTAAACATCTTCCCTCTAAATCCAGCAGCAATATTTCCCCTGAATTCCACAATGTGAATCAAGAATACTCATGCCTTCTTTAAAATGAGACAAATGTGTAAGTTGCTTTTTCATTTGTTAATGGAGGTCTTTTTTTGTGTTTTTCCTTTCCGCTAGAAGCTGAAAAAGAAATTTCTGGTGTCATACTCATAAGACATTCAAACTTTAGCTTATTCCTAGCAAGAAATTTACAGTTAAGAAGTCTTTATAATTAATTTGGAGGATTTAATTCCATCTGTCTAAAAACCACTTTTCAGTCAAGTTTTTTATTAAAACTAGTAAGAAAGTTTGCTAAGAATAATAAGAATTCACTAGAAGTGGTGCTCACATATTAAGTCTCTAAATTTAAGTCATGCCATAGCTGGAGTCATAATTTGTCACTGAAAATTGGGAACAAGGTTGATTATTACAGAATAACACCCAGTTTGGAGAGCACTTTCCTAGATAAAGTTCTATAGAAACACCACATTCAGAAAAGAAAATTAAGCCTAAGAAAAAATCTCATTTTTCAAAGAGTTCTTCAGACTTCTTCACTGACTTGAAAGAATAATATGTTCCAGTGTTAACAAAACTTTTGTTTGGGTTTCTTTGGCTTGGTTTTCTTTTTGTAATTCATCAAAGATTTCATATTTCTGTAAGAAAGATTTCCTATTTATACAAGAAATATCTTTGTTGGGTACATTTTCATAATTCTCACTTTTTCTAATTTGTAGTAAAATGGGGTGACTAACATGTCAGGGCAGTTATAAAAATAACAAGATTCGACAAAATGCAATTTGAATGTAACTTTAAATTTTAATATAAGTCTGCTTCTGTCAGTGTTTATATTTGCCACTTAGGTTCTTTTCACATATAAATAACATATAGTTGTTTGTAAGAATTTCCTACTCTATTAAAAAGAAATGAGGGAAGGGGGAATGATAAAATGATTTAACTTTTTTACACTAGAAATTTTCCATTGAATTGTATTCATAGTGAATTTTTCAGTATATTTTTTCCAGAAATAAACCAATAAAACTTGGTTATTTTTAAAAAACTTAAAATCAGCGTGACCTTGATTTTTTATACTTTGTAAAATCAGAGCTCTCTTTTTTAAACAACATAAGACAGCATAAAGATGTAAAACAGCACAAAGAGAAAATTTGCTCAATTTACCCTGTGGATAATGTATAAATCATGCTCATTTGACTCAAAGAATTATGCAACATTAATAAAAGAGTAAAATGATGCACCAAGTAAACAGAATCACACTTACAACGTGATATTAACCATGTCACATTATACCATGACTTATAGACAAGTGCATTCTTAATAGCTTCAATACAACTCAAAAAAGAAAAAGAAAACAATACATAAACTGTCTCATAAAATTATAGTTGAAAAACTAATTTAAAAATGGACAAAATAATAAAAATCACATATGACATGGTATTAATCTGAGGGCAGAATATCTGTTGTCCTCAAAGTGAGCAAGACAATTTTTAAAAAATTTAAAACTGCAATAAATCACTGTCAATGAAACAAGAACATGTTTCCTATGTACCAGTGACATATCTAAAAAAAATAATTGCCCTCATTAACTAGACTACACTTTCATTTTATGCTTATTACATGACAGAAGACGTTGAAAGGTGGGTTTGATTTGACATGGGCATTTATGCCACAAGAACAGCTAATATAGAAGCAGAACAGAAGGAGCACCCAGTTTGTGCAAGGGCACTGTGTTTTTTCTGACTGTGATATTGACATAGAATGACTTGCTCCGTTGAATTGAGTGAAGCTTTGTCTATTTATGGCAGATGAAGATTTCTCACAGTGATTCTTCCTTCAATGTATTTACTAGACATAATTTTTCTTCTTTTTTTTTGTCTACTTACTGTTAATGAAGAATAGAATTGCTTACACTTTGTGCTTTTAAAGCAGTATAAACAAATAATAGAAAATTCCCAACTTCCCATAGTACTGCAATTCTCAGAGCAGTTTTTTCTTCTATTTCACCAGTGACAGACAATTTTAGTGAGATACTTTCAAAGAAATGTGTAGTACATTGATATATATTAATCTATAAAAAGAACATGAAGCTCAATTGACAACATGCATAACTTTTAACAAGGAGGTTTTTTTTTTCTGCCATTTTTTTCATGGTACATAGTCAGTCTAACCAGACATAAAGGAACTTTGCCACATGTTCTTCCTCTTCAATTAGTAGCAGGTTTGTGGGGTTTTTTTACTGTTACACATCTATTCTGCTATATTGTGATTGGCACCAAGCATGATATAGCAAGGGAGGCTTTTTATTTGGTTGGATTTCGTTTTGTTGGGTTTTGGGGTTTTTTTTCTTAAGGAGGCTGTTTCCCAAGTTGTTATTTTAGTGCTATCTCAGAAACTTTTCAGTGAATTTTTACTCTTTAAAATCAGTTTACGTCCAGAGTAAAACACATCATCTCTTCTCCAAGCCCTTCAATTGCCTTGGTGTTTGGCTTCAAATTAGGTTTCCAGCAAAATATAAAATCACAACAGGAAACAAAAAAAATCATGACTTTTATCATATCAAGCTATAGATGTTTTCCAAATAACCATCTGTTCTCCAAGCAACCTGCTTTGAGGGTAGAAGGAGATAAATATTTGTATTTGAATGGAAGTAATCGCTCTGTTTGTTCTCCAGGCCCTCTCTACATCTAAGTTTCAAGTCTCGCAGCCCTCAGGACTTACAGACCTGTTTCAAAGCAGAGGAGTCTTTCCTAATAAAATACTCATACTCTGCTTTTTTAGGCAAGAGTATACCCTACTTGACTCTTTGCTGCAGACTGTTCCTGCAGACTTCACAGAATCACAGGATCATAGGTTGAGGTTAACGTGACTTGGTTAACCCGGTACCTTCATTCTTTAAACAAAAAAACAAAGCTTCATGGTAATGTTTCCCCTTTTCCATCCTACTGAGAAGTTTTTCTTTGGAGACAAATCAGAATTAATTCCCATTTGGGACCTACAAGACGTTTTGAAAATATCAGCTCTCCTGGATTTTTTAAACTTGTGAAAGGAGAAAGGAGACTGCCTGGCTTGCCTTCAGGGTCATATGCTTTGTAGAAGAACACAGAGAAGCATAGGCATGAAAAGCAGGTAGAAAAATTTGTTTGTTTCTGTAGAAATCTCTCTCAGTTTTCTTCACTCAGATTTTTACTTCAACTTCCCAAGAAGGAAAGAGACCAAACTACTTTGCTTGTGGGTACTAAATAATGACATTTCTACACCATACTTTGAGACAGACATCACCTATGGCTGAGTGAAAAAAACCCCACCAAAAATATCAGTGAGAGTGAAAAAACATGAATTTCAGTATATTTCCCTTGGTTTGAATCCATGACCTTTCTCAGCCATGTACTATAGGATATTTCAGGATTCAGTCCATTACATATAAAGGATCTCTCTCTTTCCTCTCCAAAGCTTGTTTTAGAGTCTCTAAAGGAAAACAATGACCATTTTTCTCTCAAAGAGTTTTTCAGTTACCTGACCAAATAAGTTCTACACTATGTTACCCTGCTGCTAATTTTTACTGAGGCCAGGTTTGTTGGCAGATAGAATTTGGGAAAGCAGTGCCTTGACCTATTGTTCTCAAATGTTGTCCTGTGCTTTTTCCTTAAGAATTTGCAGTGAGTATTTTGTATGCTACTACTAGATTCTCCTACAAGTCCGAGATCTATTAGCTGTAATTTCTAGCAAGGATTTAAGTTTTCTTGGACCATTAAAACTTGTATCTTGAGATAAGGCCAGTAATGAATCAAAGCCATGCAATCTAACCTGAGCACTGTTTTTAAACTGAATAATTTTTTAATTCCCCAAAGAGCCCATTGTCCTAATTAAAGGACTTAAATAAAGTTATGATAATTGTGAAAGAAACAAATAAAAGGATTTCTGTATCTACTGCATTTTGGTTTTTTTCCCCCTCCAATAATTTAAAATAGCAATACCATCAACTACAGGTTTCGTGCCTCACATGCTGTGTTACATTAATGCAATTTGCTAAATTGTTGCAACGCCCTGACAATAACAGCTGGGCAGATCAGTTGTGATGGTATAATAAGAACAGCAACAAGAGCTTCCTGCCTTCAACTGACAAATGCTATTAATCCTGTGACCCATCATTCCTCATATTTGAGCAGGACAAAAAAATCTTCACAGCCTAAAGTCATCATTTACCCATAGAAGAGAAGCAGTCATTTCAGATAATGTGAAACTGTTATTTTCTTTTTCATCTCCATGCCTCTCAGCTCCTTATCCCTCTCTAAAGGCGATCTTAAGCCACCCTTTTTATATCAGACTTCCATATCTATAAGCGATGTTGATTTACTTTGAGGAAAATAATGCCTGAATAGTCTCAAGCAGATCTCTAATCTCCAATTTGTCAGTATTGCTGAGAACTTAAAATATGTAAAAAACAATTAGCACTTTTGGAGTATACAGATGTTACAGGTCCTTAACTGAAACATTTGATAAATTTTATAGACATTATACATTCATTTATGCATTTATCTCAGAAATTCTTTCTTCTCCTGATATTGTTGCTCTCTGAAATACTGTCTGAGGTTAAAACAAATTGATTTCATTATTTGAAAATGCAATCTACATCTTTGTTATACAGGAACACAAGGCACTTCATATAATCTGAATTAAAAGTTTGAATTTAAATAGACTGGACATGGATCTTGCTTCTGTGGAACTACGTAGCAATAGACCCAGAATTTTAATATATATTCAGAGAATATCCTTCAGCTATACAGCCATGCAAGATACTATTAAAAATTATTTTAAAAAATATAAAAAATTAAAAGGATTTTCCTCTCTTGCTTGTTATTGTATTCTTCAAATGAAAAGAAATTAAGAAAGGAATTGCAACATTTCAGCTACTGAAGAAAGTAAAAATATTCTGGTTGTTTCTCCCTCTGGTTTTATGTTAAAAAATTTTCTTAGGCAAAGGAAACACAAAGATAAGGAAAATTCTCAGTGATACTGTCAAACTTCTAATTTTTGTTGTCTTTTGCATCAGGAAGAAGAATTTTAAAAAGAAAGGAAGCTTCATAGATTGTAAGGAGAAAAGTTCTATTATTCGGTTAGACAAATAATTTTTAATGACTGATCTGTTTGTGAAATATAGACAAATAAAACCAAAAATAATCTTGTTAGATCCCCTAGGGAATCCATCCTGCATTATTTCTCATACAGTATTTACTAACATATTGTCAAATTGAATATCATGTGGCTTGATCAATGAGACTTTAGTCTCATCCCCTTGGGAATTCAAAGATTAACAATAGATCTTATCAGTAGGATGTCTTGCTTTGTCATTTCCCTTGCACATAATTACATTTACCATTTTACTTGTCACTGCAGCTTCTCATTATTTGTCCTTACACAGTGATGAATACCTACCTCTCTGGAGATGTCTGTGTTAAAGTATTAATGTGTTCCTGCAGAAGCAATCCAAACTTTTGTTGGGTTTCTGCCGTGGAATTGTGACACTTTACATTGCAAGCTACTAACTTTATGTAATATAAACTCCACTACTGCTGCTCAGGTAAAGAAAACAGAAAAAACGTCACTGAAACAAATAAAGTACCTTCTGCTGAATAAAAAACCAAATTACTCAAGTTATTGTTTTCTATAAAAAATTATCTTTGAGACTGCAAAAATTGAAATTTTTTAAAAGTGTTTTGAATTAAATGGATAAACACCCGACCCCTCATCTTCTCCCTCATCTCATTCCAGACTGATTTTTTTCCAGTTGTTGTAATGGAAAGATAAGAAGTAAAAAACAACAGTTTCAAAGTAAAGGATTTCACAGTTTTATTTTTTTGTTTGCTGTTTTGAAATCAACGTGTAGCAATTGTGAAGAGAAAGTATTTCTGATTAAAAAAAGAAAGATCTTACAGATATCAAAAATCTGATATCTTGTAATTTACACTATTTGCCTTTTAGAAAGAGCATTCAATAGGGCTTTACTATTATTCCTGGGTAAATGAAAATTATTTTAATATATTTTTTACAGCAGAAGAGCCAAAAAATATTAAATGCTCATACAGCATTGGTTTAGTGATATGCAGCATACTTACACAACACCACAATACTGTATTTTTTAGTTGCTTTTTTCCCCATTAAATATATAGTTCCATGGTAAATTTCTTAACACAGAAGCTTGTTTTTAATTTAATAATAAAATATGCTATGAGTAATTCTTATTTCTAATCTTTGTGTAAAAAACATATTCCTAGGAAATCAACAGTTGAAAACATGCAATTTCTAATGTATTAATACTTTTAAAATCTATTTAGCAGACAATAATTTTTCATAATGTCATTTATTTTAGGGATCAGTCTGTCATGTATCTCCAAAATATGTCCAAAATCAGGTCTCCCATTTTATCATGATTCACACATGCTCTTTTTTTCATGATGATCAGGCATCTGATGAGCTTTTTATGGAAAGGACTGCCAGTGTTTCCAACCTGTTTCCAATCCAGCAAGCCCTTCCCACTCCATTTGGCTACTCAGGATTGCAGGAACATTGGTTTCTGTGCAATATTGTTTATCCCCCAGCAGACAGGTGGTAGAATTAATTCATCATCTGAGAGTCAAGAGCAGCATGACTATTAATGCTGACAGGGTAACACAGGTAAACACCATGTTTTCAGTGAAACTTCTGACCAATGTGCACAAACATGCTGTGTGGCTGAGATGAGCATTCAGATATACTGTAGGCAAGGAAAATAACAAACTACTTTAAAGTGCTTCTTTTTATAAATTCGGGGAATGGAGCCTTGGGATGGATGGAACTGTGACTTTTTGAATGTATTTTTGCCAGACTGAAATTATTTGAAAATGTACTTTCCTGGCAAAATCTTTTTGTGCTTGTCTTAAACTGATTTATTCTCCTTCATCTCCATGTTTCCCCAAATATGTTCCTCTTAATTTATATTTTTTCCACTCAGAAACCGGTCTAAGCTTCTATATTGCTTTGTGACTATTGTGGATCATAAACCTCCATTTGGAATAAGGGCAAGGAGAAAAAAAAGCCTTCATGAGGCAAAGAAAATGAATTTTAGAGGAAAAAATGGATACAGCATTATCTGGGCTGGTTAAACATGACAGGGACAGCTCGAAGTCAAACATGGTGAAAATCATCACTACAGCCGAATGTGTTTCCTCCATATCCCAGTAAAGAGCCCTTGAAAGCTGAGTTATGTGCATCTCTGGAGCAAGCAAACAGCTGTACCTCCTTTTCTCTTACTAAAAGCTATTTCAGGAAAAAGACAGTGTATTTCCCAATCACGTGGCATGTTCATTCTAGAAGTGTGAAGGTTTCCAACATCTTGTCGTACATACTTCAGCCTCGTGGGTACAGAGGTATATTAAGTACCAAGAGGCATTAAGAAGGAATATTCAGAAAATAGAATCCAACCATGTATTTCTGTGATCTGCTGTGCAAGGCTCTTTTTGCCAGCGTTGTATGTTCTGCAAACATCCTTCGAGAACAAGCGGCAAAAGGGACGGAAATTCTCCTTCAGATTCAGGCACTTAAATGTAGATGCTTGTAATATCAGGCTCCACAGTACACTGTAGAGTGCGTGTCTAGGCTGTTGCCTAAGCCATTGTTAGCTGAATGTACAGAGCAAGTGTATTCATCCTAAAAAAGCTCACTGGTCAGCTGAGGAGTTTTTTTAGCCTTCACTGATAGTATTGCATATTCCTTTGATTATAACATTTACAGAGCCATTTTACCTGTAAATTTAGGCTCCAAAATCCTGGTTCTGAGTCTCATCCCTGGTGTCTATGATGTTATGGAGCCACACTCCTAGCAGATCAGAACATCACCAATATTTCCAACATCTTATAGTAAATGAGAAGTCATAGGGCTGTTTCAGCAGCATACCTTAAAATAAGTGAGATCTTATATTTTAAAGCAACTTGGAGACAATAAATTTATATATTGTTAATTCTTTGCTATTTAATTTCTTTTTTATTGTCTATTTTTTTAAATTCCCAACTGAAATATTTATTTATTCTTGTTTAATCCCTGTTTTCCATTGCTTCTCCTTTAATTCTGTATCTTCATCTAATTAACATTTCACATCTATTAATGTCTTTCCTGGGTTTGAGCAATTTAGTTCTATAAGCACTTCAAAAATCAGAGTGAGAATTTGAGCAGATTGCTTAATTATGTGAATACTTCATTTGCCGTTATGAAGAAATTCATACATAATAAGTGGTCTTTAACTTTTTTAAATTTCATATGAAGATTACAGTATGAAAGAATTTTTTTCTTTTTGATAATTGTTCTTGCACTGTTCTGAAATTAGTTATAAGAAGGAGTTAAATAATGTATTTTATGCTTGTTTTTTATTAAAGCTTTTTTCTAAAACAAGTAATATGCCACAGGTCCCTTAACACTTTATCTCTCCATCTGATACACTCTGAAATCAGAGCTATTTATCAGAGACTTAGCTTGAAAAGACAATCTCTATAAGGATGTTCCAAGTCAGTTCATAAACTTGGCAGTATCTTTTTTATATTCCCTGGGAAGTGCCTTGTCAAATGCCTAACCTAAATCTGGATAACAAATGACAGACAGTGTTTTGTCTTCTTTTAGAGTTTTTACTTTGTAGTTGACCGATTTTAATTTTACAAGGAGATTTTGATAAGGTCCTAGGCATCCAGATACCAACTCTCTGTTCTTACATCTTTCAAAGGAGTAATATATGAGGGCAGTTACCAAGCAAAAAGTGGCAGAGGTGACTTTAAGTCATAAAAAGGCTTTACTCCTGTAAATTAACCCATCTAGTCTGGTGAACATTTGCAAGCCCTGATGTTTTCCTACACAAGGATTGGGGGAGTGAGAGAATTCTAAGCTAGAACAAAATACTTACTTCAACTAGAGTCCAAAGTCAAAAGTCTTTAAATTACAGAGCTGTGCAGACTTCTGCTGTCTGAAGACCAGACTGTGGATGCATGTAGGTACATCCCACTGTAATCCACTGGAATATTTAACTAAACATCTTTGAAATGTCTGTTCAATGGCTTTGACTCACAAAAAAAATGTGCTGCTTAAAATCCAGCTGGAATACAAGTCACTGTGTCTCTCTTCTCCTGGGTTCTTCCACCTTGTTTGTAGCATAGGCTGATCAGGTTTATCCAAGAGAGATCCCGAATGAGCAGAGTTTACAGCCTGAGGTATTAGTTAAGATAAAATCTGTTTCTTTTTAAAAGGTGAGACAATTCAGCAGCATCTTTGTAAGTCAGCTAGTGATAAGAATAAAAATCTCTGAGGGAAGGGACTACAGTGAAAGGACAAACCCTCGCCTCAAAGCAAATTAGCTCCACTAAGGAAACAAATCTGTACATCCCAATTTGATAATGTAATTTAGTATGAAGAGTTCATAATACACTCTCCTATAAACTATTTATTTTGAAAATGAAATCTGGAGAGACTGAAACAATCAACAGATTCAGTGAAAAAATATATTTTAATTGAGAGTTCCATATTGACACTTTCAAATTGAAATGCTTATCTTTTTTTTAACATATTTTTCTGTTTGAAAATTTTTAAATTACTAAAAAATAATGGTTTTCTTTCCCCCTATACAGTGAGAATTGTATCCATGGCAAATTCAATACTTTGTTTAACCTCTGATATTTCTGTGAAAATTACCACAGATATGTTTCTAATCATCCCATTTTTCCTCCTTTATTCCTAATTTAAAAATCCAGTGGCACAACCAAAGAATCAGTTTCTTGTACAGCCCTACTTAGGATTCTAAGTCCCATTGAGTTTCAATGGGTCTTTGTATTTGATACTGTCCCACTGAAGTCAATGAGTGCAGGATGAATCCCTTTATCCCTCACACACTTTGCAAATGCATGAGTCACACACCAGGCAGCCGGGGAAGTGAGGCCATCAGCCAGAATCCTCAGGACTCAAGCCAACACTGCTTTGTTGATCTGCTCATAGGAAGAGCCATAGAAGAATGCAAATTAGTCTTTGCCCTTTGCCTAAATGAAAAGCACTACTTAATATTTCTAGATTCCTCAGTTCCAGACAAACAACCCCAAAATGCTGCTACATTCTAATTTTCCAGACTATATTTTATAATAACTGCAAAACCACTTCAGTAGAAGTTCTGCTTTGTTTTCATTAGCATCTTTGGCAGCTAAAAAATAAGAAAAAAAAATATTTCTAATTATTTATATATGGCATCTTCGATGTACAAATTTATATGAGGCCTTCATTGGTTCCCCATTAGTTTAGACACAATATTTGATAATTCTTTATAAATAAAACTTATATACAAAAAAGCCCAACCACCCAAACAAACAAACAAACAAAAACAATGACAAGAAATCTATGAATGTATTAGGCTTAAAATTTATTATACTATTTGACAGAACCTAGTTAATACTGACAGGTGTTATTACCGTGCTTTTGAAAGTACTGCTGAAAACAAGTGGAATCATATTACAGATACTCATCTCTTTCAAGATGCTTTCATTCTCTCCTTGTACAGTCAGAACATTCAGAGGATATTTGAAAACCGAAAACCTTGCCCTTAAAAAGTATATTGCTGCAGATAATGCTACTGTAGATGTATTTACTAATTTAAAAAAACCAGCAGTAGAAATTATGAGATCAAACTTGCTTTCATTATTAATGAAAATTAATAATTTTACAAGTACACAGCCTGATTGTACAAGGTTTGATTTCCATGTGCCACATTTCAGCCAACCAACAAGGCAGGAACATTTCCCTGTGATGAGCATCTCCATTGCCATGGAGCATTTTCCTTGACTCTGTTGGATCAAAAATGAGCTTTTTAGTTGGAGAGAAGTATTGTGTTCACTGTTTAGAATTAATCCAGCTCTGAACTGGATTAACTGGTCTATAGATTCTTTGGGCAGACCACCAGAGAGCAGAGGACAATGTGTATAATGGAACTTTCTGAAATTATTTCCGGTCCAGATATATTCTCTTGTCCCTTCACACTTACGAACAACAAAAGGGAGGGCTTCAAGCCTGCTGGCAAGTTAGCAAGTTCTTTGCAATAGTCATGAGTGCCAAATAATGATGAGGTTACATGGACATCTTGCTCCTGCATTTAGAATTACCTGCTCTTCAAAGCTAATTATTTATTTCTTCCAGCTTTATAAAAGTGCTGAATCACAAACTCCTGTAATCAAATCATTAATCCCTTTAAGCCAATTAAAGATACGAAATTAAATGACAAGTAAATAAAGAGGTTGAGGAAGTTCATTTTTTCCTACATTTTCAATTCAATTTAATAACTTGGGTAGCTGCACATACTAGAACACATGTTCAATATTTTGCAGGAAGACAAGAGGGTGATGCCATCAGGACTTTACCTTCTTACTGACAGCCTTCTGCTCTTTCTTCATAGAATAAGGAAAGTAGGATTAAATAAATTCTGACTTGCAAATTGACAAAGACAGCCCTTCATTCTTTACCGCATCTCATCTTCTCTTAGACCACTGAATCCTCAGGGAGCTGAGAGGAGGATCACCATGGCTGGCATTAGGGAGACAGCTAAAGACACCTCATGGCAACGCCCCCTAGGGGCAGGTAAATTAATATTGTCAGTGCTTCTTAAAATTCATTTCCCCTTGTTATTTGAAAACTTGGTTTTGAGTAAGAGACATGTAGAAAAATAGTTTTCAAGACGCTTCTGACAGCCTGGTTACCACTTGAAAGACTGTGAGTGAAACAAGCCATACACAGGCTCTGAAATAGTCAACCCCACTTCATTACAAACCCCTGTGGCAGGGTGGATGATTCTTTGTTGTATGGGGACATTTTGACATGTGGGGTAGTGCCAAAATTACAGATTCTGTGTGTTGGTGTAAAAGCCAGTTGGAAAAATACAGAACAACATTAATCATTGAATAAAAATACACACCAGTATTAAATGGTAGTTTTTAAACAGAGTTCTATCTTGCTAGTGATTTGGCTTCAGTGAAAGATAGGAATAAAAGAAAAATTTTTAATTTCTCTTACTCACCCTTCTAGGATTCATGCAAATGTGATTAAGACCTTTAAAATAATGAATAAAAAAGGTTACAAAATGAATTACCTGGGGAAGAGCAACACTTACTAAAATGTAACACAATTTTCTGGTTGGTAAATTGCTCTTGGAGAAGATTCTATTAAATCTAATAGAAGATGTCTGATAGAAAGAAGAAATAATGGAAAGCATCCCCAGCCGGTGTGATTTCTTTAGCCCTTCTTGGCACCACAGTAATAAATTACTTGGTTCAGACAGAGGGGAGTTCTGTGCATTGTCTTGTCTGCACTACAAATTCCTAGGCAAAGATTTTTTTCTACTGCTCCTTCATTAAGATTTCCTGACAACAGAGAAAAACAAATCTTGAACTAGAAGTTGAGTTATGTTAACACTTAAATTGTTTGCTTGCTGCAACACACATTGTAAAGTGTGGAGTATTTATTCTAACCACTTAAATTGCTTGTCCACTTTAGTCCAGTGTAATTTTAGAACTGTAAGTAAAACCACATCAGTCAGGCTTATTCAGGCAGATATTAAGCAGAACTCACCTGAGAAGAGAAACCACAACAAAAAAAGAAAGAAACAGAAACATAAATAACTGGCATTTGTATTTGATTTCCAGCTCCATCAAAGACTGAAAGAAATACACTATTAAATGCTGAAGTCTCTTTTGATAGTACAATTGTACAAAATGCAAACATTACTTGAAAGACCAATGCAGTAGAAAAGTATTTTCTAAATCTTCCACTGAAATATGAATTTGGAGGTTTGTTGTTGTTTGGGGGTATTTTTGTTTTGTTTATTTGTTTGGTTTTATGTCTTCTGTTTTATGTCTAGAGAACAAATACAAACAAAAAATATACTTATTGTAAAATCATATCTATCTGTCTTTCTAATGAAACACCTATTTTAAAACTGAAATAAAGGCATTATACCCCAGCTACAGCTTATGAATAAAAAGTGGGCACAAAGGATGATGGGGAACTGGCAGAAAATTCTAGCACTTTCATTACCAAAAGTTCTAAGAAAATAGTTTCTGAGATAAGAGTTTAGCTTGAGAATTTCATGTCTGATCAGTAAATACTGTGCAGAAGAAGTTTTTTTTTTACAACCTGATGAACCTTCCTTCTTTTTAGAAATAGAACAATTGAGGATGGTCTCAATTTCTTTAAAGAGTAGGCATAAATTGATCAAAATTGAAAACATGTTATGTTATGTCCTCAACTCCTTGTATACTGATTGCCTAGATTGGGATCTTGGCTGGTGCCTTTGGAAGACTACCTCCTAGCTGCATACACAAATTCCATGCAAACCCAGAAACCAGATGATAAAGCATATGTAGAGAGTTTGAAGGTAGTGGTGATATTCACCCAAAGTTATAGACCTTGTCTATAGTATTTCTGTAAAACTTTGAAAGAAACCCAACAACATAGTCTATCCCAAGTGGCCCTTTTCAAAAAGGAAATACTAAAGACTCTAGAAAGCAAAGAAAAAAAAGAATAAGCATTTAAAATAACACAAAAAGTATTTGAGAATTGTAATCAAACTTGACACATTTTAAAAATAAGTTTTTGAGAAAATTATATTAACTTTAGGCTATTATACAAAGTATTTTGCAATAACCTTAAAAAAATGAAATATCAACTGCTTAACAGCTTTGCAACATGCCTAGATATAAACAGAAGAAAAAGAAAAGAAAAAAACCACAAAAAAACAACAACAACAAAACAACTTTGGAAAGAAATCTTAATGGGTAAAAACACTTGTTGTATGTAATTTAGCAAACTTCTATCATAAAAAGGCAAAGCATTCTGTATCTAAAATGAGTAAACAGTGGGAATAAATACGTTAGAGAAAAATGAAACTCTAAGAGAAACATTGTAGCAAGAGTGTGGTCCTTACTCTGAGCTGAAAAGAAAGAATACAGTACAGGTCCTTCCTTCCTTCCTTCCTTCCTTCCTTCCTTCCTTCCTTCCTTCTTTAGTTTTTCCATTGTAACTCAAGTATGTCTACAAACCTGTCTTGAGGTAACTATATGATGTTGTATCCCCTATTGCCACTCTACGCCCAGACACGAATCCTGTGCCTTTCTGTGCCTTCAAAACTGGGTGCGAGAGAAAGAAAAAAGCCAGGTGAACTTTTCAAAGCAGTTTGTGCTTCAAGGTCACTCTACTCCTCTGCGTGCTTCTGCAGCAGCAAGAGTGGAGGAAGCACCCTTTCTTACTTTTCAGCCAGCTTTCAGCTCTGTTTTCTCCAGAAAGAGATCGACAGTCTTCTTTTTTTCTGGGACTTCGGTTTTTTCCTTCTTCTCTACTGGAACTGTTTGGCAATACCAAAACATACCCAGGAGACCTTACATCTCTGGCCTGGAGGGGCCTGTGCCGAAAACTCAACTCCAAAGAGAAGAGAGACCATACCCACAGAAAGGACTCTAGAATCTTCCCAGCTTTCTCTCCACAGCAAGAAGTTTTATCATTTAGCATTATTATTCTTTTCCTGTGTGTTAAATAAATAGGTTTTTTTTTCCGTTCACTTTCCTCCAAGGAATTTCTTCCTGAACCTGGTGGGGGAGGCGTGGCTTGCAGGTGGTAACCTGCCTTCTTTCAGAGGACATTCATTTTGGGCATTCCTCTGAATTTGTCTCAAACTGGGACAAAACCCCAATATGCATATTCATTTTGCTAAATAAAAGGTGTAAAAGATGCCCAGCTCTGACCTCAAGTGGCACTAACAAATTCATGCTGACACTGTATTGAGCTTGTACTTCCATACCAGACTGGTTTTGGAGAAACTAAATTGAGGGGTCCCCCAACACCTGAACATCTTGTGGTCAGCTTGGCACTCAAGATTTGTGTTTGGTTCTCTGAGATTTTGCACCATACATGTTCCTACTGTGCTGGTAGTTAAAGGGCTGGGCATCTCTTGGGGGGCACCTGAGCACAGCTCTGAGGACGTAAGTAAAGCACAATCCTTCATGCAGATGGACGAATTGATCCCTGTTGATAAAATTCTTCTGATATCAAGGAAGTGATTCATATTAGTCAAAAGGGCAACAGAGGCCTTTATGATTAAAAGGCACTCTTCTAAGTATAAAGCTGCTATTTAATACACACAATTGAAATAAATCTGTTTAATTATGAGACCCAATATGTTGCTTCAGGTTACTTTGCACAGCTTTGAACCAAAAAATGAACAATAGCAAAGCAAGACACTATCTCATTATTATCCACAGGCCTGCAAGTAAACCACAGTATCTCTTAATGAACTTATTATTTATATTTAAATAATAGAGAAAAAAAGCTTGTCATAAATATTTGAGAAATTCTCTGAGACAGTAATCAATCCATGTTATTTTAAACAAATTCAAAGGGCATACTCTTTTCTAGAAGCACTTAAGCAATTTGTGGTGGTATGTAATTGTGCTCCTTCTTAGTGTTGCAGCTCTGATGAACTGAATGGATGAAGTAGTGCTCCAAGGGGAAAGGCACATAATAAGCCCCTTTGTAAAAACTTGAGAAAAACTGAATAAATTGTAGTTTTAGTTATGTTAATGAGATTTTGAGGGGACAGTGCAACTAGAATCACAAAGATCCTACAACAATGCTGGTTTGCAGTCACTATTTGAAAAACCTTTCAAAACTCTCAAAGGCACGGCATCATTTTCTTACGATCAACAGACTGCCAAGACACATTATTTCTTCAAAGAGTGCCATTTGCCTCATGGCAACAAGGCCCATGACTTTATCTGGGACAGAAAAAACTAAAAAAAAACAAAGGAAAAAAAATCAAATAACAATTCTCTAACACAGTTGTCTTGAACATGAAAGTTTTAATCTGTTCATGTGGCAAAGCAAAATATTCTGCCATGGAAGCGTATTGTCCATTAGCCTGCCTGTGTAAGTGAAGTTCGTAAGATATGATTCTTCCTATGAAAGCTTCTTCATTTGGCATTTGTTCCAGTTAACTCTTCATTTTTATTCAATTCTGAGTTTATTTTCTTTAATATGCCTGCTTGGATTGTGCACAGAAGGGTATTAACAAATGATGTTCTGACAGTAGCAGTCACATTTAAACCTCCCATTCACAATTACATATCCTGAGTTTCGTCAGATTTCCCCATGCCACCTGTAGCACTGTACAATCTGTTGTTCTGTCTCCTTTTCCATCTAGCCTTGAGTTTTGGGAGAACTTTCACTGCATTACCTCCCACCATCAGCCAAATGAACCACCAGTTTTAGCACAAAAAGCAAGAACGTCAGCAAAAGATGTAGAGGCTAAATTTATGTATAAGAATTTTAACTTCATTGTGTTTTTTCAATAGCAATTACATATCAACTAATAATAATTCTTGAATTAAACTATTTCAATTATAGTAAAAGTAAATCTGCAGCTTTACACAGATGCAGAGATTGTTTCTTTGCTCAAATCCAGGATTTTGCGCTTAGCCTACACAACTGTTGGGATCTCACCTATGAATTATGTTGCAGTAAAATGTACACTTGCAATATTTTGGGATGGATCTAACTTGGCAGTTCTTGCCTACTGCTCCAAAGTATGGTATAGGAATTTCTTAATTGTCCTAAATTAAAATGTTTAGGTCTTTTCTATGCTAAGAAAAAAAAAAAAGCCCCAAGCCCAACAGTAGCCTCACCCTCTCAAGGTAACTAAACAACCTGCCCCCCAAATTCCTCCTTCCTTATAGAAAAACTCTTGTGCTTAGAAAGCTGATGACTATCTGATCCCCCATGTCTAGAAAGCTGATGGAGGTCTAGTTCCTTGTTAGTTTATGCCAAGTGACCTCCTGAATGACCTCTAAAAGCAAGCAGAGTTCTACAAACTGGTTTTGTAATATATAATAAATATATCTTTTCCTCATTTTAAAGTATGTTACATTCTCAAATGTATTGGATATTTATTTAAGTAGAAATGCTCAAGTCACTTTTAATATTTACCTTTACAAACTTAATTGTTTTGTAGTTTGCTTTGGTCCCTGGTCAGAAAAATGTCTAATCGTGCAGTCATTTTTGTTACAAAAATTTCACTTCCTGTCAAAGAAGTCCATACCATAGTATTTTGTGTTCTCTTACAGACTGACTTGCATAAATACAAATTTGTATAAATACAAATACTTTTACTGAGTCTGAGATATTTTAACATTATTTAGCTCTCTTTTAAATTCCACTTCTCTGACAAAATGTATCCTTAATGAGTAGTTTATACGTGGTAAAGCTATTACATATTCATCATGTAACAGAAATAGATTAACAAAATAGCATAATTTGCTAGTCACTCTAGAAGTAGCAACAATTTTTATTCCCACTGCTCCCATAGTTTAGAAGGTTTTCAATAGAAAGGGGTAATACTGGCACAACTGGGACACTGCTTATTTATTTTATTGGTGTTTGCTTTTATTTTGTTCTTCTCTGTTATTATGATGATATCTGAAATGTTATTATTTGTATGTCTCCCTAGTATTGCATAATTCCCCGATAAGTAATCAGATTTTACCTTTAAAACCTCAGCTCATTCCTCCTGCAGTTTAACTGTCCCATTCTTCAAATGACATTTCCTTCAAAAGATATTTCAGGTGCTAGAAATTTAAAACCTATTTCAATAAGCATGTATTTCTCTGTATCCAAGGAATTTTTTGATATGGATTTACATTCTTAGGGGTAAAAGGATATGAAATCATTGAGAGAAAAGCTATTGATAATTACTACTACTAAAAAAAAAAAAGCCACATGCATTTTTTAAAGAGTTAGTACCCTTTAGAAATCTAAATGAAGACCAAAACACCACCGCACAAGCAGCTGCCTAAAACCCCCAGAAGACAACACCTTCGTAAACAATTTCTGTTCCATGTAAAACATCTAAACATTTTGTATTCTACATATCTGACAATATTCATGAACAGAAAAATCTTTCTGGGATCAATGCTCTCAGAAACAGAATGCGTAAAGCCTACCAGTCACTCTAGTTAACAGGAAAACAGAGTTTCTCAGGGCAGAATGAATAAATGTCGCCTGGAAAGAGGATAATTGTGGGAATTTTATTAGGTAACTGATCCCGAGACTTCCTATTTTGCTTTTCTCTTTAAGTGACAGTTGTGCCATGTGTAGCCATGAAGTAAAAACCAGAAAATTCAAGTAGATTTGAAGTAAGAAATTTTTTGTTTCGGGTTATTGCTGGTGTCTCAGAAATCTTTAAAAGTGGTAGTGAGAAATTTCAGAAGTGAAAGTTGAAAGATATGTTTAAGGCTGGTATTTTTACAGTTTAATTGAATGTTAGTTTCTAGCTCAGCCTGATGAAAAATACTACATACTCATGTGTAACAGGTCTTGAAATAAAACTTCAGAATAGCTATGGATAAAAGCTTAATTATAATAACAAGTTATACAGCTTATCTTAAAATGGATTTGAAAGAAGATTATTAGCTCAATTTAAGATGAATTTGGGAGACAGTTTCTTCATGAAATTATTTAGGATTCAAGATCATGAAAAAGATCAAATTAATTAAATTATGAAAAGCAGCATAAATATAGCAAAAGGAAAATGTCAAGAAGTACAAAAATGTAAACAACTCACAAAGTTGATGATTTTTGTGCAGACATAATGGAAAAAGAATTGGATGATGTGAATCAAGAATGCAATGATACGCTGAAAAATAATAAAAAAAAAAAGAGTGATGCAAAATTACACTTGTCTTGAACTTGGATGAGAAAAAGTTGCCCCAAAATTGATACAGAAGCTATCCAACCAGAAAGTTACCCCCCAGATTTCACCACATTATCTCCATAACCTCACCTTCCAATTCTTTCCTGTGGCTTTTCTGAGCTATTACCTTTGCCAGATCTGACCCCTTTTTCTAACTCTGTTTTTCTAAATAAATATTGATATCATAATGATGTTTCATTCATTATGTATCAGAAATGGATTAGTGACCCTTTTTGTCCCTCAATCCTAGTCTTACTTTCTATATTAGTGTCCTGGCTCCTGCAGAGACTTTAATCTCTTAATGATTAATACAAAAAGAGTTCCTGTAATCCTAGAATAGGTTACGTTCAATGAGACAGAGCCTCAGGGCATTTTTTGTTGCAGTTCAGTGAGTCTCTGCTGAGACATTTTTGGAAGCATATGATCTAGCCAGATTTTTCTGTTTTCACTTGCAACAGCCCTTCCACACATTCTTGCTGAATTTCATGCCATTGCATTGAGAAAATGGAAACACTTAATCACATAATACTCCTTATCTGTAGTGCTACTGGTCCTGGAAATCAAGATCTGGAGTCAGATAGCACCAGGCAACCTGAATATCATAGGCTGTAAGAGAAAATACAGTTACTTCCTGACTTCTTTTGTGAGAAGTAAAACCTTGCCCCAACATGCTGTCAACTTCTGGTGGGCTATCTTGTAGAAAGACATTTTTGCTCTGTAAAATAGTTCATACTGATTGAGTTAAATAACTTCCTAGAAATGCAACAGGTTCAATTAAATTCTGCTGGAACTACAGAAGAGGGAATGTTGCCATAAGAAAATACATTGGCTTTGTTTTAAATCAAGGGATCCTAATTCATCTCGAAGATAAGCATGAACAACAGAGAGGGAGCAAATGAGAAGTCTCAGACCAGGCAAAAAAAGTTATTTTAAAGACTAAACAGAACAAGGAATAGAGGGAGGAGGCACCGAAGTAAGTTACAAGGAAGAAAAGAGGAGAGCCAGTTCCTGCAAATACTTCAAAGATACCAGTCCCAGTTCTTCACTCCTGTTTAGACACGGGGCCATATCACATAAACACTAGCGGTTTCATCCCTTGGATGTGTTCCCTTGGATTTTAGGACCAGAATGTACATTTACTTTAGCATGTCATCTTAGTACATTATGCTCCATGCTCAAGAGCTGTCCTTGAACTAATGTGCATACAAACCTTGGAAAGAATTGGCTGTAAAAAATCCACAGTTCTCTTCCTTGGAATGAAAATCAGATAGGTTCAATATGGTATCAGTGTGGATGATGTCTTCTAAAATAACAGAGGAATAGAATGAGAAAACCAGGTGATCACTGTACCTATTTCTGTTGGCTATTTATGACTGCACATCAAGAAGGGCAGAAGGCTGATATTTAGAAATTGCTTAGATGGTTACGAGCAGGAGATAACCTACTGCTGCTGAGAATCTATCACAAGAGATGATCAACAGGCTTCATGGACCTGGCAGTGATAATGAGTCAGAAATGACTGAGCACACTGAGAGATGAAAGCACAGAGTGTTTTCTAACTCTGTACAACCCTGAGTGAGGACTGGAATCTGGAGAGAGCAGATGGAGGTACTTGGGAATCCAGAACAGATAAAGAAGAAGAGTTGACTTTAGATCCAAACGAGATCCATTTAGACCCAAAACCCCTCAAATGCCCTGCATTGTGGTGGGGTAATGTCAAGGCACGGTATCTCCAACTTCAGAAAGTTGCCCTTGATTTAATTCTGCTGTTTTTGCTGTATTGCAGTTAGGTGGTACTAGATGGTAGTGCTTTCATATTCAGTGAAATACACAGGATAGTATGTGATTTTCTCAGGAATAGTTTTGTATCCTTGAATTTTCATGTAGTTGTCTATTCCTCATTAGCCCTTTTATCCTCTCACTACTATTTTGGAATTTTAGTGACTTATTTTCATAGTACAGCCTTGTTATTTTTTGAGTGGGCGCTTGGAAAATAGATGTTCCATGTGACTTCTTCCATCTGTACATGTTTTTTCTAAAAAAACAACAGATTGCTTTGATGGTGATATTCAGGAAAAAAGAAAAATCATCACATTATTTTTCATTGCATGTTCTCCAATATTATTTTCTTCTGTGTTCATGCCAATCAACTCTTTCATCCCTAGTCCTTCATATTTTTGCACTTTAAAAATGATATAGAATATTAATTGGTTTAAAAAAAAATTATGGGAACCTTTTTGAGTTTTTCACTTCAAATAATGCCACATGCCCATTTCTTGATGATAGCTAAGTATTTACAACTTTTTAGTGAGTGAAGTATTAGGGGAAAAAAGTTAAAGTATTCTAAAATAATCTGAATAATCAGCTTAATTGTTTTTCAATGATCCATGAAATAGATGAATTATTCAGTCTTCACAGCAAATCTAACCTCTTCAGATTCAGATAAGATAAATGCTCTCCTAAAGTACAGGATCAAATCTTGAATAAGTACATTCTATTTCAAAAGCATGGGGATCATGGAATTATTCTTGAACTTCCATTGCATGGTAAGATGTGTCAAGAATGTAAATGTTGAAAAATACTGAAAAAACACCAAATTTTTTAATCTCTTATTCCAGATCCAGAAGCTGATAGCCAAGTCTTTATTATGTTGAGAACTTTGAAAATCAGCTGTGTAAAATTGGGAAGAGTACTTGAACATCTGTATTATCTAAAACAAAGCTCAATTTCACAGAACCTTAGGGAAGAAAATGAAAAATATTTTCATTTTACTCTTTAGTTATTTAACCTAAAGGGGCTTGTGAATAAAAGGGTAGTGTATGGTCACATTTATCCCACTGCATTTTGATATTACATTATATAGTTCCAAATACCCAAGTCCAGCAAGGCAACAATCTTAAATAGAGGCTACCTATATAGAAAAAAGATCAGTTCTCAGGAAAGAGATCCAGATAGCTCAAAAAAGTAATGAGAAAATGCCTAATATAGGAGAAAATGCCTAATATATGAGATTTTTTTTTGAGTTTTGTGAGGTTTGCACAGCTTTTACACATCGAGTGAAACCAAGTCAATAAATAACAGATATAACCTTATAGGAGACCAGTGACAGCAGCATGTCTGAAGAAGTGCCTGTCTTCCTCGTGGAGTTTGTTTCCTAAAGTTCATGCCTAGCAGAGGAGGAAAAGTACACCTCTGACTGCAGAATTCATGAAGGAAATAACTTCATTGCCCATAATTCTCAGTAAGTGAGAATTTCAGAAAAATCTGTCTACTCCTCAGTCTCTAACCAGTTGACAGAATGCAAGATGGGACTCTTCTCCACTGTGGTTTTGGAAACTAAAACAACTGGGGACCTGCCTTGGTAGGTTTCAGCCTTGTGATGGCAAGCACAATTCCAGTCCAATCTGTTCTCCCACCCTGGTGTGAACCAGACTAAAGTCAGTGACCCTTAAAGCAAAAACACAAGAGTGGTACTTGTAGAAAAAGTGATGGAAGCTACAACATTTATCAATTATTATAAACTGGCTTATATCTATCTTCACATATAAATGTCTCAAAAAACTTTTATATTCATTTTTGGAAGGTTTCATCTCCCATTTAATTTCAAATATATACAGTGAAACTGTATCAAAGTTTTCAGACTCTCTGAAGAAAGACTTTGTAAAAGCAGTTTCTCTTGTCTTAGATGCTCACATTACAGTAGATGAATCTTTGGGTTTTTCTCCAAAAACAACTTTACTACATCTAAAAAGCCATCTCAAGCAAAACAGTTGCACCAGATATGTTTATGTTTGGTTCTACCATTTCAAAGTATTACCCCTTCTGGTAAATAGTCAGAACAGTACAGTGTTGTTTCAAGAAAATGAAGTATTGATTGGGCTGGTTGAGAAAAACATGAACTGGGCCCCTTGCTTATCTTGTACTTTGCTAAAGCAAGGCCTAACAACAGAATAATGCCTGAAGAGAAGGAGAGGTCTCACAACCTGATGTTCCAGTGAAGCCCAGAGAATACTGAGCCTCCTTACCAGCCAACAGCCCCACTCCTTTCACTGTGAAAAACAAGCCTCATTATAAATCTGCTCCATTAAGGAGGTAAGGATGTGTACAAAGAACCACTGTTGAAGATCAGAAAGCCTTTACTGCCTTCTCAGTACTAGGAGAAGAACCAAAGTGTTTATTCTACCTCTTTTGTCAGCTATAAATTCTGACTGAGACTCTCATTAAGGCCCATTAACATATTAAAGTACACACCTGTTGGGATACAAATGAAGGAGAACATGGGACATGTAATTCATGTGTGACCAAAGTCACCAAGCCCCACCAACACGGGATTGTTCCCTCTCTTTGCGACTTGCCAATACTTATAGTGTAAAAGAGGGGCTTCAGAAAAAGTCGGAGGAGAACACCTCTGCTCTCCCGTGAGCAGTCAGTGGACTGTGTCTCTCCTCCTTTCCCTGAAGGGTGTCCTTTAAGCAAGCTTTCCACTCCAGCTGTGTTGGAACATACTTGGGAATATTCATTTTTTAATATATTTATATGCACATATTATCTATCTATCTTGTTACTAGATCGCTCTTATACTTTCTGTTACAACACGTACTAATACTCTGCAGTTAGTGCACTTATCATGGGCAATCCTGAACCTGCTTTTCTGTTGTTTCAATGAAGTCTACTGTTTGTGAATCTGAATCATATCAGTCCCCATTGAATACAAGCAGGCCCACAGTACCGGGTTGGTTTGAACTAAATCAGACTTGTAGTGCTAAACTACCTATAATCAAAACTTAAGCTCAGCCACACCCAGCCTCTCTTGTCTTAGAGGATCAGCTGGAATCCAAGGGGAGTTATTTTCTGCTAAACACCGATACACTTAACACAACACTGCTGAAGTTAGTGCTTTGCTTTCCTCTGGGGTTTTTTGGTTTTTTAAATGTATTTTTGAATGTTATATATTTGTCAGTGTCTTGGAGAATACTCATATCCAATCTTAAAACTAAAAAGTAAAATTGATCTGTTAGCACTTTTACCTTGTCTATCTGCCAAATGCTAAATTATTTCCTGCCTTACATGAGACCATCCTCAGCATGTGTACCTTTAAATATCTCAAATAATTAGTGATCTTATTGCTACTTTCAGAGACAAGTTCAATACCTGGCATATTTGTTCTGTCCATTTTGCCATCTCCCACATGGTTTTTTGCTCATCCATAGTGTCATTAAATATTATTGCTATTAAAGTATGGACATTTTCCAGTATTGTATTCACACGAGGTCATTTTGAGGGAAAATAACTTACTTTAGTATGTATGACAACGTCATTCCTAGCTACACTAAAGTAATAACAGTCCTATTCCAGACTTGCCATAAGGGTAAATACCTCAAGTCTGACAACATAGCCCTGGATCTGGATACTTCTGCTACTTTGCCACTGTCCCATCTCTGACCAAGAGTGCCACAGAGATAGCAAATGTTAATGAAAATTCTGTGTGATTATCAGTATTTCTCCAAAGAAGATCCCTCTATCTTGAAAGAAAGTCAAATGTGTAAGCACAGTCTTCACTAGCCTTCCAGGCTTTGATACTCAACAAGTTAATTATGTCTAAGGCCTTAGACTGTTCTTTATGCACTACCTCTCCTCTCCTCTTAGACTGACAGGCTGAAAGCATAAACCAGACTGGTAAGTCACAGCACAGATGGCACTGAAGACTGAAAGCTGTACTGGAACTACAACAAACTACACATATAGTTTGGGGACTATATCAAAACTGGGACAGTTTGTCTTAAAAGTTGCAGAAAAAAATGTGTTCTCTTGTGTTAAATTGGTGAGAATTGCCAGTATCATTTGCATCTTGGAGTGACATAAGATGGCCAGACATGATTAATCAGATGGAACAAGTTTGAATTTGTCTAGGTATTTAGGTCCTTACAGGCCCTGTATAGACAACAGCCAGAAACCGATCAAATTCAGGAAGCATAGATTAGGAAAATTTTAATCTTAATTTTTTAAACATAAAACTAAGAAAAAAAGAAAAATATGTTTGAAAAGGATTCTGAGACGTCTAGGTTGGGCAGAGAAAGATATTGTTTTGAAACTTGGACTTCCACTTTTGCTCATATAAAGAGAAAAATTAAAATATAACATATTTAGGTTTTTTGGTTTTGAGTTTCAAAGAGAAGTAAGTTTTGGAGGCTGGTTTAGGACAATTTTTTCCAAGCAAGAGAATGGAAGGAGGCATTGTAATACAATTTTTTTTCTGCATTGCACATACTGATGTAGTTAGGAACAGGTAGAGATTTAAGGCTACAAGATATGGTAACTCTCCACGTTAGGTAAAGAGCATGACATGAAGAAAGGCTGTGGATGGTGTCTGTCCAGACTTCGGTAAACAGTCTGACAACTGTCTCCCATAGCATTCTTATGCAATAACTGGCTGTTCATGCTTAGACGAGTGCACCCTTTGCAGCACGAAAAACTGGCTGGCCGGGCCCAGAGAGTGGTGGTGAATGGGACTGAATCCAGTGACCAGCCAGTCACTAGTAGTGTTCCACGGGGCTCAGTAATGGGGCTGGTCCCATTTAACACCTTTGTCGATGATTTAAATGAGTAAGTTCAAACTGTTGGGAAAAATGTCAAACAGCAAGATCCCAATAAGTTTGTAGGCGGCACCAACTTTGGTGGGAGTGTTGATCTGTTGGATGATAGCAAGGCGCTTCAGAGGGATCAGGACAGGCTGGATCAATGGTCTGAGATCAACCGCATGAGGTACAAGGCAAAGTGCCTGGTCCTGCACATAGGTCAGAGAAACCCCAGGCACCACTACAGGCTTGGGGAGCAGTGCCTTGAAAGCTGCTCAGCTGAAAGGGACTTGGGGGTGCTTATTGACTACTGACTGAACAAGATCCAGCAGTGCTCCCAGGTGGCCAAGAAGGCCAATGGCATCCTGGCCTGTGTCAAGAATAATGTAGCCAGTAGGACTAGGGAGGTGATTGTCCCCCTGAACTTAGCACCGGTGATGCCGCACCTTGAAACCTGTGTTCAGTTTTGGGCCCCTCACTACAAGGACACTGAGGTGCTGGAGCATGTCCAGAGAAGGGCAACAGAGCTGGTGAATGGTCTAGAAAGCATGTCTTAGGAGGAGGGACTGAGGGAGCTGGGGCTGTCTAATGCGGAAAAGAAGAGGCTCAGGGGAGACCTCATGCTCTTTACAACTACCTGAAAGGAGGTAGTTGCAGAGAGTTGGTCTCTTCTGCCATGTCTTAAGTGAAAGAATGAGAGGAAATGGCCTTAAGTTGCACCAGGGGAGGTTTAGATTAGATAACAGAAAAAAATTCACTGAAAAAATGGTCAGGCATTGCAGTAAGTTACCCTGGGAGGTGGTGGAGTCATCAAAAGTGTTCAAGAAGTGTCCGTATGTGGCACTTGGGGATATGGTTTAGGGATGATTATGGTGGTGCTGAACTGATGATTGGACTAGTTGATCTTGAAGGTCTCTTGCAAACTTGATGATTTTGTGCTGCTGTGTCGGAATGTTTCATCAATTGTAATTTCAAAAGAGGATCTTCTAAAGATACAAACTTGCTTTAATAAAATACAATAAATTCTTAAATAAGTATTGATACTTTTAAATAGGATTTTTTTTCAGAAATAAACCTAAAGCATGAATCAAAACAAATCCATTTAAGTTCTTTTTCAGGTTGTAGCAGGATCTTTGTCTAAATGGGGTTCTCTATTCCTACATTTATTTAAAAAAACTTTTGGCCTGCTTAATGTTTCAAATACAGCTTATTTGGGGTGGAATTTACTAATTTAATCAAAGCAATCATGCTGTTACCAACAAAAGAAAACTGGTTTTTTAAATAACCATTTTAACATTAATAAATATGTTATAAATTTAATTTTAGGTATAGCTTTTTGAAATATTTTGCAAACATTACACTGAATAACTTCATGATACTTAGTAAAAACCAGCCTTTCATGCAGGTTATTTTGATATCATAAGTGCTTTTTATTTTCTCTACCTGTTTTAAATGTGAAAAAAAAAGTGTTATATCACACATTTTTAAAAGCATTCTGTAGAAACTATTACTTTACTCTCATTCTTGACTGAAGCTGAATTGAGCACACCTTAATGCATTTAAGTAGGACTTGCACAAAAGCATAGAAAGTAGTTGGAAAATCTCAAAATTCATACAGTTTTAGTCACCTGTTTTGTCAAGTTAAATACATCAGACAAATATAAATTCTAATGCCCTGAAATAAACCAGAAAGGTTTTAAATTATTCTTTAATGTTTATTTTTAAAATATAGATGAGACTTTTATAATCTAGAGAGAACATAAAATACTTTACATTTCATCAGTGGTAAAGGAGAACATTAAAAAAAAAGACGTGCATATTTTCTGTTACTGTCTTAATCAATGGATTGTCTCACTTTCATTTGTATGTAGAGAAATTAATTGGTTACCAAATATAAAGTAGATTCATGCATATCTATTATGCATAAATATTCACAACAGTATTAAAAAGATGTGTTTTCTTACATGTACTTTCATTCGTTCAGCCGTTGTTTGGCTTAATTTTGTTCTTTGGCCTGGGGAGAAAACTGGATGCAATTGCAATTGCATCTCTAAGACTATAATTCTACATTGAAGAAAATCTGAATATCAACTAATATGAACAGTTATTTTTTTTTTAATTCTAAATTGAGGTATTAGAACAGGTAAGCATGACTTGTAAATTTTTGGTGCATAGAGCCACCATTGGAAAAACATAGTAAAACTGAATGAAATATGCTTTAAAAATAAATTAATTGCTTTGCACTGAAAGAGGTCACTTACAATAACATGAGCCAGCAGTCTTTGCATATTGGCACTAACAAGTTAAAGCATTCAGACACAATGATGGGATTGTATCCTTCAGAGAGAAAATGGAGGCATCACAATAGGCCATTGAAAAACCCTATTGAGCAAACAACATTGATTGAAAGCATGAACAGGATGTTGACACTGTTAAAAAAGAGACAAATGTCATACTGTAATATAGAAAATGTTACAGTTTTATTATTATTTCAGTAATTCATCCATACATTAAATACTGCACGTAAAATTTAAAAGTGGTATTTCAGAACTAGGCAAAATTTAGATAATAAATCAAATTTTCATTGGTGAGGAGGATGGAGTAAAGGATTTTATTCAGTGAAATGATGGAAGGGTTTAGATTATTTGATTTGGAGAAGGAAGGATGGAGATTAAATGTGATAGTATAACATTAAAGTAAGGCTAATAGAACTGCAGGATCAATTGTGCCAAATCTCTTTATCTGATGCTAACTTAATACTTTGTTAGTTTTCAATAGTGGTTCATAGAACATTTACAGCACTGAATGTTTGAAAATAAAATCTGTGTTTGACATTCTGCAAAAAAAAATGTATGAATGTATATGAAAAGGAATGAGAATTAACATATATCTTGATTGGAACCTTGTCAGCATAGAAAGTTACACAGAAAGAAGTGATGATCGACATAATTTCTACTTATATTATTTTGTAAGAAATGCATACTAGAACCTCGGTAAAACCAGGAAGCCTCATGACAAATTTCTCTTCTCATGTCAGCTAATGTAAAATCAGGTAAAGATTTGATAAAATCCCCTCCCTATTAAGTTAAAGATCAGTCAAACTGCAAACTGACCTTGCCTTTCTTATTTGTGAAACTTTTTCCATAAGAATAAGAGCACCTGAAAGTGATGTATTGCAAGAAATAAAAACGATTTATTGAATATTTTTCTTCTCCCTGTATTTACTAAAGGAAGCCTCATGAAATATGGCACCTAGTAAATTTTCTTCATTGATGATGAATCCAAGAGTGAACTCCAGGTTGTCTAATTTGAAGTACTCCAAGGGTGTGAGCTAGTGAGTACATGTATTCCATTTTGATATATTCCATGTGTAATTTTCTCACTTGTTGAAATAGCAGCAGTCTTTGTTTAATATAATTCCATCTATGAAAAATGTAATGAAAGTGGCTACATTTCTTAAACCAGGAGAGTTATATAACAGCATATAAATTTACAGTAGGCTGACTCCTCTCCACTGGGTCTCTGAGAGAATAGATAAGCTACATAGTGTCTACTATACAGGAAAACACGTGCATTCAGATATTTAGGTGTAATTTCATACTGATGGATTTTGTAAAGTTACTAATGTATGCCATAAGCATATGTAGAAGGACATTGTCTGTTCCACTGAGCATATCTGGTCAAAGCCTTTTTTAATGGACAAGTGTGTTTTCAGTGGAAAAAGGAATGGAGGAAACAATAAGTAAGACCATACAGAAGCACAAAACCGGCCAAGAGATGGAAAGAGAGGTAGTGATGAGAACAAACTTGGGTAGATGCACTAATTGGTAAGGATATACAGAGTGTGGAAATGTTTATTTTTTCAGTAATATTATCTGACTAATGACCTTGCCAGTTTAGGAGGATGAAGTAAACAAGGGGAACAAACACACAGAGACATAAAACATGACCATGCTAGTACTTGTGGCATCCACAAGGGTGTGTGTGTGCTTGTGAACAGAGAGTGCATGCATGTGTGCATGTGTGCCTGCACTCGTGAGCTGCTGTCCCCAACAGCCAAAGAAGAGGAGATGGGAGGTGGCTGGCTGTGCTCGTCTCTGATGTGAGCCCTGTCCCCTGTCCGTAGGGGTGGCTGAAGGTAGTGCCTTGTCTGTCAGTCTGTGTGAGTAACCGTGTCAATGTCCTTGGTAAGTCTGTGTCTGGGTCTCTGTGTGTGTCCGTGATTGTGTCCCTGTCGCTGGGATACGCACTCAGCTTTGAAACTGGTTGAAACTGCGAAGAAAGTGGCAGTCGTGTCTCCAGCCCGGGCAGAGATGCTGGGTCCCTGGGCAACAGGCTGGGCTCCAGCAGCTGGGCAGGAGCTGGCAGATCCTGGGCTGCTGAAGAAGGATATGTGACTTTAGAACTTTTCTTTAGAAGACCATGACCTGTGCTTTTCCATCATGCCACAGCAGCCAGCATAGAGGAAAAGCTTCAGAAAATTAGTATTTCTTAACTTTTATCATAGTAAATTTGTTCTCTTTGTGCTTCTATGTTTTAGACTTCTACTGTACCGCTAGGAGATAAATGCCTCTTCCATTATCATGAAAACACTCATCTTCATTTGTATTTGGTTTCAAATGTGGGGCATTTAGTACCTGCAGAATAGATGGTTGGTTGCTTGTTTTCTAGTTGAACTTTTTTCCTATACACTTCACTAGACTTTGTAGTTGTTTTCAACCTATTTTCACCAGCTGATATACAAAGTCAGAGGACTGGCTCTGCATTGGAAGTGACCATTAAGTGTGCTTCATGTTTGCAGGGTGCCCTCTAAAGGAATCTGTAGGCATCAATACATATGCTGCATCTCCTTTAATGACATTTTTTAGTAGATTGCAATTAAACTTAGTCTTTTTTGTAGATTTCAATTTAAAAAGAGTATAGTTTTCTCTCCACTGAATAGAAACTTACCAAAGCTGTATACTTCTATCTGTTTATTTAGTCATTTACTTATTCCATTGCCCATGTGTGAAGATTTAATTCCAAGGGGCTTTTTCTTTATGAGTGGTAAGGATGCCTGCATATAAGTGCACTAAATAACTACCTAGCTTTATTTCAGAAGGGATGTTTCACCCTTTCCCCTCAGGTCTCATTTCCATTTCTGTGTCAAGAACATCTCATCATGACATTTTGAGGACTAATTTGTTTCTGAAACTGCTCCAGTAAAGCTCACCTGACGGTGTCCTATTGAGGACATGTTCCTTCTAGAGTATGTTAAAAAAAAAGGAAACATGAACTATAGGTTTCTTATGAAGTAAAAAGGCTACAGTTGCTTAGATGCTTTGTCATGGACTGACTGCATGGCAAGAACACCTTTTTCCATCTAGATAAACATCTGGTTTTCTCTAATCAGACCAGGCATTTGGACATGACAGCCAACTGCAAATGAAAACAATGTTCTACAGTTTATCCCTTTGCTGTAAGACTGCTTTTAGAAGCATTTTGGGAGGCACTTTTCTACCTGGAATCCTAATTCTTAATATGATTTCTTAGTCTGGAACACCAGCCTGGGTCATCTTTTCGCAGGATCAAACCGAAACAATTACTAACCAATTTTTCCTAAACTCACAAACTTTCCTTTTAAAAGAAATGGGATTGTCATTCATCTCGAACTTTTGCTTTGCAGTAACATTCATTTATCCTATTGGTATCATATTACATGCTCTTCGTCAAACTGCTCTGCTCCAAAAAAAGGAGATGGATGGGACCACAAAGCTATGGAGTGATGCTCATTTGGCTCTTACACTCATAGCTTTCTCATGAAAAGAAGAATCATAGAAATAAAGTAGTAAATATTACTTGGCCATCCATTTACTATAATATTCCAGTGACTATTTTTTTTTTAAATTTTGTTCTAAACACCTTTAGAAAGTGTGAAATTTCTGGTTTCCTTCAGCATCTTCATAAACAATTCTTATATATATTGAGCTAATTAGACCCATTATTTGAAAAGAAAACTCTCCATGAAAACAGCTCTAGGCACTGATTGCCAGTATGGAAAGATCTTTAACTATTATTCCTTAAGTGCAAATATTTTTCCTGGAAATTCCAAATTTGCTGGCTGCAGAAAGAAATTAAAAAGAAGCTCTTTTGTAGAATATGGGGAAAGGGAAAAAAAATTAGGCCATTGTGAATGGCCAATGTGAATGTGTCTCCAGCTGAAACCAGACTGAAATTACAACTGTGATATCCAGGTTACATCATAGGAGATCCTGCTCTGAATTGCTTCCTTTTTGCCTTTGTTCCACTTCTTATATTATCTAAGAATTACCAGATTTTGCAAATGTTTTATGTGAAATGAATCAATATAACCTGCCAATATAAGATGTCATATTTTCAGAAGATGAGTTGGTAATTAGAACTTTTGTCATTTTACGTTAAAGTATAAAATTTAAAAATTTATTCCACCAAGGGGATTTACTGTTCCGCACAGATAGATATGTCTTTGAAGAAGATGAGGGTAAAGATTCCCTGAAGGAAATTTATGAGTCACTGAGTATCTTTTAAAGGGACAGTATAAGCAGCATAATATAGGTCAACAACAAAAGACATATAAATCCCAAGCTTATCTAAAACAAATTCTCTGGCTCTCCCTGTTAAGATTTATTCTCGGGTTGGTCTTCAATTCAAGAGTATGGGAATTAAGAGTACAAGAATTCCTACAAATATAGGAAGTCAACCTAAGTACTGTCCCCTGTTGATGTCTCATATTAGCCCAAAGTAAAAAGTTTAATATAAATTTGTCTTCTTAACTGGTTCTGTGCACAAACATAAATTTCTTACATGGAAAAAAATAAATTGTTTTCTTCTGTCAATCCCTTGGAGGAAAAAAAAAGGAAAAAAAGCCAAACAGTTAATCAACCCATTCCAAAAGAGATAAACTTGTCTATCCCTTAGGTTTAAGGTCATAAGAACAGACAAAAAGTTACTCAAGTATTCAGATTTTGGTTCGCTTTTTTGCCTGTCAAGAATCTGTATTTCTTTTAGAACTCACTGTATGGGATACTCAAAGCTTTCTATAGGAGATAATCAATTATTTTTATATGTAGACTGCATTTAATCGTACACAATCTGGGCTGTGTTCTCCCTTACTTGAAGTGCTCTGCTCTGAGCTACTAATTTATGTTTAACAACACTGAGAAAGCTTTCAGAACTGTGAGAAAATAAAAATATCAAGAGGTGATCTAAGCCACTTTGTAAAGATGACATAAAAATATTAGGGATTTGTAAAGATGTTCAGAGTGCCACAAAGTCTGACAATATAAATGAAAATAATTTTCCTTTGAGTTCTGTGCTCCATGTAAGACAGATTTTACAGTAAAGCGAAATGCTAAACTTCATTGTACTCAATCTCCTAACACAACAGTAATTTGTCAAGGCACTAACTTAAAATATCAGCTGGAAAACTGTGTATGACATTGGAGTCTGAATATGAGACTATGTGAGGGGATTGATTTTGCTTTTATGAAAGTGAAATGAGTATTAATATTTTTCTTCCTTTTGAGTTGACCACCCATACTAAAGTAGTGGCAAGGTTTTTTCCTATTCATAAACTGACCTATATTCAGCTCCTCTTTATGGATACATTTGTAAAGATCATTTTTCAGCCACAGTCTTAACCATGAATTAAAGCATACAAACAGTCCATTGAAGCGTTCTTCTGAGATTCTCTGTTTTCATTTCGAAGTGTTTTCTCTACATACTTTTCATATGCCCTCTCTAGAGGGCACAACCTGTCAATATGTCACACTGCTGCTAGATTTCATGAACTGACCCCACCAAATACTTCCGGAACAATTTGGTAGGAATCATTCTATTGCATTGAGAGCACTGCATTCCCATGGATCTGATGGGGATTCCAGTCCAGCTTCTGTTCTTTCCTTGCAGAAAACTGCTTTTCATGCCTCTCAAGAAGAATCACTCCTTCCTACTAGAAGTGCTTTCAGTACTTGCTGTTAACAAACTCTCTTCTTGCCACTGCAAAGACTGTAGGAATGTAATGAGTTTCTGGCATTGTATGGTGCCACCAGGCACTCTGTTAAGGGAGTTACAGCAAGTTGCTCAAGAAGACAACATTATTATGTCAGAGATTTTGTTTACCTGTTAAAAAATCTAATTAGGCTCATGAAGGAAACAAGCCCGCTCTGCAATAGAACATTGGCTAAATGAATGTCTGAACAAAGAAATACCCTAAATTATGCCAAAACCTTTTAATAATAGTGTCATTCTGTAAACTGGTGGTGTGAGTCCTTCATGGGCACTGGCAGTTGACAGCAGCGGGTAACACACTTGAATAAAGTGGAAGACCCACTGTGGGCTCATAAAGTGGGAAGACCTGCTGAAGGGTCTCCCTTATGCTGCTGGTGTGTCCCTGAATAAGTCAGTCAAAGCACCCTCAGAACCATCAGGACTGCTCACTGAGGGATCCCCCTAACGTGACACTGACAAACTGATACGGGGCTTTCGGCTTTCCTGGGGCACTGACAGAAATATCAAACATTAAGGCTTGAGGAAATCTCCCACACTGAGGGTTGAAGAAATCTCCCCTCTTCACATGACAAAAAATACTATTTAGTATTATTAAATAAATCCTTGACCAATCTGCTCTGAACAGAATATCTTACTTTCAAATCATGTATATGTAGAAATCATTAGTACATTAATACTAAAATATACCTAATGAATTAAAAATTACTCAAATTGAACATTAGTTTATGTCCTGTTCTTTTCTCACAAAAAAGTAAACCAATTTAATGGAAATCTTTGTTTTCTGTTGGAAATATTCTAGTAAATGATCATGTTTCCTCCAATGCAGATGAATTTTAAAAAGGAATATGCACAAATTTAATATGTAAAAAATAGTTTGAAAGTAATTATTCACAAAAAATGGGGCCCAGACAGTTTTGATAAGTGGAGGTAAAATGATTAAACCATGAAAACACCAAGAAGCATTAGTAGTCAAGGTGTTTTTCAAAAAACATATGAAAATGTGATTTTTATACAGTTCTAGAGATAAATGAAGAAAAAGAAGAAAGACAGGTTTGATATATTTAATACTTCACTTGCTGTCATTCTATTATAATTTTTTTTTTCACATTTTGCTACAGCTCTCTTTCAGATATCTGATATTTTTCTGACTCCTATTTTACAGAAATCTTCCTCCGAGCCCTGAAATCCTCTGAAGGTCAAGCTTGTTGTCTTCTAATTCATACAGAGGGGGACAGAAATACTGCTACATCTCCATCTTTTGAAGATCAGGTCTGAAGTAAATAGATATGAAGCAGATATTCTTCCTCAGTAGGAGAATGAAAAAATACATTTAAAATATTGGAAAATTGTTTCGATCTCTAACATCAGAGAATGAATCTCATTATAATCTGACATTATTTTGTGGGCTGTCTCATTAGGGAAAACTTATACCACAAGAGAACATATACAAAGCAGCAAAATATTAAACAGTCAGGATCAGAATCACTAATTAGGCAGGATCTTCATGTATTTCTCTAAAGTACAGAGGGACAGGAAACTGGAATTAAATTATCATCAGATAATTCCCTTTATATTAGATAATTCCCTCTGATTCCACACATGGCAGATTGAGGCCATCTACCTGCTGTTTAGGAAAACATCCAAATTAAAAAAAAAAAAATTACTTACAGTTGGCTCTTTTTGTATTTCAGCAGCTAAGAACATTTCACCACTGCTAGAGTAGGATTTACATGAGGGCTAAATCTTTCCACCGGGTTCTTAGTGACCATTCCAAAGAGCTCCTGGAGAAGCACAAAGGAATTCTCCTCTTGTCTATTATGTGATAAGGAAGGAACTACTATCAAGACAGGAGCATTTTATTTTAAGTATCATGTACTTCCTCTTTGTAGTTGCCAAGAAGAATCTTAACACAAAATTTTTAATGTACTGAAAAGAGAGGAAAGAAGAATTTCATGCATATTTTAAAAATAAAGCAACACTTCCAATTTCAATGTCTATGATAAAAACATTGTTTACTATCCGTATACCATGTTATTAGAAGAAGCGAAGACAGAAAATAACAGAGAAAATTAACCCTTACCAGTCTGTTCATAGTTGGATCTAAAGTAAACTGTAATTTGGAGACTTGTCTGATTTGGTAGTGCTTAATTGGGGGATTATTACAACATTATCATAAAATTTTGCAATAAAATTAATAATGCACACTCAGCTTTGAAGATAGCTTTCACTAGGAACTCTCAGTAAGATATACCCTGTTCTGCCTCCGCTACCACATATATCTCTGTTTATAGTTTTATAGTTGCTTGGGAGAGAAAATACATATTCTCTTGTCCCTTTCATTTTTATCTTTCATTCACCTCCCAGTTTTCTTTTTACTTTTTCTAATCTAATTCAGTAATTATTTAAAAATTAATTGATGGACTAGTGAGGGGAGACTAACTTTCTAGTGTTGCTCTTTGTGAAACATCGTGGCTATGCAGGCTGAAATAAGATAGTCATAGAATAGCTATTTCCCACCACAGTGTACTAGTCAGTGCTCTCCACATAATGACAAAGTAATTAGCTTGAAGCATGAAGCATGAAGCATGAGCACTGCTGACGGCATGGTTTTGTAATAAGGATTTATTTTGTTTATTTGTTTATTGCTTCTTCCTTGTAATTAAATTAAAGGTGATGGACACATCTATAAATAAAAAAAGTAAATAAAAATGGTGCTGGACAATTGAGTCAAAGAAAAAGTATATTTTTTTTTTCAGTTAGTACTAGAGTATTTTACAAGACCTTAAATAATGACAGTGATTCGCAGTTCAAGACATTCTAAAAGATCTTGCTTGATTTCTGAAGGTGCTTGTATGATTGTTTTCTTTATTCCTTGATAATACTGCATCCAGAAGCCTGTGGTTTCTCTTTGTTAAGTTCATTTGGAGCTGCGCCTGAGACCCAAAACATTTTAAGAAATGAAGGGGCATACAGTATTACTCTTTCTGTTTTTATCTATGCAGGCCTGACCTCTTTAGTGAGTTTAGGCAAAAAAAGCTTCATTTCTTTCCAGGTGTGTTCCTCAGGTAAAGTTTTGTTCCTACCCATTATACTTACTTGCTCTCGGCCTTGGAAAAATACTTTTGTTACCTGAACTAACTTCTGCTGTTGCTTATGCTGTTGTATCTCATTCCTTTACTGTATAGGCACAGATGTGAAATTTCTGCTACCAAAGTATTTATTTTTCCCAATGTTCTTTCTCTGAGCATTTTGGTGAAACAAAACAAATGAGTGGTGAGATTCTAGCATTAAGAGTGGCATTCAGGCTGAATTTCCCAATCTGATCCTTATCAGGTCAGAATAAAGGTTAAGCTTTTCATCCCTTCCTGAGCTATTTATGTTATTTTCAAAGATCCAAATGCATGCATTTCATCCATATTTCATTCAGAATCAGTTTTCTTTTCAAATGTTTGGAGTACTATTTCCCCCTCCCCTTGAAATGGTTTGGATTTTCTTTCGAATATCCTTTTATCTCTTACTTCGTGTCTTACATGGAAAATCTTTTGATCTATTTTCAAGGACATTCTAGGACAATAGCACTGCTGAGAGAGAAGCATGAGTTTTTAAGGAGCTCATTCAGTTTTCCATAATGGCACCTATGAATATAATGTACATATATCAAATACATTTGCATGCAGGATATATACCCATGTGTAAATTTGAGGGCATCTGTGTATACCAGAATACAGATGTACATGTTCATGACTACAAATATTAAGTTTTTTGGTTTGTATTTTAGACATATTTAAAAACATAATGAAATTAATTTTAACAGATTTTTGTATGCCCCTAGAGAAAGAAGCAAGTATGCATATATGCACAAATAGAAGAAGGTAAACCCTGTCTTGAAAACACTGCATGTTATTCAAAATACAGTAACATCTACTCATGTCTGTTCTTCATCCACTTGAGATTTAGATAATTGTTTCTTAGAGTACAATTATTTTTCCTCTATTTCATAGAAAAATACAGCTCATTAGTCTAATGGTATGTTGAAGCCCACTTCAACCCTTCATTTAAGCTGGCTGATGAAAGCCAAAGTAGAATTTGAACAGTTTACTACATAGCTCAGAAATTATGTTTGGGTAACTTCACATCCATTCAAGAAGTTATAAAAAGAAAATATGGTGACACAGGACATAAATTCCTGAACCAAAAGAATATATCATGGGCAGCTGATACTTGAGATAAGATATGTACTGAAATTGATTCTAATAACAGAAGTCTTCATCCTTTACACATCAGTAAACAGGAAAAGGTCAAGTATGGCTTGGAGAAACACTTCAAATATATTCAGCTCCAAATTCTTCCTGTTTATCTTCTTAATCCTAATTCTTTTGTGAAATTAGAAATAATAGTTCTTCTAGCCAAAATAATAATGATAATAACATCAGTCCATGCTGCTGTTCAGTGCAAGAATATTCCTGCCTCTTCCCCAAAAAAGTTAAACTTCCCAGCAAAAAGTGAATATTTTTCTCTGTGTGTTGTGTGTAGTCTGCAAAGTACCACCAAATGCACGATGTAAATAAGCTTCTCCACACTGTTGTTTGGAAGATACACTCATGAAAAAGCAGCCAGAGAAATCCTCTTTGAATGACCTTTGAATGACCCTCGAGGAGCTGACACATATGAAGCTCGCGAAGTTCAACACAGGTGAGTGCAGTGTGCTGCACCAATGTGCTGCGCCCAGGTCAGGGCAACTTCCTGTCCTGATTTCAGCTGGGATAGAATTAAATTTCTTATTAGCTGGTACAGTGCTGTGTTTTTCGTATTTAGTATGAGGATAATATGAGAAACTGATATTTTTGACTGTTCCTAGAGAGTGCTTGTCCTAAATCGAGGACATTTCAGTTTGCCATGCTCTGCCAGTGAGGAGCGGCACATAAAGGTGGGAGGGACCATGGCCAGTACAGGTGACATGAACTGGCAAAAGGGATACTCAGTGACATAGAATGTCATGCTCAGCACATAAACTAGGGGAGCTGACCAAGAGGGGCTGCTCACTGCTTGGGGATGAGCTGGGAATTGATCAGTTGGTGAGCAGTCGTATCATGCATCACTTGTTCTTCTTGGGTTCTGTTACTCTCTCTGCCTCTGTAACTGCAATTGCTATTCTTATAACACTATTACTAGCACATGTGTTATTATCTTAATGTTTTGTTTCTTTTTTTGTTTTGTTTTCAAACAAATTCATAGGAGGCTCAAGCCCTTGTTTTTAATCATCTAAAGATTAATTTTACCCCCATCTTCCACTTCCATGTAGGACGTTTCACCACTGAGATGTGAGCAAACTGAATATCTACTCTACGGTCCTGGAAGATCTCTTACACTTAGTAGCCTTTGGAAATTCTTAGACCCTAAGCAAGTCTTTTAAACTAGAATTTGGCATCACAGGCAGTTCAGAAATCCCTTTAGCTGCCCCTCCTCCATTCAAAAAGAAAAATGCAAAATACATAGAATAGTCTAAAAACAATAGTGCAGTCATAAAAGGGAAAAAAAACTTACGTGAAGAGATTGACAATTACAAAATGAAGAAAGCTCAATTTCTCTCCTAATTTTATATTTGAATGTTGTATCGTGGTACATAAGAAATGTCAAAAAATAAAGAAATAATTCCTTTCCTTGCAGCACTGCCATCAGAGTGGAACGGATTAAGGTTTGTATGTGGTAAACTTACTAAATGTAGCATTTGATCTTTGTACCTTATAGGATTAAGTAAAAAAACCTTCAACAATGTAAAACTCACAAGAAAGACTGTTGTACAAGATATCCATTGGTCTGGTATAAAGAGAAGAGTTCCACAGTCTTTTACCACAGAGCCTTAACAGGTTTAATACAGAGATTAATAAACTGTGTAGATCAGTGCTCTTCAAATATGGTTTAAAGACTTACCCAGATACAACATGCCTAGAGGCCTTTAGATGTTCACCACATAATCCATTATCTCCCATAGTACACACCTGAATTCGAAGTCAGAATATGCTGTAATGTTCTTAATGACAACGGTACTGCTACATAGCATGATCAAAAGGGATTGGCATTAAAAACTGTATTTAAGATGACCTTCAGAGTTGGAGGAATTAGTGAAGAGACAATGTCCACATTTTAGAAGGTTGTGTTCACTAAGTCAGGAACAAATACAGAGCTACACACACACTGAATTTCATTCACTACTGCTCTAATTATTATGCCCCAGCTTTTTTTTCTGTGTGAACAGCTGGCAACCTCTTCTTCATCAAGACACTGTTGAAAATATATATACTGGCTGGGATTTCCCTGGGAAACTGACCTCAAGGATAAAGGAGTAGGACAGAGCTCGTAGGTATTTTAAGCACATTTTTTTCAGACCTTGGGAACTCCTTGATTACCCCATGTAAGAAGTCAGGTAGGGAAGGCAGGAGACCAGCATGGTTGACCCCCTGGACAAACTAAAGTGTAAGAAGGAAATGCACAGGCCAGGGAACCAGAGATATCATAGGAAAAATAGTGGGACACTGTGTGATTATGTAGGGATGGGAGCAGCAAAGCTAAGAATAAGTTGGAGAGGACTTCGGCAAGAAATGTGAAAATTTATACGATGGGTTTCTGCAAATATATTTCTTAGTAAAGGAAGACATATTCTTCACAATAATTAAGACAGCAGAACTAGTGAAAACCAGCATGGGGATGACTTTTTGCCTGTTTTCTCTGGCAATCTGTCTTCTCTCAATTGCTTTAACCTCAAGGCAGGGACTGGGGGAACAAAGATCTTTTTATTGAGGAAGATCAGATTTGAGGCCACCTGAGGAACCTGGACATACAAAAGACCATATGACCCAATAAGATGAAATATTTAAAGCTGTCAGTTCCTCTAAACCTGATGAACAAATTATGCAGCCACTTTACTGATGAATCTCTCTGCATTGTTTCAGTGGCAGAAGTCAGCATCTGGCACTTTCAGAAGTATCCATAGCACATATTTTAATTCTCTGGAATTTAATTTCCTAGCAATTTCAGTTAATACCTCTTTAAAAGTTCATGGGTAATAATTCTGAATAAAATGAAAAGTTACAATTCACCACTCTCTGTATTGTTTGTCCATTATTCTTCCTTGTAATAAAAGGGATGAAACAAATTCTTCTTTCAGCTCCCTTTAATGGCAAAAGTCCTTTTGAAGGAGATCTGTATGTAAGCTGGCAATAAGTTTGACAGAAGAACCCAAGTGATGATATACTATATATAGCTAACCCAAAAGAACACAAGTGATGATATATTATAAAGTTAATTAGATGAGTATAAACATCCCGCTTTATAAAAATTTGAGAGCACCAGTATTGCTGGCACTCTAAAATTCTCCTCCAGGACAGATTTCCTCAGCTCCCATGGTTTTAGCACATTTTTGATCTGCTCCGAAGCCAACCTTATCATATAGATCACATCACTGTTCTTTAAGAGCTCCTTTTTGAGAATTTACCATCACATCATCTGGTCACACTGCCATGACTTGAGAGTTAGCGCTGGAAATCCTTTACTGCAATTGAGATCGGTGAAATAAGTGAGACAAAGCATATATATATGGCCCTACCTGTCATTTGTTAAAGAGACACATTCTCTCTGTAACTTCAAATATCAGTGTTTGCTACCTAACTGCATATTTTACTCTAGATATACTAGGCCACTTGCTGACATCTCTGCATTAACTGCGTCTTTGATGTCTATTTTAAGTTATTAAGATTTGTTTCTAGAATACAAGTAATGTTCTTGACAGTTGCTTCCCCTTTCCTTCCTTAATATAGCACCATCTGTATTTAAGAATGTACTCTGGAGCACTTACTCATTTTAAGTACAGAAAACCACAGCTTAATTATATTTGTGGATTAAGTAGAGTAGCTTCTGCTACTATTTCTTCTCTGTTCAGGATGATATAATACAGAACAGGCAGAACGGGCAGAATGTAGAATATAGCCATTTTTCTGCAATAAAATGGTACTTGTCTTTATTTTGTCTTTCAGTTCTTCTCAGAGCATTTGCTTGCTGGCTGTTTTAAAGTTACCAGCTAATTATAATTTCATTTCAAATACATACACTCACACACATACACATATATATATATACATATACATTAGGAGAATTAGCCCCTTTTATTTATTATATCTATCTATCTACCTATCATATAGATATTTATATAAATATATAGTTATAATGCCATAAAATATTTGAATTTCAAGACATAACTGTAGCAAATAAACTCTCAATGCACACAAAATGCACACTTCACACTGGACAAAATTTGACAAATAGCACACCTTTTTAAAATGCCAGCTGTGGTTTATAATATCATCATACTTATCTCCGTGATTTTCAAATTAACCATACGATTTTAAAGACTTATAAATGAGTAGCAGGAAGTAGCCTATTTTCACTGTTCATACTGCATGATCAGTGGATGCCCATAAGTCCTGGCCAAAATGTGATTCTTTTATTTGCAAAAATGGAAGGGGGTGGAGGGGAGGGGTGTTTGTGAGAATAGGATGGGAGATTCATTTAAAGAAAATGCAGAAAGTGAAGTATGGAAACTTAGTTTTGGAGGAAGTTTATCCATGTTAAACATTGTACCACTCCTCCACAAAAATTTATTCACACAAACCCCAAGGAATTCAGGCTAAAAATACTTAAGAGAATTCTTAACAGATGACAGAAACAGAATAGAACTTCCCAGTTTTAAATATTTTTTGAAGAATGGAATAGAGAAAATATTATGAAAAAGGATTCTGGGTAAATTACATGTATAAACAACAAAAGACATGTATTTATGTACTTCTTTTTTTTTTCAGTAGGTTTCAAAAACAAGTTCCTCTGTGGACATAAGGTCCAATTAAAATGTCACAGTGTCATGGGGTGAAGCTTACCCTAAAGCACTTCCCTGACAAAGAAGACCTTGACTACATCTGACCAGCTCTAACTGACTCAATTAATGTGGATGATCTGGAAAACAAAGACACATCAGAAAAATCGCACAATACATAACCTCACACTTAGGTAATAAATTTGAGAAGGAAAATGGGAGGATGACAAAAAGCTTGCTGAAAACTGCTTTAGATACAGAGAAAGTCAAAGAGGTTGTCCTGAGGCTACATGACTAGAAAAGCCTTTTCAGGCATAAGTCTAATATAGAAAGACAAAAATATTTTTAAAAAAACTTGCTTTGATGGGGAAAAGAAACACGTCCCTGTATGTTGACAGTACAGCAAGCAGAGTCTGCAGTGGAGACATTACAAAAAGGAGCTGGACCCCCAGTTGGGCCTGGCACATCCAGGGTGGGAGGGAGCTCCCTGTCGCCCAGGGCCCATGTGATGGGGAAGGGACAGAGGCCATCAGTGGTCTATGTGTCTGCATGGTGTAGAGTAGAAATTCTGATCTGTGGATATAGATCTCTATCAAAGAGAAATAACTTAGTGAGAAACACAAGACCAGTGAATAATGACAGAAGTGGCAAAGAAATATGAGAAAATGCTTTGATATTTTATGTGAGATCCATCATTTTTGTATACAAGCGCCTACAATTCAAAATTAATGTTTCTTACCTTCCTTAAATGTCTTTTCATTCCACTGTACCATTTTATCTGAACCACTAACATCTTGATAATACTTACTGTGTTCCTAGTTTTACCCCAGAGAAATCACATTGACTCCAGACAGTTTCCTCTGATTTATGTAAGGGTCAACCCACAACAATGAGGAAGATGAAATTCAAACTGTTTGTTTTCCATTGTAACAGAATGAGGAAAATTCTGTTATAGCTTTTTGACATAGTCCATCCTGTAGTAGCTTCAGGAAATTAATGCTGTAAAAAACCCATTTCTTTTCCATTTTTTAATGTCCGGTTTAACATTTCCAGCCATATTAACCATTGTATTACTATTAGTGGTTCAATTATTTATAAATTCCTTATTCCTAAAATATTTGATACTAAGCATAATTCGTGGCCTCCACAACTTGAAATTTCTTATTGTCATGGGTTGACCCTAAATTTGATGGACGGATCTCTTGACCAGTCACGCTTCTCGAAACTTACATATTTAAGCCAGTGGAGACATAGGAAGTGTCCCTTTTTCTTCTGCTCAAACCTCCTGGCGGGGAGTTTGGGGGGGAGGAATTTGGCCGGGGCTCTTCGGAGCGGCCCTGGGCCTCCCCTCCCCTGGCCCCGGCTGGCACGGGCCCCGGCCCTGGGAGAGTCCCCTCAGAGCCGTGGGCAGCAGCTGCTGCTGCAGAGCCGAGACCGTCTGAAGCGACTGCTGAGGAACCCTCCCACGTGACCGTGAGGAGGCGGCGGGAGCTGACGGAGCTTTCCTACAACCAACTCAGCCTATACTGAACTGTAAAACAACATCAAGTGCCAGCAGCATAACAGGAGCGAGCTTTTCTCCATCACAAAGCCCGAGAAAAAGAGGATTGTTTCCTCATCATGGCTTCCTCGGTGTCAGAGAGAAGGAGAAAGTGAGTGAAGCTGAAAGATGGTGAGGGGAAGAGAGGGCGGAGACGTGCTTTTTAGCGCGCAGCTTAAATCTGCTTTTTACAGACCGCGGTATAGACTCTAATATCAAACTGTTTTCTCCCTCTTTAATCCATTTAACATAAGGGGGGGATGAGAATTCAGTGTGCAGCCTGCGAGAGAGATAAAGGCTGTTAGCTGGTGCAGTTTGGGAAAAACCACGTGACGTAAAAGAGACCTCTATTTCCTCAAATTAACAGAGAGAGACTTTTAAGAATTGTGAATGCTGACCAAAATTCCATGTTTTGTTATTATTTGTGCTGGAGGAAGTAGGGGGGGGTGTTGGAGGAAAAAGGGGTTTTTATCTTAATCTCTTATTTCATTTTACTCTTAACTCTGTTAGTAATAAACTTTTCTATTATATTCTTTAAGTTTGAGCCTGCTTTGCCTTTCTTCAAACCTCTTATCTCACAGTATGTAAGAAATGCGAACTAAACCACTACACTTGTTAATTTACTTTTCCAAATTCTTGACCCTAGTAGAAAAAGATATTTTCATTAGTGGGACTGTGCTTATGTGACTTGGTTTTGACATGAAGAATTGCATTTTGTCTACTTGTTTGGCAGAATTCAGCAGATGGATGACTAACCTGAAGCTCTTTATACTAGCGATAGCTGGATCCCATGAAGGAAGAAGGTTTTGATTCTAGTGCTCTGGTTGGTGAGTTCCTTTGTTTCTGCTGAACAGTTACTAAACCTTAGCTATTCCATGATCAGTGAACAATGTAGATCCCTACAAGGTAAGAGGATAATATGTATGCCTCAGACACAGCCAGATAGCCCTGGAGCCAACCAAGGATTGTCGAAAAGAACCCACTGGGACAGGTGAATGGGAGGTGGCTGGAGAAGGAGGCAGCACAGTGGTAGGGCAGCACTCTTCAGCAACACAGGTCCTTGTTCTGGCTCCTAGAGTTAAGCACAACACAGTGCAATGCAAGCACAGGAGCGAGTCAAAAAGCCACCATGGACTGTCAACTGAAAGGTCGAACAAGTGGAGGGTGTATTATGACCACCAAAGACCCCTGAAGCCTCCGACCCACTTCCCAAAAGGTCTAGAAGAATGGATTGTGCATGGTAGCTAATTTGTAGAGTGAGAAACTTATCTCCAGAGTACCCTTATGAAGCCTGGGCACACATCCCAGGACCTTGGATACCGCATCATCTGGATCAACACTGGAGCCAGGACTGAAGATCTTCTTCCCTTTCTTCCTCTCTTTCTCTTTCCCTCTCGCTACTCTCTCTCCCTTCTCTTTCACCCTATCCCTTCTACAAAATCCACTGCTGTGTGCTTATACTATAAGAAAAGGGAATATCTCATCTCAATTTTCATGCCAAGTGTTTAATTTACCAATCAAACTCTACATTTTTGCAGACCCTCTGACTGTTTCTGTTCCTTTTCAACTACAAGCATCTACGCACCTGTGTGGTCCCTTTCCCTTTCGGGGTGGGATGCCACAAGTAATAATTCAACAATTAATGTAAAATAATAAGAGAAAAATAATATACAAATAACGCAACAAACATAAAGAACAGTGTGTGACTTTGACTACGGTATAAACCAAATGTAGTACTAAACATATTGCAGATCTGTATGACTGATAAAAGCTTTTTCAATATTTTCTCCTTATTAATTTTCCAGGACTTACATGGAGTGGGACAGAGATAGGGGCAGTGGAGCCCCCTGTTGTATGCATAGGGCACAACATACCACTGATAATTTTATAGTTTTGTCATGAGAATAGAAGGAAAAAAAATTAGAAGTGAGGGGAGACTGAAGAAGAGTGAAGTTTTCTCCTTTAATGTCTTGTCCTATCACAGCATTATTGGAGGAATAGGAGGTAGGAGAACTTTTTTTCTTGGTCACTTCTTCTATTGAACTTATTATGGTAATTTCAGGTACTGTCAGTGAGGGACTACGGGTGTGGTTCTGACTGCAATCACTAGTTTGCTAGCCACTGTCACCTTGGGCAGGGTGATTAAGAGAATGAAGAGACCATGGGATGTGAAGGTTCCACTTCTGCATCCTACTTCTCTCTACTATTTTGCACTGTATCCCACGAGCTGGGCAGATGAGAAAGTACTTTATAAATGACCCTGAAATTTCAGGACAGATAAAATACAGCTGCTTGCCTCAACCATTTCTCTCACACAAGATCTTGGTTGGACTGGGGTAATTTCATTCCTAGTAGCTGGAGAAGCGCTAGGTTTTTTTCAGATTTATTATGAGAATAATGTTGACAACACACTGATATTTTAGCTGTTGCTGAGCAGTGCTTGCCCTAAGTCAAGGACTTTTCAGTTTACCATGCTCTGTCAGTGAGGAGGTGCACAAGGAGTCAGGAGGGAGCACAGCTGAGATAGCTCAACCAAAATGGCCAAAGGGATATTCCACACCATAGAATGTCATGCCCAGTATATGAACAGTGTGTATGTGTGTGCTGGCTGGGAGGAGCTGATTGCTGTTCCAAGACAGACTGGGTGTCCTTCAGCAGGTGTTGAGCATCACTTGTCTTTCTTGGATTTTAATCCTCTCTCTCTTGCTCTCCCCGCTACTCTCCCTCCATTGAAATTACTATTATTTGTAGTAGTAGTAGTACTAAAAATATATTTTATTCTGTTTCAATTATTATACTGTTCTTATTTCAACCCATGAGTCTTACCTATTTCCCCATTCTCCTCCCCATGCCACTGGGAGAGCCAGGAGGGGGAAGTGAGAAAGTGGCTGCATGACACTTAGTTGATGGCTGGGACAGCTTTGGTTGAGTGAAAGCTTATAGTTTTATTGATCTCTGATTTCCTTAAGAAATAGCTTAAGATCAGCTTGTTGTTTTCTTCTCCACATTCCTCCTTTTCATTCTCCAGCTCTTTCTAGTTATTGATATTTCATCTGTAGAAAAGATTGAAAAAAGTTTGTGAAATTGTTTGCACTGAGAGGGAGACATATAAGCTGAAGAATACGTATGAAAACCTTTTTTATCCTACAGACAATGGTAAGAGATGCTTCAAAACTGGAAATTCAAAATAAGTAGAAATAAATTCATGTATCATTCATATAACAGCATGATTAAACTCATTCCAACAGGAATTTGACATGACTGAGAATTTAATCATATTTTAAAAGTATTATATAAATATCAAAGAAATCTATGGCTGCAGAAATAAACTAAGACAATAACGTATGTAAGTACTACAAACACCTCATGTCTCAAGGCTCTGAATTATCCTTCCATTCAAGGTTAAAGTGTAGACAAGGAGAAGACAGCTATGCAATAATTTCTACATTTTCCTTTAAAGCAATTATACACCTTAGTATCAGAAACTAAACTGGATCAGGCTGTTGATACAGGGCAGCAGATTTTCTGTTCTCACGTTATCATGCCATGAATACATAAAACTGAAATGTCTCACCAGCCATATTGCAGGATTTTCTTTCAGGTTTTTAGCAAGTGTCTTCTGGGTCCCAATACCCAGGGCAAGAATCATTAGAAAGGGCATTGCAGGAACACAGAAACACTATCCTTAAAATGAATATAACTCTTTTAGGAAGAAAGTTTTCAAGGTTTTCAAACATTCTTGATAAAATTTTTTAGAGCAACAAGCTTTTAAGTAACATCTCTGAAGACTGAGTCTGCTAAATGTTGGTTTTAAGCTATGCATAGTATCCATTCTTCATTAGATACAGATATGATGTTTCTTCCCTACAAATTAAAAAAAAAACCTAAACAAAAAATTACCCTATGCTGAGAATCTTTGTTATTGCCTAGTTCCTTCCGAGCTTCTCCCATAGCAATTAATTGGAAAGGTGGTATTCAGTTACATTTTTTCATACTGAAATTCTGTGCCAGCAATGTACGTGAGTATCAGCTGTCTAAGATCTTGCAATTGTCAGTAGAAATTAAACCAGTACTACCAAACTTGCACCTAAACTCTGCTGGAGGAGCAGCTGGAGCATCTCAGATGGTAATTCTCAGGTCCCATGTCACATCTCCTCATCCTGGGCCAATGCAGGTGATATTTTCTATCTGCACAGCTGAATCCTGTCCCTATTGACTGAAACATCTCATTGACCTCCATTCTCTTTCCTGGGGCATAATTTCTTGGATGTCAGCATCTTTTCTTGAACATGGAAGTCCAGGCAGTGGCTTGCAGACTAAAATAGAAGAGAATTACGGAGCAAATCTTCACTTTGGGGAATGGGTTTCTTGTGCTAAATGCAAAAAGATATTTGTAATATCCCATGTTAAGACTTAAGAATCATAAAGTTCTTGCAGGTGCAATGAACAAAAGTGAATTTTATTTGTTGTACACCACATGACAAATACCTTACATGATTATTTTTCTTCTACTCTTTTAGTCACGTGAGATAAGATTTAGTCTTAGTTCACATCCCACATTTCAAAATAAAGATATTTATAAATAAGTAGTTCCGCCTTCTTTCCAGTTCTTGCACAGTTTACAGTTACTAGACATGGGTAAGAATAGATTCACCATTTTCAGAAATAGGAGTTTTAAATATCAGGCATGAAAAAGCATCCTGGGTTTTGGTTTATTTGTTTATACAACTGGGTTTTTTTAATATTGTAACTATTTTTAAATCTACTTTATATCACTGATCTACCCTTATGTATCCAGAAAATTTACTGATTAAAAGAGCAACTTCAGCTATGAACACCTCTTGTGACAGTGCACTCAACATGTCAAAGCTAAAGATACATTCTCTGCCTATGAACGAGTAACCTTTTAATATAACCAAGAAACTACTGGATTTTCTGCCCTATATGTCTTGAGACTTCATTTGAATCTTACAAATTACTCTGACTCTGACCTTTTCATGCAAGATAAGTCAAATGTGGTGACATTATCAAAATCTGTATTTTATTATTTTTATATTCATCATTTCTTAACACTTTAAAGAATATTGTCATCTTTTTTTCTGCAATTGCAATAAAATGTTGTTTTATTTGACTCTTCAAACAATTATTAAGACTCTACAAAGCATGTCTGTGAAGAAAATGTGTTTTAAATATTTTCCCAACTGTTTCATATTTCTACTTCACTAATACAAAAGCAGATCCCAAGTAACAGCAGTTACTGTGGATTTTTATCTGAATTTTACTTACTGAATGATAGAGCTATAAAACTGTGCAAATCTTACTAATTTAATATCTTCCCACATAAATATTTAATTAGATGTGCATTTAAAAAATTGAAGTTAAATGTTTGTAATTTCCTGACAGATAACATTTTTAGGTGCACTGATTTGTTAGAAAAAAGAACATATGAAGCAATTCCTGGAGTGACAAAAGCGACTTGGGGCATTTGACAGCCTGAAAAATCTTAGAACAGAAATATTTAGATGCAAGTACATATCTTTGAACATGTACATACACTGTCCAATGTGAATGAAGGTCACAAACTAGTCATTCTTGTATGTCAAAGAAGCAGAGTGAAAAAGAATCCTCTTAACTGAATTATAAATGAACGTATTTTTATCAGCATTTTATTTTCTTGTCTGGTCCAGTTGGTTCTCCCTATTGCCCTGTATAGAAATAAATAGCAAGAAGGAAAAGGGATTAATTGGGGTGGGGTTTTCTTGTTTAATATCAAGATTAGACAGTCTGTGTCATTTTAAAGGGTGACCATGAAATTTTGTATGAAATAAAATGAACGAAAGGTCCTTTCCTGCTGGCCACACTATTCTTGATAGAAGCCAAAATATCATTTGCCTTCTTGGCCACCTGGGCACACGCTGGCTCATGTTCAGCTGGCTGTTGATCAGCCCACCCAGGTCCTTTTCTGTGGCAGCTTTCCAGCCACTCTGCCCCAGCCTGTAGCACTTCCCGGGGTTGTTGTCACCCAAGTGTGGGACTTAACACTTTGCTTTATTGAACCTCATACTGCTGGCACTAAGCTTGTTAAAGGAAACTTTTATTCTAATGGTGACTCACAAAATTTACTTTTCACCTTTGTGCAGGACTATTTGCAAACAAAGTATTTATTTCAGAGAGTGTGAGGGATTAAAATTTTCTTTTAAAATTTATTTTGATGAGATAAAATACAATTAAATTACCATTACTCAAACCTCATTGCTTTCAAATATTTTTCTTACAGAATTCTGTTTGTGACAAAGACAAGGTTATCATATAAGTTTGTCTTTGGACGTAGTCTGATGCTGGACCAAGAGTCATGATAATGAGAAGAAACTAACACATATCTGCGTGGTCAGCTGAGCCAAAAAGATCAGGGAGATGTACTGGGAGGAATCAATTTAATTTTGATCTTTGTGTCAACATTGTTTGACCAGAGGTATGTGGGGGAGGGGCTGCACACATGCCACGTGCAGGAGGCAGCCAGGAGAAGACAGAGGAAAGCCCTGTCTCCAGGGGGACTCCGCCTGACACCCATTTCACGTCTCACGTGGAATAGGCAGTCAGTAGGAGACCACCGAGCCTCCTGTGCCCTGTGGAATGGTTCTCCAATTGGGTGTCAAAAAGGTCTCCACCAATGGACTGCAGCCGAAAGTTTGGCTGGCCAAAAGTCTCCTGACAGCGAGCGCACCTTGGGAGGAGCCAAAGGGTATAAAGTAACTGTGTCAGAAATCGCGGGGTTTCTGCCTTCGCTGGAAAGTTTTTGCTTGCCCTCGGTCTCTCACTTTTTCTCCGTCTTGCTGGATGCTGCTGGACGCGTGGCTGGGCCCGTGCTGACCACCTCTGAGCCTCCTGCCTAGTCTGTGTCCCGTCCTACCGCTTCATCTCCCTCGCCTGCTCCCGCCTTCACCTGTTCTGCCTCCCTGCCTTCCTGCCCAACCCCCTACCTGCTTCCTCCCTGCCTGCCTGGTTCCTGCCTAAACCACCTGCTTCCAACCCTGCTTCTCTGACCCAGCCCTCCTCTGTGATCCCCGCCGCGACCCTGTCCAGGGTTCCGCATCCCCTGGCCGAGCGCCCACTCACTCACCTTGTGTCCGGCCGCCCGTGGCCGCGGGGGCTGTGCCTCTGGAGCCGCGCCTCTCCGGGCTCCGCACAGACTCCCGCGGCAGGCAGCGTGCACACACCACCTGCCCGCTGCATGTCGACGGCAAACTGAGTTCTGGTGGTAGTGTCCGGTTTTTCTGTTTTCCCTCTCTTTCTCTCCCCCCAGTCTTTTTCCTTTTCCTTCCGGCTTTTCTGCCTTTCCTATTCTTCTTTAGTATGCAACGGACTTTTCGTTACCAATAAACAGTTCTCAGATATAGTATTTGCCTCGTTTGGCTTAATTCTGTCCTAGAGCATGCTTTTCCTCCCCACAGTTCACTTTAGTGGAATGCGACGTATTTTTTATACTTCTTGCGCTTTAAGAAATTTATTGTGGAGAGAGTGATGGTCTTTACTGTAGCTTAACTTGGTGGAATATGTTGTGAAAATACACGCTTCAAGGTCTTTGATCATGCGTTTTTTCTGGGTTGATACCACGTTTCTGACAACGTGTTTGACAACTGTTCTTTCGTGCAGCAGGGTTATAGGAATTTTCCAGTGCTGACAATCTTCCACCTCAGGCTGATCTCCTACAATCAGCTTCTTCTGTCATACTGCAAGATTATGTCACTAAGGGCTAATCACAGCATGTGGAGAGACCCAGGGAGACAAAAAGAGCAGTGACGGGCAGAGGAAACACTGTAATCTGGCGAGGGCCAGTGGCACCCAAATCAGTGACTCCTTAGACTGTCAAAGACTGAGCAGCTTCTTGCCTTGGTACAAAACCCACTGAGGCGAGCAAACCTGCTGTCTCCAGAAAGCCTTGCAGTCTGAAGAGTGCTGCTGAAATAAGGGAGATGGGGCATATTACGGTTGCAGGGGAAAAATGCTTGGTAACTGTGTAAAGGTTGTTATGGAGCAGTTTAAAGGTATTGTGGTAATTTGCATAACATTGTGGAATGCTTAGAGGAAAACCAAAAGGAAGGGAAAGGAGGGATCAAGATGGATCAGAGAGGAACAAGTGCAGGAAATAGAGAGAAAAGTGGATTACCAATACTGACTGTATGTAAAAAGGTGTCAGTAGATTTAAATTACCTATCCCTGACATAAAGCTGGCTTTTCAGAAGCAGTTTCAGAACCTAAGTCCATCTGTTTATTAAATCTATGTCTCTTTATGAAATATTTGATACACTTCCAGCAAAATTGTTGATCAATTAAAAAATTAGCAGGTTTTCTATTGAATTTGAACTAAACAAACCTACCCTAGGATGGAATGAGAGAAAGTAAGTTTTTTCCCACAACACTTCTTGGTTTGAAAATTTTATACTCTGGAACAAATCTAATAAGAAATCACTTAAACTAGTTTCTGTTGTTATATTAGTAACTCAAGCAATATTCTTACCCTATAGACTCAGGTTACGTGTCAGAAGAAAATTTGATGCTACCAAGTACTGCATGTTCTCTCTAGCTGCTTCATGAATAATTCTTTTTTTTGTTATCTATCAGTCATTTTTCTATTTTTTGGTATCTTTTCTGCATCTTGAAAATCACAATTCTTTCACAGCAATCACTAGCAGAAAACCTTACTCAAAGAGAATGTCCCTTTAAAGTCAGTAATGCTCAAAGAGGGTCATCAGCATGTGTATACATACATCTGCAAGCCTTGCTTCAAACTACTCTTCATATGCTTGGTAAGTATGATAGAAGCTAGAAAATATTTTCTAGATATTTATCTTAACTATTAGCCCCATGAAGTGTAAAAAATCGCTACGAACCCTCATTTGAAGGAGATATTCTTTGCTTCTGTGCTCTGAATTTACATGTTGCTGTGTATTTTTTTAATGTTGGCTTCTTTCCTCTCTTTGCATTGCCCTGTCGTTCAGAAAAAAAAAAAAAAGGAAAGCGTAATAGATAATAATTGCAAATTTTATAATAATTTTGTATTTTATTGTATAAAAGGTATTGCTAGTGCCTCAGACTTGCTGGGGTTTACCGCTCTATCACAGAAAATATAGTTTACACTCTGTGAAATACTTGGCAAAAGAAGAGATTAATGGACTCCAACCTTTCTGACTAGCTCCAGACTTCCAGATCCCTGTGGAAAGCTTTGAGAAGGCAGAGGAAATCTCTGAAATGCTTCAGGATCTTTTTTCTCATCGGTGTTTTCCATTTGACTTACTCTGTTGCCTACTAAAAAAAAAATGTGTGGTGTGCAGTGCTCTTCCATTAAATGTTCGCTACTGAAACACTGAGGGATCACATTCCCTTGTTGCTGTTGTGTATATGTGTGTTCCTTGAACATGGTTCTAGCTAACAGTGTAATTGCTGACCCTCACAACCAAATACCTCCAGCTTATCCCCCAAAGCAACTGGCAGCAGAATTGTTAATTTTGAATTGCATCGGTTCTTAGAATACAAATAAAACATTACAAAAATAAGGCCACATGATTTTAAAGAATGTTAAAGGTATTTTTTTAGTGAGAAATGTTGACTACTTCTAGGGAAAAATGCATTAAGACTGAGACATTATCGAGGTTTTTCTTCACACTGGAATGACAGATTGTAGATTTTTTACCATATAAATTACTTCAGTAGCTTTATTTTTCTTCCCAGGTGTATGAAACACCCTGAACCCATGCCAACACTAACATTAACAAAATACGAGTAGTTTTCTAAATTAGTGATAGAGTTGACTCCATCTGTAGAAGACCCAAAAGCTGTGTAAATGCTGAATGAACAGAATTTCTTATTTTGAGAGTGAAAGCTATAAATTAACTATGATATTTCCTTCTGGGAATAAAAAGACACTCTATAATATTTTCCTAGGGAGGGTATCTTTTAGGTGATAAACCTTTTTTTTTTTTTTTGGAGTAGTAGTGAAAATCAGATGTTTCATTATTATTTATATTTTGCAATGAAAAAGTACTCTTTCCTTGAAATAAGTGCTTTGGGTTTATTTCCTCAAAAAATACTTAGTCTGTTAAAGTTTAACTTAAGCTTCATTCATATTCGTATTTTTTACAACTCCAATGAGTATACCTGTTATGAGGAAGATTAACATCTCAGACATTATCCATATTTACTGTCTATGGAACTAAGAAAATCTGGTGCAATTTTTCCAAGTAGATCGTGTTTTTCCGTATATACAAAACTTGAATATGTTTGGGAGGATCAGATAGGGAAGGGAACAAGAGTAAAATTTTTATTTAATTGTCTATTACCTATCAATCCAATTTTTCTCAGAAGAGAAAAGAAGCATTACTAACATATTTGAAAAGATGTGATTGACCTATTTAACCAGAAATTTTCAGCAACATGTTCATACAGATAGATAAGAATAATTTCATCAACATAAATTTTTATCCCAGTATGTGCAAGTGACCATTATGATAAGTAGTGCTGGGTTTGATATCTTCATTGTATTTTTGTTTTCTTACAGATATAACAATTTACACCGTTAAACTTTCCTTTGCATCGTGTTTCTCAAAATAAAGCGGAAAGCTTTTTAGCATTACACAAAATGGCACTTTCATACAGCACTATGATAACTCAGAAAATGGTAAAGCCTGCTGAACATAAGTTTCCTTTGATTTTTTCCTCTCTTTTTCTAGTAGGAATATGGTCTCTGTTTTTATTTCTATGCCTTCAGCAATATTTCCGGCAGTCCCATGTTGTCTTTAAGTCCTTATGAACTTCATGCAAATATCTACGTGGGCAGTTCTTGAAAGGCAAACTACTTAACAAAGTGAGCTTTTATCAAAGCATTAAGCTGTTAATAAATGAAGAATGTTTATCCTCAGAAGAGCTTCAAAGAGTGTTTTGATGAAGATGAGCTTTCTTTCTATCTCGCAGCTGTCCTTGCTTGCGGATGGGAGCTGGCAGGCCAGATCAGGCCTGCTGCCAGAGAAGAATAAGTAGGAGGAGGTGGGCAAGGTTTCAGTGCAGGTGTTCCTTTAGAGCTTACTGTTTGATTACATCCTAAACTGTGTCTGTGAAAGTGAGGCTGCTTTGTTCTTTTATATCTGCACTGTGCTATTTTTAAACATGATAAAACCTCCCGAAAACATTTGCATTTTTTTAAAGTTACTAATTAGAAAAGAAAAATCCAAGTGAACAAAGACACTGACCAGCAATAACCTGTAACAGAATCAATGAATTTTCTATCTTTTCAATCATGCTGCTAAAGTAATTCATTTTTTTAAATCAAAAATAATAATACTGAATGAGGAGATTCATCTGCAAACATAAATAAATAAAGATGGGCAGAAAGACATTAGGTTTTAACAAAAATTCTCGTAGAAATGCAGCTTTACAATCTTGATAGTTCTTCGTTGATAGATTTTAAACACGTGGGTGTTTACACCTCTAAAGAGAAATCGAATTGCTATTATTCTTCAGTGTCTGCTCTTTCAGATTCTGTTATGAACTGAAGTCCCTGAACTCCTGAAATGAGGTCCCCACTCTCTCTCTCTGTCCTTTTTTTTTTTTTTTTTTTTGTGGTGGTGGTATTAATTTGTTAGCTGGTGATTAATGTTTTTGCCCTTTGTCCCACCTACTCTGTTCATCTATTTCAATCTGGCTGAAATTCCAAGGCAAGCCTTTGGAAAAACATTTTTCAAGCTTGAATAATAATCACTCCCTTCATTATTTATAGTTTTGATAGGCAGAAGAGAAAGACAGCATGGCCCGAATATACCACACATAAAGACTTAGATCTGTAATAAATCCAGTTGCCAATAAAATCTTAATAACTCCATAAACCATATCAAAACATCTGCATAAAATAATGTTTTAATATTAGATATTTAAAATCTGAATGGTTGGAAGTACTGAATATCATCATAAAATGTGCAAAATACAATCCGAAACATAGCACCAGGAGTATTATGACTATTACAGTATGCATCTGGATGTGTAATTTTCTAGCTCTGTTTTCTCATTGTGGTGCCAAACTAGTTGAAAGAGAGCAAAAACTGGTCATGCCCCTAAAGCTGCATATTGGTCTGCTATGATGAGATACCTGCATGGCATAAAATAGGTACCAGCCTCTCTCTTTCTTTTTTTTTTTTTTTTCTTCAGTGAGCAGTGGCAGAAAAAAACCTGCTGGTAATACAAAGAAGGGATTCAAGTAGTTGTTCTACTTGATATTAACTCATTCTTTAGTTTATTGCAAAATCATAACGCTGAGAAGAAAATTCCTGTAGGATGACTTACATCCCTTTCTTTTTGTCTGGGAAAATTTTTTGGCCGATATCTTTCTTTCCATTCTTTCTGGCAATAAATATTGAACCTAAAATACTTGAAATAAAACCAAAGGACATGAAAAATAGGATCCATAAAGTTGAAAGCTAAAGCTTTCAATTTTCAGGCAGTGGACAGACACAAGGGGGAAAAGTTCGGTATCTAATTCGCATCATGAGACTCAATACTGCATTTCCCAGTGTCTGAGTATATTCCAACTTTACGCTGTCTGGAAGTAAGGTTTTGAACTCTGTATAGGTTAGCAAGCAGTCTCTAAATAGGGACTGAAAGACAGATGTAAATATCCTAACAATTAAATCTCTAATTCTATATTCTGAAAGTTAGCAAAGATGCATGCTACAGTGCTTTGCAAACTTCTCCACATTTCATGAGTAGATACTAGAGAAAAAAAAAGAGCCTATTTGTTATACCTCATATGACCTATGCTTTACATTAAAGAACAGGTTTGTCTCTTAAGTATCACTTAAGTGCTGCAAAAAAAAGCAAAACTGTCATAACTGAAGAAACTGAAAGAGGTCTTCCTTGAAATATTGTGTCTTCTCCTAGAAACTATAAAGTGAAATTTCATTTTTAGTCTCTCTCCAATGAATTTTTGTCTATAGGAGAATGACAATAGGAATGATTTCATTAATTCAGCTTATTTCAGGAAGGCCTCTGATTACTCATAAATTTTGCCTTCACTGTAGGCAGGCAGTCTTTCAGTCCTGGGTTCCTCTTCCCGAAACCACTTTCTATGCATATTTTTCACCCTTTCTTTTTAGGGAAGTTTTATTTTTTTTTTTTTTATCGTCAATTCTCCCATTAGATTTTAGAAGTCTAAAGATAGAATGAATATATTGTCACTGACACATGCATATAAAACCAGTAAAGGCAAAAAAGGAGCTTCCCTTTAGTGATATTTCTATAGCATTCTAGTTTGCATTTGTACAGGAAAATGTGATCTCCATGTTATTATGTTAAAAAGATGACTTCTCTTAAGGGATGCTAATGGCTTTTTTAGCTCTTGGTGAAAAAGATGATAACAAAAATAAATAGAACAGCATTGTAACAGAAATTATATTGTGCCTTTTTCATCAAAACAATTAAGCACAGAATGCTAAAAAAGTTTTCTTCTGAGATGTGCTTGTTTGTCAGTATGGATATACTGCAAATACTGTTTGTTATACTCTACACCATTTGTATCTGTCAGGTTGAGTGATAGAGCTAAACAAGTTGATATTCTTTCTGAGAACTGACAAAAGGCAGCAGACAGAGGTTATGTGTTGTCATGGTCATAGATTAAAACTGTTTCAGAGAATAGAATTAAAATAATAGAAGAATCTTCAATGTGAGAAACTCCAATGGCTGCAATATGAAACTAGACAATTTCAGATAGAAACTGAGCACACATTACTTAACAAGGAAGAAAACTGTTAGACAAATCTACAGTTCCCTTCCAGTGAATATTGCAGTACTGTAAAATTTTAAATTACAACCATGTACAAAAGTTAGAGGAACTTTCTTTCCATAACTGGAATTGCGTGAGTAATGATATTTTCACTCTGATAAAAATCTACCTGATCTGAAAATTTTCTATTTAGTCACCTGAAGAGATTTTTTCCTTTATTTCTATTTTCAGAAAAAGAACAGCAAAAAGTGAAACACCTAGCTAGATTTAGCTGCTTATCATAGATTTCATCTTGTTTAAAGCCAAAAATCCAGGAATTAAAACCATTATCTTGAAATTGGAAGAGGTGGAAAGGCCAGGTAGAAAGTAGCTTAGAAACTGGATTTTCTCAGTCAGAGCTGTGCTGTTGAGTATTTTGAGATGAGTGTCTCATTGTCAAATTTCATTAACTAACAGATAGAAAAATTTCAGTGGAAATATAGTAAGGGAAAATATTAGGCCAGCTGTTGTCCTGCCTTTGCAGGATTCAAACCTCTCTTTTATGTTTTGTTCTCTTAATGAAACAAAACATGAATATGTGGGAAAAGATATAAACCCCTATTATTATTGTTTAAATTTATTGGAAGGATAGGCTGAACTGAAATGAAGTGAGGAAAGAAGTTCATTTTACAAATAACCCCACTTCTCACCAGCAGGTTGGCAGAGAGAACAGGGAGAAACAGGGGAAAGAGGAAAGACCTCTGTTCAGACTCCTTAAAATCTGTGGGCTTGCCTATATTTTATGAGCATGAGGAAGAGAGAAATACTTTAAAAAGTCCACATGCACATGATTCCCAAGTTTCCTCTGACTCATGAGATGTAAAAAATGACATTTTTATTTTAATGAATGTTTGAGATGTGCAATGTGTGTATTTAGCAGTTTGTTAAAATATCACAACATCCTTTTAAGGGAGACGAATGAATAGCAGCTTAGTAATTCCTAACTTTCCACTTTTCCTACTTTGACTCTCCACCTTAAACTTGGCCAATTAAAGAGCCCTGCAGGTAGCTTTTTAGAGAGGCTTTCAGCCTGAAAGTAATGTGTCTTAGGGGAAAGTCAGCAGGAGGTGAGTAAGGTTCAGAAGCAACAAAGCGGAGTGTCAGTAATAATGGGACCTTTAATAATAGGTCTTATCTAAAACTTTAAATTCAGATGTTATGTGTTGAAGAAGTCATACTTTATCCCTATGTTTTTTTAAAGAATTCCTATCTAGTTTTCTTCAAAAATGTGGTAAGTAAAGAAAGGAAGCTTAGAAATATATAATTCCACTTACAGGCTGTATAATCACAATGGACGACTAAGAGATTTCTTTTCCCCTTATCTCATCTCTCTGAACACACAGATCTTTAAAATCTTAAAAAAAAAAATTGTATAAAGATAAAAGGAATACCCAGTAGTGCCCTGAGGAAGAAAATATGGCTGCCTCTTCTTTAGCTCCTATAACCTGGCTGACAATTAACTGTGTTCATTTTGGTTTTGAGTGTACCACAGTACAGCGGATGGCATTTCAGCGTCTAGAGCAGTGCAGTGCAAAGACAGCAGTAAGGCATCCATGTGCTGAAATAAATCACTCTACTCACGGGAAGTTTGCAAGTATTTGTAGCCAAGCAATACCTCTATACCTTAGCTTTTCTGTTTATCTGCTGAAAAACTGACATCATTGATGAAAATGTTAATGCTTTACAGAATGCATCTGAATTACAGTTAACACACCACTGAATAAAACCTCACAAGGTTCTAAACTGGGATCATTTGTACATTCGTGCTTTGTGGACTGACATCCTGGTTAATTTATCATTCCCTTGACCATTGCATAATTTTCAGCTCCAATATAAGACATTGGAATACAACAGAAGACTGCATAGGATCTACATAAGATATACATACTGTAGGAAATGCACTGATGCATTTTAAATTATCACTTAAAATTATTTTATTTGTACAGACATCAGTTAAGAGAGCAAATGCATAGAAGCACAGCTGGATGATCAGTGGTCAGCAGTAAAAGTCTCTAAATCTCAAAATAATTAATTAGCTGGATAAAATTCTAATCTTACAGAGTAAAATTGTCTTTGATTTCCCTCCTTCTGTGCAGAGAGACTGCATAAGAGCTGGAAATCAGTGCCATTTAAACCCTAAATTAACAGTTTAGATAGCACCTCAGTGGGGCTTAGACTTTGTTAGTTGTATCGGGGAGGTAGGATGACATACTTCATACAGGTGAAGAAGATAAAATAATATCTTTTTAATTATTAAGTGGGAAAAGGTAACATAAATAAGAAAGAAAAGTACAAAAATATCTCAGGAAGTCTGGGGTGCTTTAATGGAGATCTTCTTTCACCAAACACAATAAAGGAAAGCAGCCGCTAAACTTCAATCAGCAGAATTCATTTGCTGTAGTATACCAATAAATTTCTTCTTTTCATCTCTAAACCATGGGAAGAATTATTCAAAATCTATTCTTAATAAAAAACATGGTCAATAAGCTTCATTTGCTTGGTTGCTAACTGCTCATGTACATACCAATGTTTTATTAGTATCAACTAAAAATTAAGAAATTTGATTTTGATGTTAATGTATGTTCTTGATTGTTTCCACATTTGACACTTCCTCTGACTTTTGATTAGAAGTCTGTATTCTTACTGAAATTGAGAGTTTGATTCTTCCTGGAATAAAATAGGAAATGGAGACAGAAATATAGTTTCTCTTCTCTTTGCCATTTGAATGCAACTCTCACCAATGCAACAAGTTTAAGTAAGAAAGAAACATTATGAGTCATTGGTTATTTCAGGATGTTACTAATATTATAAACAGACATCATGAATGTACTTCCCTGTAAAAAGGCCACAAAAACCTTCCACATCCTGTATTTATATGTTTTATTACGTATTTATAAGTGCCTTGCAGAATTTATAAGTGCCTTAAATTCTGCAAAAAGCATAAATAATCATTCACACTTTGTTCTTATATTTCTTATTAAAAACAAGAACTAGTCTTTCCAGTATTAAAGAAAAATCATCTTGTATGCTTAGCTTCTGAATGTTCTGAATACATGTCCTGGCTTGGTCCCTGTAAATGTAATTTTAATTAGTTCCCTTAAATTTTTCACACCTGAAACTTTCAAAGCAAAATTGCATTGAAATATATATTTTGTTTCTTCTATCTAGGTCAGCTTTGTTAGTGTCTAGGCTGATATCCCTCACTCCTGACTTGGGAACTAATGCAATGGGACAGAATTGATGGTTTCTTTTCTGACAGATTTCAGTGGTGCTCACATGTTGCCTACTTTTACAGGGGGACATGGATAAGGAAGGAGACTTTTGTGGAGAAACAAAGCTGAGAGGCCTCACCTGATTTCACCTGGATTCTGTGAGTCTTCACCTCAGCTCACTGATACCCAGCGGTGAGCTCTGTGTTGGATACCTGATTTCTGATGGTTTAGGGATAAAATAAGAGACAGTTTTGCTTTGTCCAGTGCCTTCACTGACTTTTGGCATTGAATGGCTCCTTATCTTCCTGGGATTATAATTATCCTGGGGACCAGTTCTTTGCTCACAGTACTATGCAGATGAAGAGAATGAAAAAGATTATTCTCGATTCTCTCTGAAAATGAAGTGTATGCCACTTGACGCAACACTTTTTCTCCTGTGATTCAGGCACCCAAAGAAATGTCTTCGTACAGAGGTTGTCACCTCCCTGTTGCAGGTATGGAAGCAGCATGTCCAAGAAAAGTGTATTTCCTTCCAGTCTGTACTGCATTCCTGAGCATAGGTACTGCTGAGGTCAGATTGCAGTCATCACTTCTAAGTGTCAGCTGTGGAGCAGTGAGGGGTCTAGGAGATGATCCTACAAACCTAAGGAGAAAATCAGTGGGCATTGGAAGAGAAAATGTGAGTGACCCATCTCTTCCTACTCATATTCAAAGGGATAGAAGGGGAGACAGGTGTTAAGGAGGTGAAAATCTTACCTAGCAAGGCAGAATAAGGTGAACTATTGTCAACAACAGGAAAGAATGACAGTCCAGAAGTTTAATCCTTCATTTCATCATATGCTATTAGATGTCAGATAAAAGTGAACAATCAATGCTATTGAATAATTTATAAGTGGATATCTCTGAGGCCTGTGGGCAAGGCAGTTCAGGTGAACTATTCTTGTGACCTTAAAACACGACCTAACAGCACAGCATATATGACGCAATATTTAAGCAGAAAAGGAGGTATAATACCTTGTATCCCACCAGACATAGGGAGAAGACAAGTAAAGATTGATTGTGTGTAGCACCTCATTTTGATAAATGCTGCTGAATAAATAGCTGGGAAAGTAGGCTACATTTGATTGCCTCCATATAGGCTCCAGAGCCATTTGGGAGACCTTAAATATCCAAAGTGCTCACAAGGAATGTGAATAAAAGATTTAGCACCCGTGGGAGACCCAGGTTCTTCTGAAATTAAAGTGACTGCCTATGTGTAAGATAACTGAATCCTGCCCTGTATTCTGAAGTGAAAACTATTCACCAGCTGAAACAGAAGTCAAATCCCTTCATTAGATTAGTTTGAAATTAGATGTACCTAACAACTCTTTATTTTGATGATTTGAGGGTTGTGTTTTGTTGGTTAGTTGCTTTTGTTTTGTAAACTCCTTCCAGAAAACCCTCAAAACCAAACAGAAAGATGTTTACAGTGCTGGACTAAGAATGGTTGTTCAGGTTATGCCATTCTTCAACACGACCCTTTCTGAGATGGGCAAAAGGGCAACCTGGACATCCTTTGGGTTAATATCCTGTCAGAGAACAGGGAGGCCTTATCTATACAGGGTGAGTAGCCTCTGGTATGTGCTGTCCCTCACTCTCCCCTCACCCTGCATTGTGAGGGAGAGAGCTGTTGAAGAGAGCCAGACAGCAAGAAACTTTCTGACAAATAGATGTTAGGGCTAATTGCCGGTGTCTGAGGCTGTGCCCCAGTCTCCTCACTGTGCAAACACAGGCAGTCTCAAAGTAAAGAACTGCAGGTTTACTTCTGTTTTTCTCAACTCCTTGTGTTGTTTTCAGTCATGAAGTGTTTTGTCCTAAAATCTACTCTAAAGTAGGTTGGTGAGGTTACCCACATATATGTTGTGTTTTGTGCTAAAAAGTCTAACTTTTTCTAATGTAGTTTTTTGGTCCATCTGACTTCAACAGCTTGTTGGTATGGAACCTAGAGTTAGGTCATTTTCTTATAAGTCAAAACATGAAGTTAGTGCAGAATTTAGAGCAGACTGGTGTTTTCATAAGCTATTTTTTTGCATGCTGAGTCGAGAATACTGTTGGTCAAATGCATGATCTATAGCTTCTGCAGTAATTACTGAAAATACTCTCACCTATATATATTAGTGCTTGTTTTCAGGGGTGATTGTTATGCCTTTAGCTACCCAGGTAATTTGTGTCTATATTTAAATAACAGGCTGTGTATTTTGAGTCTTACTCTTGGGTAATAGTTGAGACATTTTTATTTCTAAAATGAATAGACACTATAATCCATAATCCTTCCTTTGTTGTATTTAAACTTCTTGTTATTTGTAATTAAATCTGAGCATTTCATTATTTTTCTCTTGTTAAAACTTGTGGAGCAAAAAAAGTGTCATAAATCAAAATATAGAGATAGATCAAAGAGAGACCAAAATCCAAAATATGTCAAAAGTACTTCCATTCTAGATAGATGCAGGAACATCACTGCTAATATGCAGAAAACCACTCTGGAAACCTGATTGTCACTGTTGCTAACAGACAGATTGATCAGCCCAGGCACTGTCCTCCCAGCCATTCCCCAGAAACAGACAGGTTCTGTTCTAGAACCTGTGCAAATTGCTGCTGGCTGTCATTTTATTGGGATGTTCTCTTTTTTACTTTTCAGGTGAGACCATATATCGGGGAACTAGAGATATAATACTTGATTTTACAAACATTTACTTCTCCCAAGGAAAGAAATTCTCTGGGAGAAAACTATTATTATTTCAGCAAGCTGCAGACAATCTCTGGATTATTGGTTCGTTACTTCTGCACTGGCTGTTAGAGTCACATCTGCATGCTGTAGTACCCAAGTATTCTTAAGAATTTAACTGTAAGTTTTTGATTTAGACCTTATATGCAGAGTAAGACTTCCAATCTCCTCCCAAGCTTTTTCCATGTCTTAGACACTGTGTCCCATCACTGTTGCTATTCTCCACCCAAAGGTAGTGATGTTTTCCAGACAAAAACATTGCAGGCTTGGACTCATAATCAGATTTACTGCATTCAACTTGAGCTTTACATATAAGGAGTTATATTGCATGTCTCTGATATATTTTCTGCTTTTTTAAGTAATTAACATTTCTTTTTCCAAACAATACTTTCCACACTCAACTGGTTTGTTACTCAAGTGAGAGAGTCTTTCAGTATCTAAATTTAGTACTAAATAATTACATCCCTTTCTAACTGGAACTTTCCAACATGCCAAGCTCCCCTTGAAAAGCAATTGGACTGAAAGAGAAAATTTAACCAGAAACTTTCAGAGTTATGGGTATGTCCTGGCTTTCTTCTGAACAGAGTTTGGAATTTCATATTAAATTTTTTTGACCTTTGAAGACCCAACCAATTGTTACTTCTGAAAAGTGATACAGCAATTCAGAACAATCCCCATACAGACTATGGCCCCAATTATGTAGAATTTATAGGTGTGCAATAGTGCTACGGTCTTACATCAACAAAAGCGTGTTTCCACTTACACTGAAAGAGCAGCTAAATATCACAGTTGGGTTTTAAATACATTTTCTTGACAGATTAGTCAATTATTTCCACTTTCAGGTTAGAGTACATCTATACGAAGTTTAAGTAACAAATCTGTCTGCAGCACCCTCCGTCCCAATACTTTGGATTAAGGATTAAATGTAAAAGCACTAGTTCTGTTGATTCAGATTTTCAGATAATGTGCATAGTATATTCTCAATGTACCATTTTCAGCAGAAATCATAAATAGTTGTTTTTTCAAGCCTCCTGCTCTCACAATTATTGCTGTTTCTACCTTCATTCAGGTTGATGATTCTTAACAATCAATTAAGGTTTAATTTATCTTCCTTCTTTTTTTTTTCTGCTGAAATCCCTCTTAGAAATTTGAGGTTTTAATCTCTCTTCTTGACAACTCAGCTTTTTCTAACAACATTTTCTGAATCAAATGAACTTCAGCGTGCCTGTGAAGTTTTATTTGTAGATTAGACCATCTTTCTCATAATGCTGAATGACTTCAATTGTGAGGATGTAAGAATAAAGTAATCAAATTCAGACTCTTACACAATGTAGATGTATACAAAATATAAATTGTTCTATGAATGTCTAAAAATTAAGGCTTATTTTACATGAAAACATTGCCATTTTCTTAGTCAAATATCTTAAGGGACACATTCTCCAGTAGCTGTAGCTATGCAATGTTAATCTTTCAACATGTATATAATACATCTCTTTACAGGGAGCAGTTGAGAAAGTAAGGTAATTAATAATGAGCTTGCACTGAAAGGGGAATATAATTTTTATTTAGACACATTTTTGCACTATGTTGTTTACTTCTTGAAATAGGAAAAAGAACATGTAATTCCTTTTGTGCCTGGATTTTCCCACTGATTCTCCCTGCCTGAAGACACACAGCTCTTCCTCATCTCTGAGCTCAGTAAGGGGGCCACCTGGTTACTTAATCCTTAAATCATCAGCCATGCTTCTCAGATGTTCATAAAATGAGGTCTAAAGGTAATCTCACCAACGCAGACGCATTCACAGACAAAAGTATCTCTTTTTCTAACACCAGTAATAATCATATGGTAATAAGTAATAAGACTATTAAAATATAAGCTATCAAGAAAATACAGATTTTTACATGTTCACAAGCTGTGTATTTCAAAGTAACTAAAAGGACACACAACAAACTTGGTGGTCTGGTTTCTTTTTTTTTTTAAATCTTATTTTACTGATGCTTTTTACATGGCTATTGATTTGGAGAATCAGGTCACAGATACTGCATCTGCACAGACATAGTTTTGTGAGGTTATATCTTTCTTCCTGAAGTTTCTGATCATTTTCCCTGGATGTAGTTTTAATATCACAGAAAAAGGAATTTTACAGAAAGAACTGTCAGTGATAACAGACAAACATTTCTGTTTTCCTGTAAATTTTTCAGTCAAGAGAGACTGAAAAGCAAAAAAGAAACTAGTTAGTCTTTGGTTTTCAACTATTAGAATATTTTTTATAATTATTTTTCCTTCCTCCAATCACCAAACCCACTTAATTTTAGCTGGCTAAGAGATGTTCTCTGAAGAATCATTTGCAGAGTTGACTAAATTCATTGCTGTGAGCAGTGTGACAGTATGTCAGGGAAGAAAGGCATTTGCCATCATGCTGATGTCAGAGTGTGACTGGTTTGGTTGCACAAGATTTTGCCTAATGAAATTTTAACTATCTGAATAAAAAATAAACCCTCTCACAGAGTAGTAAAGAAATGCTGTCTATCCCACCACAAAAATATTTGGGGATAACTGTTTATTTTGCAATACAAAATAATATTTTCCTTAATGTGTAAAGTGTAGTTTTTTCCTTAGATGTGTATCAGAACTTAGTTACTAGTTGCATTAAACTACTGTGGTAGTTTGACAAAGAAATGAGTTACAGTCTGATCAGCCACATAATTCTAGTTTGTGTGTGTTTGCTTGCTTGTTTTTAACTTAATAACAAACTTTGAAACGTTTTCATTAGAAGAGGCTTGTTTCAAGGAAGAACAGAATTTTAGTACCTAACGTTAGTGAGTTTTCAATGAAGAAAAAATAGAGCAACACCAAATTTTGAACTGTGTTTTTTTTTGTTGTTTTTTTTCTTTAAGCCAATTCTTTTCTTAGAGCGATATCAATAGCTGTTTTATTACGTTGCTGACAACAGTAGAGAAGCTAAAGGACTTTTGGTATTATGGACATATTCAAGTAAGTTTAATTCTAAGCAGATACTGAATATAATATATATATACATTTAAGACTGCTTCATAGCTTTCAGAGTTAAATCCTTAACTAAACACAAGTTCCATTAGGTAGAACTAATGGAAAAGGTGGTTATTAAACACTTTTGTGATGTACTGATCACATAGTGTTATTAGACTGACTCAGAATAGAGAACCTCAGTGCTGTAATATAGTGACACTGTTCACCTGTACTAACAGTTACAGTACTTGAGGAATATAAGAAATTATTAGGAGAACCTCAGGCTTTGTCTTTCAACAACAAAAGGACTCACTGAGCCTGATATATTGAGGAGAAGTTTGTCTATGCTGGGCACCTGCAGCGCTGTCTTCAACAACCACACATGGTTGCTCCATGCACCTGCCGCTGTCAAGGCCATCTGTGACCGCAGCACCAGATGGGATCCACACCAATTGCTGAGTTTAAAAAAATGAAGTTCATAAATTATGAATATCTTAAAGATAAAATCTTGAAATGGCAATCTTATTGATGGCTGGGGAACAAGACATTCATGTTTTATACATAGATGTATGAAGTAGTGTAAGGAATATGGCTTTGTGTCATATGGGAATATAAGGCCAGCTCTGCTCACTGCAGTTTGATTGTAAGCAGTAAAATGTGGCACATTTTTTCTGAACCTTTGCATGCATTTTTAAACATGTTTTGCAAAATACTTCATCATTTGAAACTGCTATCTTAGCTTGGCATGGCTGGTGGCTATCTTGTCACATTGCATTACCCCCAAATCAAAGGAAGATTGTTCACGAAGATGTAGAAAAATGAAAGGGAGATACAGTTCGGTCAAAATACAAAACAATTCTTGTTATCTCTCATTGCTTGCTATTTTAAAGATTTTCAGGCAAATACTTTCAGGTAAGCATGAGCATATACTACTTGTTTTTTCCTTTTTGCTTTGAGTATGTAGTCTGGCACAGTACGGATAAAGTAAGGTGCAACAGCATTTAAAATATAATCATTTGTCCCAGCAATAAAATCCATGTCAACTCAGATAAATGCCTAATCTTCTCTGTGGTAAATGGAAAGAAGCCCACATCCTAGGCAAACAAAAATGTTATATATGCATGATTGTCTGAGCCTGTATTTTGTCTCTATACTTTCTGTCTGGCTTGGTGAGAAAATTAGATGTTTCCATCTATTGTAGCTGGAAGCTTAGCATTTTTTAATGTAAAATACATAAAATTTATTTAAATCAGAATAACATAATTCCATCCTTAGGCAAGATTTAGAATTTTTTAAGCCTGTACTCCCTTGCTCCCATGACTTTTACATTCCTGTCTGCATGTTAGCTGAACAACAGGAATGAGGGAGAATGTAGCCCAGTTGTCCGGGATAATGCCAAATACAAACAGCTGATAAAAGCCAGTTTGAAGAAAGAGATTGAAGATGTCACTGGACACTCCCCTTGAAGATCTTCCAAAGCACCTCACTCCTTTTGATTTGGTCAGGCTTTTAAGTTGAGTCTGTTTTGCTTGATCCCCGTATGAGCTCTGTTATCACTACATACCTAGCTCTGGTCATGGGTCCTGTGGACCGTGGTTCCAGTCCACAGACATGGTTCTTGTCTGGACCTTGGCACTGCCCTGTCAGTCTTGCCAAGAAATCACTGTGCTCCAGACTAGCCCTTGTCAATGGCCCCGGCCCAGTTCCATCCCTGTTCCCTTCCTAGATGCTGTGGGATGGGTGCCCTGGAGGGAGGACCTACCACAGCTGCCCTTAGTGACTGCCCTTGAGGGCAGAAGGCCCTCGCAGTGCCCTGACAAACACGTCCACACGAGATGGTAGTCTACATTTCCAGACCAAGGAGATAGCAATCCAGGTTCTGAGGCCAAGGAATTCAGAGACCTTTTTCAGCTGAGATGCTTTAGGGTTTTTTTAGTTTTTGACTATCTCTGCTAACTTCTCCCAACTACTCCAACCTGATATTAATATAAGCTTAGGCACCATCTTACCTGTAGATATCCACGTGTCTTTATTATTGAGCTGAATCCCAGTTTTCTATTGTAAACAACTCAATCTGGAATTGACTTTACCTGTAACAGCAGTGACAGAAGACAGAATGTAAAGTTTCTTTTTTCTGAGGAAGATACAGAGTCAAGGAATTCCTTAATTGTTTTGGCAAGTTGTCCTTGTGAACTTTATAACCAGGACTTTGCTCAAATGCTAAAGAACACCAAGGAACACCAAACATGGTTTTAGAGTTCTAACTTGCAGTTTTCGAATGGCCTCAATTCAGTTGCTCCTGAGTATATATTTAGGCTTACTTAAAGGTGGTGTTCACACGTGTTTAGTGACAGCTCAACATGGATGTCTAAGGTAATCTCTAACATCCCAAATGGCACTGGTGTTTACGAGTAGAAAACTTTTTATCTGCAAGCATGGAATATTCTCCATGCTCAGGTGATGCTTCCTCTGAAGAATCAAGAGGATAATGATCACTCTATGGGTCACTAAATTCTCTCATTTCCCCAAGTCCTAACTGTTTACAGTTTACATGATTCAAAAACACTGGGAGAGCTGGGAGAATACATTTTCCCACTGGAGTACTAAAGTCTGAGCAATGTGAATACTGTGCTTTGTAGTTTGCAAAAAGAGGAAAATGATTTCTAACATTAAATTTCAGGTATGATAATTTTCTACCTAATCTGTTTGAAGTGAACATCCTCTGTAGAAAATTGAAGTACTGTAAGATGAAGTGAGAAATGTGATACAGAACTACTTGCAAAATATCTAATAGTCCTTAGTACAACTTTCAAACTATAAATTTCCAACAATTAAAACAATTAAAAAATTGTGTGTTTAAGCTGTTACTACTAAACTGTGGTTCACTGTTACTTAGGTATTTTCTACTTACATCATAAAAGCTTGCTCATTGCTTGATCATGCTGTAGCTGCTACCACAGCTACAACATTCAGTCTTTCCTGTCCTGTAGATATTCATATTGTTTGTCTGGAATCTTTTCCTGTAACTTGATTAACCTCTGTATGAAGATATTTGGATGACTTCTTTTAGTGGCTTTGAAATCATATCCACTTTTTAATGACTTTTTACGAGAGTAAAGGAGCAGCTTATGGAATATGTGACGGTAAGCTCCTACTCTAAGAGGGTCTTTACAATTTTAAATACTCGGTATTGTTAATTACAGTTCTAAATCTTTGGTTACTGCAGAATGGCTGATTTCCTTCAAAGAAAGCAATACCAAGCCAAAGTGGCACAGGACGGCAATGTCAATTTTTTCCAATCAATAAAGTTCTGAGGTATATACTCTGGTAAGAGGAAAAACAAGTAAGCCCTGATTTTTAGCAAGGGAACTATACAACGAATCATTTCTAGATCTGTCTGTTAGGATCTGCTTATTAAGAGATGCCTCTACCCAAATTAAGGTGCAAATGAGACCGTATGCCAAAGTCAATAGCACAGATTATATTTAAGAATAAATGTAAGGGAGAGAAAGAGAGAGAGAGAGAGGAAAATAGAAATGGAACAAGGGGAGGAGGAGGGAGGAAGAGAAAGAGAGTAAAAGAGAGTTAAAGAGAGAAAAACAGATATTAAGCAAAAGATACCACCATCACATGGATTCTTGCAACATCCCACTAGTCCTTCAACCTGATCTGTTCACTGGTGGGGGCTCCCAGATATACTTCAGGAAGTACCACTTTTATACAGTCCAAGTCCTGGATATCCATGAGGCATAGCTGCCATTCCCATAACTTGGAATGGCATGTGTGTAAGCAGCTGCTTCCTTTGTTAGAATTTGCTGTGCTGGGGATTTTTTTCCGGATAGGTCACCCAGAACTGCCTCACCAGGCCTGGAATCTTCCTGTTGTTGCGTCTGCACTTCTCCCAGTCTGCACAGTGGAATCTTATCCAGCGTGCTAATTCCAAACCTTCACCTCCATTTAAGTCTGGAATTAACGCCTTCCTGTTTGCCATTTCTGTTTATCTTAAGTTCCTGTTATGGGTACTTGCTTCTTTGACAGTGTTTGAGACAGTTCATTGTTCTCTTTAAGTCCTCACACTACCTGCTTTGCAATGCATTTAGCTTTGGGGATGCCTGAAGGTCTCTTACCTTTCACAGGATATACTTATTCCATGGAAATACATAGAAACGAAATGAATTTACTGAAGAGGAAAAAAAAGGCCAGGAAATTGTGTCAAACCAGCTTTGCTTAACACATATAAACACCGGAGTTTTCACACACTTTCTTTCATTTGAAGGACAGGGTATCATTAAGTTAAGACACAGGAATAATAAAGTTTAGATAATTTAATCAAAGATATTTTAGAGTTTGTAAAGTATCTCCTAAACATACTTCAGTTCTAAAAATAAGTGTGACTAAGTAACACTGAATTCAACCTAACTAATGTTAATTTGCATGGTTATTTAGCAATAATAAACATTTAGAACACAGAAAAGAACTTTTATTTTGTATATGTGTATATACATAGACATATAAACACACATATACACACATATATGCAATATACATTGTATGTATGTACTCACAAAACTAGATATGTAAAGTTGATTGGACTGCAAATTATGTGGATTATGTATGAACTACAATTTAATAAAAGGAGCAGAAATTTCAGCAGATATTTATTTACTGTCTTCGCAGTTTTTCTAGTCAATGACAATGACATCGTGCTGAAGGTAACTTTCCACTGGAAACAGAAATGAGCACTGTGATGCTAACCTATGCTAGTCTACTCTGTATGGACTGTTGACACCATGATTGTCCAGGGTTTTTTTTTTCCTGTTCCGTTTTCCACTTTTGAGGTACAATTATTCAGAATTTTGTAAAAGTTCCTTGTGTGAGTGTTCTAAAATTGTGTGATCCTATTGAAGTCAGTGAAAGTAGATTGATTGATATTTTAAGTTAATATCTTTGTAGGTAGAGTCTAAACTACCATTGTAAAATTGGTATTTTTCAGGTATTATCGATATTTTTTATTAGTAGCATTGCTGAGTTTTCTTCCCCTGTGATGGGTTAATTTTGGCCAACAGCCAAACACCCACCCAAATGCTCGCTCACTCTCCCTCCTTGGTTGTAGAAGGGGAGAAAGTAAGATGTGAAAACTCATACGTTGAGATAAAGATAAGGAGACAGCTTACAAATTATTATTGCAGGCAAAACATATTTGACTTGAAGAAAAATGATTTAATTTAACTCTAATTAAAATAGATTTGGGTCATGAGAAACAAAGATGAACATTAAAATAACAGCTTTCCAAAAATCCCTCCACATCTTCCAGGATCACCTTCACTCCTTTATTCCACATGACTCTGCCTCCACCCGGAGGTGCAGGGGGGCCTGGGGAGCTACAGTCAGCATACAGTAGTTTCTCTCTGTTTCTTTTCAGATGTCACAGTTTAAACCCAGACAACAACTAATACACACAGAGCCACTTGCTCAGTCTTCCAGCTGGTGGGATGGGAGAGAGAATCAGAAGCATAAAAGTGAGAAAACTCGTGGGTTGAAATAAAGACAGTTTAATAGGTAAAGCAAAAACTGTGCATGTAAGCTAAGCAAAACAAGAAATTATTTTCCCACTTCACATCACCAGGCAGGCTTCTAGCCATCTTCAGTAAAGCCTGGCTCCATCATGTGTAACAGTGACTTGAGAAAAAAAACACTGTCACCCTGAACATCTACCCTCTTCTTTTTCCTTCTTGCCCCAGCTTTATGTGCTGAGAATGATGGGATATGATGTGGGATATCCCAGGGATCAGTTGGGGTCAGCTGTCCCAGCTATGTCATCTCTCAGTTCCTTCTGCACTCTCAGTCTCCTTGCTGGTGGGGTAGGGCGAGAGGCTGAAAAGGCCCTGATGCTTTGAAAAAATGTCTCAGCAATAACAAAAATATTTCAATATTATCAACACTGTTTTCAGGGCAAATTCCAAACCCAGCCCTGTACTAGATACTGTGAATAAAATTAACTCTACCCCAGGCAAAATCAGCGTATTATCTCACACTTTTCCCCTTCTCTGGCATTGTTTTTCCATGGGCCCCAGTTCCTTCAAGAATATCCACCCACCTGCTCTGCAGCGGCATTCTCTGTGGACTGCGGTGTAGGTATCTGGTTTGTTACGGTCCCCCATGAGCTGCAGGGGGACAACCTGCTCCACTGTAGGCCTCTCCATGGTCTCCTTCAGTGACTGAAGTGCCTTCTCCTACTTGAATAAAATTATTTCCTCTGTTGTTTCTCACTCTATTTGTTCTTTCTGGTAACACTGTTTTTGTATTTTCCCAGAGGGGCCACCAGTTTGGCTGAAGTGGTCAGCTGTACCTTGCAAGCCATCTGGAAACATGTGTGTCCAGCATGAAGCAGTCCTGGCCTTTGCTCAGAGAGACCAGTCTATAGACTCCCACTACCAGCACCTGGTAACTTAAATCCAATACACTTCCCTAAGTTAACATAGTCTGATAAATATTAGTGCATTTATATAAGTTTTTAGGCTTCCAGTTCATGTAAAATAAAAATTCCTTGAACATTGTCAAGGAAGATGCAAATCAGTTGGATGAAAGTAAATAAAAAATACTGCTAATATCTCTAACCACGTAAGTATAAATTACCACCTTTCTAAGATGCAGTTTGCATTTTACCCTCCTCTACAGGAATCTTCTGGCTTAGGAGCAGGACACAGAAGCTTATCTATGTGTTTTCCCCAGTGTCCTTGTTATTGCTCCTATGAAATGCTTACAGGGACAAGTTGATGTTTTTTGGACTTGACATGAAGCTATATGGTATACAATAAGACTAAATCTGAAAAAGTCTTTGATCTGGAAAAATTGCAGAAATGTTCCAGAATCCACCACAAACCAGCCCCTACGATAGAACTAGTGAACCCAAATAAAAGTTTAAAAGAAATTCTTGTTGAATATTTTGAAACTCTTAAAGGACATCATAGGTGGAAGAAGCACAGCTGATTCCCGTAACCATAAGTGGAAATGACAGAGGATGTGATACATAAATTAGAAACTCAATTGTGTGAATTAGGCTTATTATCTACCTGCAAATCAATACTTCCCTAGAAAGGAAACTTGGGAAAGCAACAGTTCTGGGCTAACAAGACCAGAATATTTGTGGAGCTCCAGGGATTTTCATGCTGCAAAGAGGTCTGATTATGATAGATACAATATTCCTGTGTAGGGTTTCAGATAACATTTTTAAGCATTTTTGCTGCTTGGGTATCTATCTATCTATCTATCTATCTATCTATCTATCTATCTATCTATCTATCTGTCTATCTATCTATCATCTATCTCTGACATTGGTACACTGCAGTTGAGACCACATTGTTGTCTTGCATTCCATTTTGTGAGTGTGAGAGTAGTCTCATCTTTGTAACTTTCTTATGTCGAGCAGAATTCAGCTTTCAGAAGCCAGGAGCAAATCTGACTCAGTAGTAATCACCAAAGATATAAATTTGAAGTCCAGATTGGGAGAAAATAGCCATCTTGGTGTTAAGTTGAAGCATAAAAATCCTTTTTCTATATTCATTGGTATCCGTAAATGTATTTAGCTGTCATAGATATCTACATTGACTACCATGAAACCCTCCAAACTAGAAATATTTGAATTCTTGCCTACTTTGTTTTATCTTTTGTTTAACTTTGTACAGTGCAGTGTAACATATAAGACAAGATAAATTTTCTTAGCCAAAAATAGTGAGAGGAATAACAAATAGCTATTCTGTATTAAACTAATTATCCTTTAAAAAAAATTGGCATTTTCTGAGATAAAAAACACGTGTTCAGTAAAATGTCTAAACAGTTCTTCCGATATTCAGCGTGTGTTCTGAAAGCAGTGGTGTTGTAGGAGTAACTGTTGACCTTGTCATGTGCACACTAAGCAGCTCAGTCTGCAACATAGTTCCTAAGCTTGTATTTCCTTTGAAAATTCAGCAGACTCTGAACTGGTCAAGTTTCCATAAATTCCTATATTTCATGTTAGACAGTGCGTACACCAAAGGTGAGGAAATGAAACAGCATCCTCCTGGCTAGCCCGGACACATAGGGAGAGTAAACATCAGTTGAAAGTAATAAATAATTAAGTCCGCAATTCTCTTCCTATTTCTCGGTTTTGTACTTCATGGAAGAGTCTTTAATACTGTTTTAATGTAATTTGCTCTGACTTACACTCCAAAATATTATCTCTTGTGTCCATATGTTCTCCAGTTTCAAACTCCATTTCCCAGTCCATGGCCATTTAAAAACCTCCATCTTGAAAACCAACTGTGTTGCCAACTCCCTTTTGTTTATATGCAAATAGGTGTTGAATAACCTATACTCATTTTTTGTGTTATTTCAAACTATCAGGGGTCTTGTTAAATGTGGGTTCAGGAGCTGGAAAAACAGGAAAGATGCCAGCAACTGAAAGCTAGTGAGTTTGCTTTTATTGCTGCCTCACTACTGGTTCCAGCTTCTCCTTCTGTTTCCTTGGAAACAGATCCTGGGCAAGCGAAAACAAGGTAAGGGTTTTTAAATATTGACTTTAAAATTGGCTGCTTATTCTGTTTCTGTTGGTTCCTGCTCTATGGAACAAGAATGGAAATACTTTGCAAACCACCACTGTATGGTAACATGCCTATCACTACGGCAGCGTGGGTACCAGAGAGATCTTTGGTGTGTCCTTTTGCCTTGTTTGCTTATATCTTATTTCTAAACCACAACTATATTATTAAAAAGAGAGAAAGATAAGCCCACGGGAAAACAGCCGAAGCCAACATCAGAGGGCAAGACCTCTCTGTCAGATTCAGCTGCTGTGTGAGCAACACAGTTGCCGCTGTAGAATTGCCCACAGGCCCTTGGAGGCGCTTCATTGAAGTGAACAACGTTTCAATTGCAGCTTTACCGGAAACAGCAGAACAAAGCCAGAAACTCCCAAAACTTACTCTTCTGTAATACAAGAAAACGAATTCTTAAAATATGTTCTTTAAAAGATTAGATGCATTTCTTTCACCTGAGATTATTGTGATTGGAGGGCGATAAATGCCTTAGTGTTTCAGTTCTGTTATTGAAATACATATGAATATCTGGAACTTATCTGAACCGTTAATTCAACAGCTCTAACTGGAGAACCTGCAATAAACACAATTTTTAGCATTTTTGGTTTTGATCTCCATCAGAAATACTGGAACAAGATTATTTTTGACAATAGTTTAAGTCCTGACCAGAACTATAACCACATTCTGCTAAAAAGGGGTAAATTTAGTTCAAATAGGTTAACACATTAAATATGTTTCTATGATAAAACACGAACAAGTTGAATGCTAATGCTTGGGGAAGCTGATTTTATTTTTGGAAGTGTAGACTTGTATGTGCCAATTATAAGTTGACAGATATCCATCTTATTGACCTTTCTTTTAAGATGATTTTTTAGAAGGACATAAAGGAGGATCACTTACTGCTTTATGTCAAGGTTGGAATCTTGAGGGCAATGCTTGATGGCAGAGGACAGCCTTTCTCATTTAAGCTGTGTTAGTGGAGAGTGTAAACTCTGGTAAGTACTGTTTTTTACACATAGCATAAGTTGCTGCTACATAAGTGTACAGCATGTTTTCCTTCCAGAGAGAATTGCTCAGGCTAGCAGAAACAGGAAACAGGGAGATCTCCTCCTCTGACTTCTGTGCCTATGCTTAAGTTGTTTCTAGGTGACTTTTATCATGCTGGATCCACTTGTGGTTTTTGGGTTTTTTATATGCACTTGTCCATATTGGTTTTTTTCAAGTTTAGGTTTTGGTTTTGCTGTTATCTTTCTTTAAAATAATTTTACAGTGCTAAAAATCACCAGTTGCATAGTAAGTCAGCTTAATCTATCCATTTCAATGTTCCTGAGGAAGTGAGATGACTTAGTGCTTTAGAGGGGCTGCTGGTTGAAAGAGGCAATACAATAGAAGATTTTGCGTTAAAAAACATGACAGTGTAAGAGGTATATGAGACTGTGAAACAAAAAAAAGTTCATGAAATGCAAGTCAAAAAACTTACCTGACTATCCTTTGGTCCTTCCCCATCTCACCATGATACCAACACTACTACTTAAGAAAATTCAAGCCCCATGAGGGGTTGAACACCATTCTTTAAAGGAAGTGTGCAAACAATTACTAAATTATGCTACATTCCTCACCTTTGAGTGTTTGCTTTATTTTGCTTTTCTTATACGCAATACAGTGAAGCGCAATACTGCAAGATTTCTTTTATCTCTATCATGTTCCCTGAGTATCTGTCTTAGAAAGAAAGGTGAGCCTGAATTTTCTAGTCTCAAAATGGTCCTCTGATCATGAATATTATTCCTTTGGTCATCTATGTCACCAATATCGGTTTCTTCTCTCATCAGAATACAGAGGGGAAAAAAAAAAGGAGCCCACATGAAAAGTAATGTTGACAGAAAACCTTAGAAACACTTCTGACAACGGCATTTTTAAAAACCAATTCCAAAAATATTTTGGGAGCAAAACCCCAAGGTGCTTAGAACTGTCTGACAAAGCTTAGATATATCTTCACTATCTTCTGTTTCTGAAATAATTCTGAATTCTTAAGGACAGTATCTCTGTATATTTTAGATTTTAACTTCCATATCCAGAAGGAACATGAAATGGTCCTGGGTTGACCACAACGTTCTGGAGGTTAACTTTACCTTGTCCATGAAGCATTCTTGAATCCATGTGCTTGTTTCCACAATTAACCTGCTCTGTTCCTCTTCTGAAAGAATGCTTCTTTAGGCCAAAATGTTAAATTACCTGGACTTACATTTCCTATTCTTGTTTGACTCTCAGTAGTTAAATACACTGCTTCGTGGTATTTCGATCCACAAACCCATATTTTCAGTACTGTTAAAATAGATCTTGGTCCAGGAAAGCAAGGTTTAGGTTTAAAGTACATTTTTTTTCCTTGGAAAGCAAGTCACTGAGCTAGAAATCATATTTGCACAATGTTAAAAAAGCATGTTTTAAAATTCATACCAGACTCTAATAGCACCTAAGACCATAAATGCTTCAAATAGGAAACAACAGCGTTCAGAACTAACGGAGAGAGCTACAGCAGCCAAATGGAAGGGCAATGATATAGTTCTCCTGCGATGAATTAATTTATATCGTGAAACAAAAGTCTTCCATTTCTATTATTCTTGTGGATGTAAAAGCATTAATCAAGTATTTGATAGCTTTGGGCACAACCACTGTGTTAATGGTCTGCCTAAGACCTGAAACCTTTATTGATATCACACAAGTTGCAGATCTGGGCATGTTTATCTGATCTCGTTTACTTCAAAAGTAAAGGATGATTGACTAAATAGCACTGAGGCATAATAGTTAAAGTACACTTGTCATAGTCAATGCATATTCTGAAAACAACAAATAGATACTTGTCAAAACTTGTCATTTGTATGCTACTGCATGATGATAAAATGCATGGTGTTTTAGGTGCCTCTTGTCAACAGGATATAATTAACTGTGGCTACATTTAGGTAGTGTTTTTGCTGAGAAGATCAACAGCTCTGATTCTCTCTGCAGGGAGTGTGTTTGTTTAGAAAGGTTCTTAGCTTTTCTGAAACTCTCTCATCTGGTTCTCTCCAGGGGTTTCAAAGCAATCATCCCCCTATTCCAAGACCTAGTAACAAACCCCAAACACAACATACCAAAAATTAACACCTGCACAAACTCACTGAAACATGTTTGGGGTTTTCTACTCGTAAAAGCATCTTCTGTTTAATGCAATTTAATCCTAGGCTTTGTTTTCTGATTACTGCTCTCTAGTTCATGCTGAAGCAAAATTAATAATCTCTGTGCAAGAATATTTTGTGTTTAGGTGAAATCCAACTAGGAAGAAAAAGCTGGGTTTTTTCTTTTTTCTGCCAGTACTGATAATATGCATATTGAATAATAAAATTCTCACACGCCTCAATACAGTATATTTCATGATTATTAAGAAATCTAACAGCTAAAGGCATACCTAGATTTGAGGCTTTGCAGGTTTGTAATGATAAAACAAATCTTAGTGAGTATGATGCTGCTTTAGACACTGCACCTCAATCTACGTTTTTTAAAATCTGTTTTTATTCTGGAACTCAAGGGGGCACATTTTGTCACATTTAACACATCCCACCATTTTCAACAGCCCAAAAGTCAGCCTCAAAGTGAAATTCATGTGTGCTGGAGCTCCATCACTTAACTCATATAAAACATCCTTTTTTCTGGTTTTCCATCACTGAATGATAATTTCCCTTAGAAGAAGTGTAAAGGAGTTCAGTATTTAAAAAGGCTAACTTCCCTGTGCTACTTTGGTTCCCTGTGCTCCTATGACAGATGTAAGCAACATAGGTTTCTATAGAGAGTAATTTAGGACATTTATTTAATGTAAAGTGGTTTGAACAGCCCTCTCCAAATCTTGTATCTCTGCATTATCTCTGAAGCAGACCTTTTTAAAGCTCTGTGAAACCATAACGATTACATCCCTAACTTCCATTAATCATTTTGCTTTATCGGTCTAAGAAAAAACCCCAAAGGAAACACCCATAATTTAGAGGTTGAACATTATTTTCAGAGTCTTAAATAATGAACAAAACACTTGTACAATCCAAGTAGATACCATATGCTCCACTGATACTTTTGTAAAAGGCTTGTGAACATATTTTACGAAACTATTCTGCACTTTACACCACTTTGCAAATATTTGGGTTTTTTTCTATTGTTATCACAAAGTAACACTAGAATTCAAAGCACTTTTTTTCAATACTCAAGACGTAATTACCTTGGCTACTTTCCTAAGAGACTCTGTAAATGCCACAATCCTTCCTCCTTAGAATCTTCTCATCAGAAATCTTCAAAAGAACAGACTTTCATTTAACCAGAGGAGCCAAAGACACATACAATAGGCTCTTGGAGAACTATTTTTTATTCTTGTAAGATTATAATAGCTTCCCAGCAGAAATGTTATTTATTAATATAGAATGTAGTCAATTGCAATTTGTAAGTAACAGTACCAGCAACTTGCTCTCAAGAGAATGTACCTTTCACCCAAAGGTAGAGAGAATAGCTACATATGTCACCAGTTTTATAATTTCATTGTGCTCTATATGAATGCTAAGAAGCTAACAATGAGTTTGAATAGTTTTCAGCATTTTTCTATTGTAACTTTTTCTGAAGGAGTTGCATTTTTATCTTGCAACTATCTTAATGCCATATAGTAACACCTAAATTTTTTTTTATCAAAGTGTTATATTCATTTTAAGAAACAGGGAAAAATTGCATTTAATATTTTTGGAGTTTTGATGAAAATGATTAAAATAGTTTTTCTGCTTTTATATTGATTTGCTTTCCTAATTCTACATGACAGTGATAACGAAACGGCAAAACTAAATTATGCAATTTTTCCATCAGCATCTCATTCATCAGTGTTTAATAACTCCAAGTTCTTACTTCTTCCAGCACATCATACTAGCCTGCTGATTTTGTCTCTAAAACGTGAAGAAAGAAGCAAAAGGGAATTGGAGGACATGGATATTTAACAAGAGAAGGTCAAACTATACGGCCTCGACAAATCATTGTTGCTCACAATTTATTTCCGTAAGACCATAAATTTTTGTGTAAAAGTATTACTTTGATCACAATACTTAAAACATCAGCCTCCTGTGTGTGATCTTTGGGTGCTATTTCAATGCTTTGAAAGACTGCTTTTGTGGACTGACTTGATTTTTCCAGTTAAGTCTCTTAATATGAAAATATGAATGCTGCCTGTTTTTGTTCTGTCAGAACAAAAGAATGACTCACTAAAGCAATGCATCATTAAAGGAGAGATCTATAGGCAAACTGATGTTACTTGAAGGAATTGTGTACTTACTAAATGTAGTACTATAGCATTTTTCTTATTCTTATCTAATTTGTTTTCATGTCCTATATACACAGATACATAGTCCACTTCATATATCAATTTGCATATTGACAGAACCTCTGTTTCTTTTTTCTGTAGATCTGAGTCCAGAACATTTATTAAAAATAGGTTTAGTTGCAGAGCTAGTGAGGTAAGGATTAAAGAAATGTGAAAGGAAGGAATACTGGCATTGTCTTTTTTGTGCCTGAGAGAATACTCTTCAGTGAGTGCTGCTGATAAAAAAGAGGTCCCAGAAAACTAGGAATCTTTCATTCAAAATTAGTTTTCTCTCTATAAGGTTTCTGTATGGAGTATTTAATATAAAACAAAACAAAATAAAATAAATGAATTCTAGTGGTGATAGGTAGTGTAAGAATTTTTCATCTTTCCTTGAATGTATTAAAAAATAACTTAAATTTTATTGATTAATAATAAAACATCTAATATTCTTAAGCATTTTCTAGATATCCATGCAGTCTCCTAACTTCTCATTTTAATTTTATTAACTACACAATCACTGACACTTTAGAAGTCAACAGAAAAATTACACTTGATATTTAATTGTACTGTAGTTACAAATACTTTTGGATTGGTTGTCATAGTATTTTTCGGAGTATTGCTTAGAAGAACAGATTTTTCTCTCAAATATATTAAACTCTTTTCAGAAATCAATGTCAACATTAAACAGTAACAATATAAAAAACTTTTAATAGAAGTTTTCAAGAGAAGAACTGAACAGGTGCAAACATGACAGAATTTTGTCATAATTTAATTTTTGTTCACATATTTGCAGATAAGATATAATAATTGTTGATTGTTTTGTTTCCTGGCTCATTGGGAGCTCTTGTGAAGTTCTCATTCTGCACTTTCATCCTGAAGTAAGTTTAAAGCTGTCACGAGAGCATAGAGAAGAAGAAATGAAAATAATGTTCTGTTCTCAAACTTGATAGACAGTAACAGATACTGCGAGCTTAGTACTATACTGCAGCTCAGACATGATCCCTGCTTTTCAAATTTCCCATCAGTAATGCTTTGAGACATTTTTCAAAAAGAAGTAGTCCTGCCACAACCATGCTCATTTCCTGTCAAGCACCTGCAGATCACAAATGAGCACAAAAGACAGCATTCCACCCAGAGGAGTTTTTCACCTTGAAATGGACTTTCCCTAGTGTCGTGTTACTGAAAGATCACAATTTCCTGTGTTTACTGAGAAATGAGCAAAAGTCACTGATCATAAAAAGAAATCAGACTTATGCCCGTGAACAAAGCCAATTGAGATAATTTGGACTACGTGGGAGTATTTTTGGTTTATTTCTTTTTATTATTTTATTTTCTTATTTCTTATTTTATTTATTCAGAAATTCAGTCATTTCACTAACTGGAAGAGGGGCCACCAGCTGTGCACCACTTAACATGGCTGCTTCTTGTTCAAGGCACACCAGGGAAAAACTGGTGCTGTTTGTGTAGCCCTGAGTTGTAGGTTAGCACGTTCATGGATTTTATGGTAGGGTTACTAATGCAATCACTCTTGAATTCATTTCAGTTGGAATCAGTCAGGGTAGCTACTCTCTAAATTATTTAAGCTAGTCCATTTCTTTTTGACTGAAATAGATTAGAGGAAAATTGCATACACACCTCATATAATATTTGAGGACATGAGCAGTAACTTTTTCATTAAGAAAAGCTAGAAGCAGAGGAGAATTTGGGCACACTGTGATAATAACTATCAAAGTAGTGTGTTCTTCATCTCCATAGGCATTTATTCTTTTGTGGGATGGAGAATAACAGGAAAGGGAAAGTAGAGGAAGAATTTTACAATTATGAAATAAAAATTTGCGTGTATATGCGAAATCGAATGAACATTTAATGTAAATTTAACTTTCCACCAATGCATGGGTCACAGTTTGGCAAATATTAATGTGTTTATGCTTACTTAAACTAGCCATTTTCAGGTTTAATACAATCTACCCGTGTGTCACATGAAAACTGAGTGCTCAACTACAGGAAAAGAAATACCCAATAAGTAAAAAAGGCAGGCCCCGGGGATTGGCAAGCCTACTCTAAGTAAAATGAAACCCAAACAACAACAAAAAAACCTACCCAAGCCACCAACCAGCCAAAACAACACCAAACACACTAAACAGTGTTGAAGGGTGATTTTGTAGTTATGGTTAAAGCATATACCAGCATATACATTCTGCAGAATGTGATCTTTCTACAGAAGAGAACAGAGCTACTCATAAAGTTGCTCCTGAATTCATTTCAGACAAAGTCACCCAGACTAGCTATATTATTTGTTATATAATTTCATTTTTGTCCATTAGCTCATTCATATTACAGCATTCTTTAAAAATAAAAAAAAAATGCTGTATGTCCTTTGTCAGGTTCATTTGTCATGCTTGTTTCCAACACAAATCTTTCTTCCATGATGTTCTTCATATCATAGATACAGATGATCATAATATGCGTCTGTTTTGTGTATCTATGCATCCTAGAAAAGGAAATGTTTCGAGCTCTAAGCTTTAGCAAATTGAAAAAAGTAAATTTAATGGAAAAATCCAGTTGGCTGTACAGGATAGTCTGCTGCTGTGACTTTAGATTCTTCCTAGAAACAGAGTTTATATTATTGTGGGTGGTCTGTGGTTTTCTGTGTGGTTTGTTTGTTTTTTAATTTATTTTTTAAATAGTCAAAAAGTAACATTTAAATAGATATGGCTTTATGGTTAAATCTCAGATATAATCCTGTATATTCATGTTAATTTTCTTATTCTCTTGACTTTATGGAACATTTTCTGACTGACTGAAACACTAGTTAACACAAAAGTCTCTCTCTTCTTTCCTAATCTTTGCTGTAATATCCTTTACTACATTAGGTCAATTATTTCCTTTTTTTTTTCCCTTGAAATAAAATATAGCCTGAAATAAAATTATCATAAGTATACTTATTTCTTTCTACAGTGCAATTAGGTAGCAAATGATATTTAAGATACTAAATATAGAAGACAATAATTAAAATTAAAACAAAATTTCTGTAGCAAATGGAAACATCTGCATTTTCTATGTATTTATCTTCTGAAAAAATTGTAATTCTAATGTTCTTCAGGTATTTTTTCCTGTGTTCTTTAAATAGGCTTATTTTTCTCCTGGGCATTATAAATGGGATCATGATCAATCCCCTAAACGATATTCTTGTGTTTTACACATATGTCTCTGTGCATGAAATTTTTATTTGTATGACCTCAGTGTGCATTTTGGTGATAATTCCAGTTCAGTTTTTTCAGGTCATACAATGATATTTCTCTTTTCCCATACTTTTGAATTGCTCTTTATAACAAAAGGAGACTTAATACATTACTTATTCATCCTCTTCAATAATTTCTCAGAAGTACGGTGTTTCATTTGACTATGTATTGACTTCCTATGTGTTTGTGTGTATATATATAGATATTTTTTATTCCATAGAAAATGTTATAAAATACGTCTCTTAATTATTGGTATTGTTAGTTGCACTTTTTGAGGAAAAGCCTAGAATGTTTATTCTGGAGAACCCCCAAAACCAATTGAAAATAGAATGAAATAAGAGACATAAGAAAATACTGTAAAAAAACCAAGAATTATCTATTACAATACGGGAACATTAGGTTTCCCATAGATTTGTACATTTCTGCATTCTCCATTCTTAAGTTTCTGTCACTGGTACAATTTCATCCACAGGGAATTTCAAAATGATTGTTGCTGTTACTTCTGTTGCAGTAGTGTTGTAACCTAAGAGTTTTACAGGTGAAAGCAAGGAAATTTCTTGTAACCTAAGAGTTTTACAGGTGAAAGCAAGGAAATTTCTTGTAACCTATATTACATTAAAAAAAAAAATAGGAGTTTAAAGAAGCCTTCCTTCTTGTCTTCTATAGGTACTCTCAAGTAGTTCGCAATCCAGTTCTTTTCATTTCCCTATCGTTTTTTGAAACCCTATCTTGGCCATTTAAGAGAAAATTTGTCTTACTGTCTTACAAAGGGTAGCTGACCATGGCCAAATATCAGCACAGACCTCAATGAGCTCCCTTCCCTCTCACTGTCCCTCTTGCTATATAAGATAGCTCATTTCTCTATCTTAGGTGGGGAGATAGTAGAATGCAGTTGAGAAGTCTTATGAATTGAGATAAAGTAGCTAAATAAGTGGGGCTAAAACTGCACAGAAGAAAAGCAAAATGCAATTAATTCACTGCTTACCATCAGCAGACAGGTGATTAGCCAATTTTGGACAGCAGGACCTCAGCACATGAAATGGTTCCTTGGGAAGACAAATACCATAACTACAAACATCTCCTTTTTCTCTTCTTTCCCTTTTATTGCTAAGGAAGACACCACATGATATGGAATATCCCGTTGTTCAGTTGGGGTCAGCTGTCCTGGATGAGTCTCATCCCAATTTCTAGTGCACCCTCAGCCTAATTACCTGCTGGGGAGGAGAAGGGTGGAGGCAGACCCACAATGCTGTAAGAGCGGGATTCGGTAACAGCCAAAATATTGGCACCTTGTTTTAGCCACACATCCAAAATGAAGGACCATGCATAGGGCTGTGAAGACAATCAGCTCCATCCCAGTCAGACCCAGTAATATGTAAATGCATTATTGGAGCTTTAATGAAGATGGGAATGATAAACTGTTACAACCTAAAATCATATTTGTGTCCTCGTCTCAGGTAGTCCTCCAAACCAAAATAAATTCAAATGAAACTCCATAGAGAATTAGAAATTTCACCACTGGACACATTCTCTTTTCTTTTGTATTTAAATGTGATATACAACTTGCTGGCTAGGCTTTCTATTAAAAATTAAAAATACTTCCATTCATTAAAGTAGACAATGTGATATTTTTTCACATTGCTGTTAGGAATTATGGTTTCCAAAACAATTGAAAAGGAATCAGTTGAAAAATTACCAAGAGAAATCAGGGAAAACTCTACAACAACTGGATTTTCAATGAGATACACTTGGCATATCCTCTGCAGGTTTTTCAGTTTGACTAATAAGCTCAGAATTTCACTGATAGCAGAGCAATTCAATGGTATGCAAAACTGTATGCTTAGCTCTTATGCAGGTATCAAGGGAAGCTCTACAAAATACAAACAAGAATTATGAGGTTTAGATGTGTCCCAGTTTAACAAACTAATTTCCAGCATACTAATTTAAGAGCTCTGAAAGACTATGAGGAGCAATTCCATATAATTTCTATTTAAAATTCATACTTGGCAGAATTCCACTCCACAGATCATCACACATGGCTGGAAGCAAAAGTCCTGCTTCTTCCTCTCTGGAATGCTTAGGAGAAACTCAAAGTGATAAAAAGGGTGAAGTAAATCAAGAACAAATCAGGAAACAAGAGTGGTTGTCATCAAGAGAAAAATGTATTAATGGATAATTTGTGGCACTTGATCTTGTGTCAGCATTGTCTTCTAGCTCAAACAGTTTTTTCCCTCCGTGATATTATTTCAAATATCTTTTAATACTGAACAGTCATATCATATCGGAGTTTTCATTTTTCTCGACTGAACAAGCCAACTTTTAACACCTCCTCTTGAACACAAAAGCTGTCCATGCTTTTGACCCCATTAGTAGCCTTTCTCCACATTTGTTCAAATCTTCATTAATCTTCCTATCAGAAACAATCAAAACTGCATGCCGTGTTCCAGCTGAGGTCTTCCTAAGTCCTTATACAATAATATTAGTTTTTGACCAGCTCTACTGAACATATTTTATGGCTTGGATATCCGATAGGCATTTTTTCCTTTTCCATAATCACACCAAACAGTCATCTTCTAGTCACAGTAGACACAGGACTTTTCTTTTGCTGATTAGCTTTGTAAAGATCAACCGCTTGAGTCAATCAGTTGTGTGTTATGTAACTAAGGGAAAGGAGAAATTCAGAAAAACAAACTTGATATAGAAAGTATGGAATCCAAGCCCTACCACTTTACCAGATTTCTTTTTTTTTTCCTTCCCTATAGAATCACAGCCTGTAGGTTATGAATCTATATATACATGACAATAAGTCATATCAGGAAATACCTACAAAAGGAGGTTTCATGAGTCTGTTCTTCTCAGAGAATAAACAGTAGGATGTAAAGAATTTATGTAGTTTAGAAATCATATATACATATTTCATACTTATAACCTCATTATCATACATATGAATAGTTAACTAAGCATTTTATATATATATGTCTATGAATATAACTGTTTGTACTGTTGAGATGTTAGATGTGCATCTTTACATCTAACCAATCCTTCATTTTACATTAAAAATACATTTTTCTCCACACAAAAAAACAAACAAAAAGAAATCCCTTTACATACCTTCTCTCTAAAAATTGACTAAGAAAGAGAAATGAAGGATTGTAGGAAATGTAGTAACATTTACTAGCTCAAAATGTAAGAGACTAAAGGCAAGATGTATACAAACTTGAAGCTTAGAAGTAGGAAGAAACTTCCATGCTTTTACTTTACCTTCTTCATTACCAGAGAGAGGCGATTATAAAACACAGGAACACAGGTACACAGGTACTGTACTGACCAGCCCTACAGCAGACAAGTATGCAGTAGTTTTATCCCTTTTTCACCCCTTCCAGTTTCATTTTAATCTTTTATAGTTAAAACCCAAGCCCTAAATCCTGGTGTTTAATTTTAAAGCATAGCATTGATTCATTAGGTTTAACCACATAACTTGCTACCTTGTTTTTCAATATTAACTTAAATAACAAGAAGTTCAGTTGAAAAATGAATTATTTTTAACCTGTATATTTGTCCTTCATGGCTATGACAATGGACCAATTTCCAGTATTGCTAAGACCTTGTTGCTCATTTGCAGCGTAAGCATTTTTTCTGCACTCAGTGAAAAGAATAGTCACAGGAGTTGGAGGAGTTCCAAAACAGTAAGTTGAAAGAGATATAAGTTTTTTAATGGCTTTATCCAAAAGATCAGAGAGGCAATCTGCATTCCTGCTGTAGCTGTGCTGTAAGTAGGCCACAAAGCCAGCTGAGATTGTGTTATTTCTGCCTCATCAGTTAGCACCTTTGAATGAGAAGGCAGATATGATTTATGGTGGAACAGAGGCTGACAGAGCCCAGCTGGAAATGCTCTTATTATGGTAGCTGAAATGCCAAAAATTGGGTTAGTGTTGAAATGCAAAATATAATCTAGGTCATATAAATGAAGGTAAGTAATTCAGTCTCATAAAACTGACAGGCAAAAGCCCTAAAACAATGTTTGTATCTTCTGTCTCTGATTAGTGATGCCACTTATACTTTTTTACCATAAAAGTATTCTCCCTTCCCTCTCCTATCTACACAGACTAAACTCGCAAACAAAAATCCATTGCTGCCTGAAGGTGGTTTGATGACTTACAATAAACAAATTAGCAATCTATCCCAGGTGAGGGTGGACAGGTGTCTGAACACATAACCTTCACTGCTGGTATTTATTGTCAAGCTGGTTGGCAAAATCAGAAAACAGCACATTTTTATGATTCTAACATTTAGTACACAACATTTCTACAAAAAACAATAGCATTCAGCTCTAATGGTAGAAATAATAATTGAAAAAGTCCTACTGCTTTTCCATAGACAGTAAAAATTAGTCATGGTGATTGGATGGATTTGTGTATGGTTTTCTGTTTGATTTGTTTGCTTGGAGGTTTTCGGATGTTTTGGGATGGATTTTGGACATGGTTTTTGACTTTTCTTTACTGTTACTCAGTTTCTTTTCAGGAGAAAAATGAAACTACTAAACTTGTGGCTCAAAACTAAAATGTCTCATGTAGTCCCATCCAGAACTAGCATTGAATTTTGTGCACTGGATATATTTCCAGTGCATCTTTGAATTCTGAGCACATTTTGGTCCCCAATCTACTATTTACCCTGTTACCGTCTTGCATGTATGCTCTAGTGCCTCCTGTCTTGGTTGATCACACGCTTGTGAATGTCCTGGGTGTACAGAAGCTGTGGTATGTTAACCTTAGTCTCTCTGTTGAGACCATATAAAGCTTCTCCCGTCTTTCATTCTGTTACAATACTGACAAAAAAAGACTTGGGTAGAAGATCAGATACTGACATTACTGGTGCATTGACTATTTAAAACCAAGTTTCTGGTAATAGTATAGATCAAGTAATTTGAACCAAACAGAAATTATGAGAGTGTATGTCCCAAAAGGCTCCAGAACCTAAAAAGGTGTGATGGCAGACATTGCAGTACCAGTTACTCTGAGATGACACAGACTATTGCAATACTGAATATATCATAACCCAGTTTCGATGGGTGAGGAGATTCAGAACACTTACACTGAGAATAGTCTCTTGCCTGGTGCTTCTAGATCTATCTTGGAAGACTGGACTTGTGAATTTTCTTCTTTTCCCATCTTAAGAAAATGTAGATCTTTGCCTCGTAAATGTGTGCTGCATGGTAGAGGAAAGAAAAATATTAAAAGGTTACTATTTCCACTTTTTATTTATTTTTTTATTTTTACCCAAAAAACGGCTGTAAAAACATATTGGGGAAAAGTTACAGCCTTGAACAACTGAAGATAATTATGGTAAAGGTAGTACTGACTGAATAATAAAAAATGCCATTGAAGAGGGAGGGGAAAGTGAGGTTTGAATTAAAAACATATAATTCTGTTTCACAAACCATAATCTATGTTTAATTTGTCCTTTTTCTTGTAACACACAAAAAATCTGCATGGCTACAATTTCAGAACTCTCATTTCAGGTTTAAAACTGAATTTTAAATGTGTATGCCAAAGTCTCCTATAGATGCTGGGTGAAGACTCCACTAGCTCTTTTTGATCTCCTGTAGCACAGAAAGATGTCATCATATCCTTTGCATAGCATTACCATATCACTAGCTTGCCCTTCTTAAATCTTGATTCTTCCTGATCTACTGATATCTTATTCTATTTGTGCTCTATTTTTATCCTCTGTATCAGTTTTTCATAGTACCTGTATTTACTTACAATTGCTTTGTATTTCCTTTTAATTTCATCATAAGTTATCCTAATTTTAAAGGGTTTTGTCTATATTTCTCTTTACTTTTCTGAAACTTCTTTCTTTCCCACTTTCCCTCATTTCTTCCTTACTGCTCCTCTATTCCCTCCAACAGACTTTTTTCTTCTAATCATGTCTTCATGAGCCTCTTTGCTATCTGATTCATGCTCACTGTTTCTCTTATATTCTTCAGTTCTTGTATTTGTCCCTGTCCTTCTAATTTCCTAGTTAAAGGAAGGTATGTTGAGGAAATTTCAATATGGAAAAGTTAATTATTAAAATTTAAAAAAGAAACTGAGGAAGTTTTTTTATATCTTCAAAATTTATAAATCCCATCTTGTAAATTTTACCATATGGTAAAGACACCTTTTTTAAAAAAAAATTAAAAATAGGTGCTGATTTACATAATGTAGAAATACAGTCCTGAGTTTTATTTTTCAGTCAATATCTGTGTACAAAATTTTGTTTTTCCTCTACTGGACCCGTAATATAGCTAAAATGTACAGATTTACCATCAATTGTATTTGTCACATTTATACTATATATTAATTACACTAAAATACTCAAAATATAACCTACTGTTTTTAATACTTAGTATTGAAGACCTATAATGTACCTTAGAAGTAGTAGTGCTTGCTTATCGAATGCTAATAATCTAGTTTAATTTCTCTGAACTCTGTTTAAGAGGTCATGTATTATTTTATAAATTACTTATTAATTTGTCTCATTCATAATAAATAAATTGTAGAAAAATTATGTATGTTGGAGGACTTAGTTAGTTTTGTTCATATTTTTGAAACATTTGAAAAAATTAGAATTATTCCAGCTATTTTTTAAATGAAGATCCACTAAAAATCCTCTTAAAATGATGCTTTTGGTATTCTCCCTTAAAAAATACATTGCTGAAATCAGTGGAAGATTTCCTATTGCTGGAATACATTCAGAATCTCCTATGTCAGTTTCCAATTAGAGAGTAGCAATCAAGTCATAAAAATCACAGTGCAATGAAATCTCACTGATAATATTGCTAGCCTTTCTCACTGATAACAGTTTTTAGGGCTCTTGTTTGCTGGTTTTTTAGGGAAAGAGAATAGTGAAGGACATAAGGGTTAGAACTTGTAAAGCATAACAGCAGTAAAGATGCAGCGTGTCTCTTCTAATCTACGAAGGGATGACATGCTGTGCTTATTTTGAAGAACTGTAAAAATGGGAATTGCAATGGGAAATAGAAGAGAGAAATGGGAAAAACATACTTCAACAACTACTTACCTTAGGCTGTCATTTCTTTATAGAGGAAAGCAGCAGTAGGTCAAGATTTAATCTGAAACTTTACAGCGATATTTCATAAAACGGACCTTTCTCTCCTCAAAATGTATCACAGTATATTTCTCACTTTATTTCTGTGAAATCTTTGGGGTAACAAGCAGATGAGACATATGGATACCCACCAGGATTTGATTCTCTTGGATTAAACTTCGTGAAACTTTTCCATGCTGCTCATTGCCTATCTCTGAACCTGTGCTATTTACTTCTTAATCTTGCCAGCATCAAGGATCCAGAACCTTTTCTTCACCTGCTTAAACTAAAAGTTTTTCAGGTCCAAGTAAAAAACGAAGAGTTAAGAAAAGTAGAAATTGATACAGCTTGTGTAACACCAAACTCGATTTCAGAGCAAAATCTGACAAAATGTAAGAACTCGAGTAGGAGGGATGTATGGCACATAACCATAAGGGACAGACAGATGCTGCTTTTGCAGTAGAGGGATCATCATCATACCAGCAATTGGATTAAGATAGCATGTGTGTTTAGAAGCTCTGCTCTTCCCTGACCCCACTCCCAATCCTATCACAGTGCACAGGGACCAATAAATTAAAAAACTTATCATACATATTTTTTTTTTTGTCTTTTACAACTTCTCTATGTTTTGACTTTAACTCGGAATAATATGATGATGAAACTATTTTTTTTTATAAATAAGCTTTTTAATGCCAGTGATTTTCTTAAAGTACTTTTTGTATGTGTGTGACTTTCCACGTGCACTGCCAGTTAAAGTATTTAATAAGCCTGAAGTCTGACACCTCTGGTGAATATGATCAGACATGTAACCGCAATCACACCGACCTTTGAAACTTTAATTATATGACAGAGTCAATACTACCGAAAAGTGTTAAACTCCCTGGTTACAATGCAGCATGTGTTTTCAGTCAATAGTCTTTGTACCTGCAATCCTGGGAACCTAAAACAGAGTTATGGCATCAGCAACTCTCTACAATCCTTTTTTTAAACTAAAATTTTCTTATAAAAATGTGAGATGCATTCTGCATAAATCCCTCCTAAAACATTTTTTTCAGACAAAAATCCAGACCACTCACTTTCACTTACTGATCTGTATTTGTGCCATCTCCCAAATTTTCCATCAAACACAGATGTAATAAGATACCCTAGATATACAGGCTTGCTTCTCACACAGTATCCTAACATCAGACAGCACTGTCTAAACTATTTCAAGACTTAGTAACTCTGATCATAAATAACATCACATGCTTGCTGTTATGGCCCTATAGAAAATCTTTATGCAGTAGTCTTATAAATAACCCACTTGCTCTGGATTTTGAAAGCTTGAGTTTTATGTTCTCATTTTGGGAGTAAACGGTCACAGAACTCTAACTTGCAGAGTGCCTCGGTAAGTAAGGTATTCATTTCAGGCTATATCATACTCGTATCTTTCTGTGATGGAGTCATAAAAGGAAGGATTATGGGTTATCTGCCTCCCTGTCTGAGCTTTGATATGCTCAGTTTGAAAATGCAGAGTAACTAACCACATTCATGGCGACTGTTTCTAGGAAAAAGTGAAGCCTATTGGTGGTAAAAACCCGTCTGCAGTTTAGTTTAACTAAATTGCTTCACAGGCAGACCTTGTTAGTCCATATATGATACGTACCACACCTCAGAAACAGGCTGGTTTGGATTTCTGAGGACTCTACTGTCTATGAATTCTGTTCCATATCATCATACAGATGGACTGAAAAGCTGTTTCAGCAGTCCTTTAACATTTTAAAAATTCTATTAAAAGGGAAACTAGATCTGCTGGGTGTGCAGTCCAAACATTCGCTTAAGGATATTTCCTAGCAAGTCAGAGTGGTTTGCTTCTCATAAGCACAATTTTACTTCAAAAGTAAGAATCTATTTCAGATATACTCCATAATTTTTATCAGTATTCCCATATTCTTGCAATTGCCTATTTAAATAAATTATATAAATAAAGGAGAATTGTTTTCTTTGTGTTTGAAGATCAACATTTCTTAGATTCCTTACTTTTTCCTCCAGTCTATCTGAAACTGTCTATCTTTGAATAATCTGCTTGGGTTTCTATTCATAAAAATTGAAAGAAATACCTGGGTATCTGACCTGTCAGTCCAAAAACTTGAGAAAGTCACCATGATGCTTCTAACGCAGTTCTCTAGCTTAAATCTTCACTTCCTTAATTATGTTTTTGGGTTACATAACAGGCAGTGTCAACAATATACTCCTACTATGTTCATCTGACTAGTGCCAAGAATCAGATATGGGAGCAAATTTTGGTGCCAGCTCTAAAATTTGGTTAGCTTATGTATTACTTGATTATTTCTGTAGTCCCTAGGAATATTTCATTTTATATTTATCTTTAAGTCTTTATAAATACTTGTTTAGGATAGGTTTAAAATAGCCTAAGTCCAACAGAGTTGAATAACTCTTTTTCACATATGTATGCGCCTTCACAAAAAAAATAAATATTTATGTTTTAAATGTCTAGTTTTCACACCTGGATTTTGGCACTGTCTAGTTCTACTTTTGCAGACCAGCCAAACAAAGTACAACAGTGCTGACTCTTTAATACTAAAAATTTATTAGAACATTTGGCTAAGCATCCACCTGCTAAAAGAATGTCCTACCACTTAAACTACAGCATCATGTTTCTTATAACTGTTTTTCTTTTTTGCCTAAAGTATGCTTAGCTCCTGAATAAATTGACTATCCTATCACCCAGTGAGTAGGAACAAATGGATATGACCATAAGTTGCAAAGTGAATTGAATCACTTTCCCCTACTGACCTACTGCCAAACAAGTGGGACACAAAACCAACTTGTCTACCTTTATCTTAATAAAAAAAAGTGCTTACAAATATTTTGACTCCAGAACTCAGTCAGTGTATTCAGCATGCATCTTAAGCAGAAGTACACTTTTGTGGAGGTCATTTTACTTCACGATAGAAATTGGATTTAGTTGTCTATATCTGAACTTCTCATCTTAAATGACTTTACTGTCAATGGAGGAAACCAGCATCTTGAGGTGTAGATCATCAGACCTGATGAACTTGATTTCTAATTGAGGATGAGGTGACATACCCTAAAATTACCTATTTCCTTCAGCTCATTAAAAAAAAGTTGAGATGTCCATCTAAATTTCTTATTGCAGGAACGGTGCCAAAGTTTCCCCACTTTTTATATAGTGTGTAACATAACTTCTAATATACTGCAAAAAAATACATTTGGGTTTCTTGAAGCTCAGTTCTTGAAGCCTACAGGAGTCATCAGAATTTTCAAGTGAAACAATGTGGTCCAAATACAGAAATTAAAGAATTTGGTTAAGAGTTTTAGTACATGTATTATTTACAGTGGAATTTTAAACAAAAGCCTCAAAATTCCAGATAACTTCTCTTTTAGGTATAACAGACCCTTGCTGGGTAAAAGTCCTGAATTTCTACAATTGTAGTTGTAACCATGGTAATAACTTTAAGTAGCTTTTCAGCATATCATGCAGCTCAGTGGTACTAATTTTTCAGGAAAAAAATAAAATAGGTAGAACACCACAGAGAAATAGTAACACATTCTGCTTCAGAACAGTTGTCAGTTTTAGTCTAGATACTGAATTATAAGTGTGTCATTATGCCTGTACCTGCATCTTCATGGGGTTACTTAGGACAAACACAAGAATATTTTAATATTTCTAAATACCTTTGAATCTGAATGTTTATCTCAGTTCCTACAGAGAGCAGAATGGTAATTTTCAGCGATTACTCAACATGTAGGTCACAGTGAGAGTAGAAGCTGGTCCTTTGATTAGTGTTACAACAGATAAAATATCCTATGCTCAAGTGCATATATTTTCCATAGATTGAGGATTATCAAGACTCTTCTATTTTCATATGCTATCACACTACCTTCAACTGAAAAAAATATTGATAACATAGATGGACTATTATTTTTCTCTTTTTTCAAGCCTACAGATAATTTGCCACTTCATTGGCTTCTTGGTAATACAATTTCAGTCAACCTTATAAATTGCCATCAAATCCTATCAAGTTATTTTCTATTGAGGTAGTTTTACAAAATTGTTAAATTGATGGCTTTTGTTCAGTTATACATTCATTCTTAGTTGTAGACAAGATTTTATGTATAGCTCATAGATGAAAAAGCCGCAAGAGCAGAGCAAACAAACCCAACACCCAATGAGTAGTGGTGGTAGAGAGATAAAGGAAAAGGACACCACTAAAGAATGTTTCTAGTATTCAAATTTTGCTGGCTTCAGGTTCTGAAAGGCAAAAGTAATCCCTAGACAGGCCCAACAGGGGGTCCTCAGTATAAATCCTGTCATGTGCAAAGCAGAGCCAGTAGGGAGAAACCCTGAAGCCAAACTGAGAGGCCCCTTTACCCGAGGCCAGCCCAAAAGGGTGACAGGGTTACTGGACCAGACTTTGGGCATAGCATGGGGCTGCAAGACACAGGCAAACTTTCCTGCAAAAACAGGAACTAGAACCGAATGCCAGCTTCAGAAGAATATGTGCATGGGAATAATAAGGAAAAGACTTAAAGGGGATCCCAAATATATCACAGGAACCAGAAGAACTGGACAATGGTTCATGAGGTACAAAATTCATTTCAAGATAAGTGTCACAGAGAGCAGTAAGGTAGTAGTTGCTGGGATTTCCCTTGCCCCATGGAATTTATTTACTGATTTAAACAGCAACCAATCATCTTGAATGCAGCAAAAGACTTAGATTAAAATTATGTTGGTATAAGCATCATTAGAGCTCAAGCTCTTGATAAATGCAATTATCTCTACTTCTACAAGTTTTATTCTAAGAAAAAATATATAAATTGATCCAAGTTATTTCTAAATTTCAATTAGGAGCCTCAAGCTTCATTGGCTTCTCTGTTTGAATCTCTGCAATCTCAATTAGCATTATTTTCCCTTTGGGCTACAAGATAAACACCGTGCTATTTTTTCATGTTACTGGATTGCCTACTATAAAACATGACTTGACTGAGTAGTATCAAAGTAAAGTTGTCAGTTTCATCTTTCAAATATTGACTGATTTGTTGGAAAATTTCCTCAAGGTAATGTTTTTTTGTGATCTATTTTATGAACAAGGTAGTTTTAAATATGGGATGACCAGAAAATACTTTAGCACTACACTATTTTAATATTTTCTAAACTACCTGTATCCCTATTCTAGACTAACTCTATTAAAAGAATCCACAAACACTTTCATTGCAGTCTTTTTATATCAATTCAGAGTGGCATGTCCATGTAATTTGATATTTCCTTCACAGTGATGCACCAATAGACACAAATTGTTAATTATGCAGTTTGATAAACAAAAAATGGTCTTCAGCATTTCTTTAAAAGTGCTGACATGCCATGTTACTTTCCACAATGTCAGGAAATAATTCTGCTGATCAGCACAAACTATTGCTAAGTCTCTGAAATTCGGATTTGCATAAACTTTCTAGAGGCAGTTATAGGAGTAAGCTCCACAGATCTGTTCAAACACAGATCTCATCAAAGATTTCACATTGGCAAGGAAAAGCAGGAAACTGGCCAAGTGCTGCCTTTTTTTTTCTTTTGGACAGGTTCAAATAAGAATTTAGTACTGATTCACAAAAAAAAAAAAATCTATCTCATTTTTATTCTCTAGATTTTCACTCTTTTCTGTGTGCCATTACACCTAGAAGTGGATATGTGATGACCAGAAGGGCAGGTTGGCCTGGTATTGTGTGCTGTTTGTGGTACTGAGGTTCTTAAGATGCAGCTATGGCTACCACAAGAGAAAGGAGAGATGAATTCTCTTTATCTTACAAGATCTTGCCCCCAGCTTCAATATCTAATAAAATGACTAGGAGGGAAATGCAGAGACACAAAGAGTGAAATGAGCTTGTATGAATTAGCCACTGATTTGATCTGGAAAGAAACCCCTTGTGTTTAATTGTACATAAAGTTTTATGTATATCTCATAGCTGAAAAAACCCCCAAGAGCAAAGCAAACAAACCCAAAACCCAGTAGGTAGTGGTGGTAGAGAGAAAAAAGGAAAAGGGCACCACTAAGGAGTGTTTTGAGTATTCAGATTTTGTTGGCTTCAGGTTCTGAAAGGCAAAGGTACCCCCTCGAGAGGCCCAAGAGGGGGTCCTCAGTCCAAATCCTGGCAACTTTCTTTCCTTTGTGTAGCAGAATAAAAGAAGGACAGGAACACCCTGTAACAATAAAGATTCTCTGAATGAAATAAGGAGTTGCTGAACTGAGCAGACTGAGCAGACAAAGGCATGTTGCAGTAGTTTTGGATTTCTCAGAAGCAGCAAATCAGGGCTGTGTGGGGTTGAATCTAAAACTGAGTGCAAAGACGATGGTCACTTTTATGTATTCATGTGACTGGCTCTTTAACCAAATACAGCTTCTGATTAGTCTGTCACATTCTTCTGATCCATATCATGATAACTATGACACGACAGACTTATTTGCCTCTTCTCGTAAATTATTCTTCCACAAGAAACTATATTGGTCTTTTGGATTTCACTAAGTGATCTAAAATAAAGAGACAAATGTTCTAAAAAGAAGCATTTAAAACATCCAGAATGTGAAGGAAACAAAACCAAACCAACAACCAACCAACGAACCAACCAAAAAAAAAACCCCACCCCCTACCCTCAGATATTATTTAAATCATCAAAATTACAGACAGTTCACAAAACTTGTATGTTAAAAAATGGCCATTGAACTGTGGAAAAATAATTTTTGTACTGTAAGTTTTAGAAAAACTAGGCAATTTTAGGAAAGAGCATGTTGGAGGGGAAGATAGAAACCGCTCTCTGGCTGTGTCTGTAACTCCTCCAAACCCAGGGGTAAAATAACATTTTACCAATTTCAAGGATTATAAATATGTTCTGGCTCAGTTGCGAATAGCGTTGGTAAACTAGGTTTTAGGTTTGATCTACCCTGCATTTTGTATCTTGATTTAACTTATGGAAATATCTTATAACTATAAACGTTATATCAACCTTTTCATTACTGTACATCTTGAGTCTTTCCATCCGGAAGTTAATTTTAATGGCAAATTTTATATTTTCTTCTTAAAAGCCCAATCAGTATTAAAATGGGATTGGATTGAATGGAGGATAGGATAGAATGCAGCTGTTCTGCTTGAAAACTTTTGAAATGGATGTTTATATATCTAAATTACATCAGGTCTTCCTCAATTTTCTTGACTTTTCCAATTGTCACAAATATTCACACACTTCAGAGGGACAGGAAATTAAATTCAGTTAAACATATCCTGTTAAAGAATTTAATAATTTAATGCAGATGTTATTTGAAAAACATCACCTTACTCCTCTGAAGGAAGGCATTTTAACAGGTGGAAAATTTGTATCAGCTTTTTTTACAGATTGTTAGTACATGTCATTGTTGTCACATGTGTTTTACCATCAATGTCTATTTTGAACCTTTAAGGGAACAAAAATAATAAAGTTGTCTTACAGTTTTAAGCCAAACACACAAAGCAGTATTTCAGAGCTTCATAGAATCACAGTAAAGTGACTAATGCATTTATAAAATGTGAAAACTTCTGCCTTGGAGGAACTCAGATGTCTTGTCAACTGCAGCTTTTTTAGTCTGAATCGCAGCCATACTTGCAAATTAACAACACTTTTTAAACAGAGATGCACTCACTTATAATGAACTTGTTGCTTAGCTTTTTTTCATGTTTACAGATTCTAGAGGCCAATATTAACGTGCAGAAATATGTGATTACCTGACTTTACCTTGAGAGATAGAATGAACCTGTATATAAGGTCAAGATTTATAGCCAAGACAGTGGAACAGTTTCCAAAAATGTGCCATTGGAAGGAATTCAATACAAGATACAGCTTTGTTCCTTTGTGTCTTGAGAGAATATATATCAAATGTGTGTTTATTTTCTCAAGACTAAAGCCTCTGTGTTTTGTAGAACAATTTGTATGGACAGTAACTACTCCAGTCTGCTGGGAATGTGAAATGTTCAGTGTTTGAAATGTGTCAATACTGTTCTGGGTGTGCATGAAATCAATGTCTGTCTTTTTCTCTCTTTTAGCTTGCTTTAGCAAGGTGCTGATTAAACTATGATGAGAACTGGTGTTGCAATTAACACTAAATCAGATTTGTTAATTGGCTTCTTTCGAAGCAACGTAGGGTTTTTCTTCTGCTACCCTCTGTGCTCCTTGTGAATTGATCTACGGAATAAGGGTAGTGAAAATTGACTGTGGAGGTAGTGACATTTCAAAATTCCATCTAATTATGACAACTACAGCTGGCATTAGAATTTAAATAAATTAAAATTAAAATATGTAAAAAATAGCACATAAGCCTACGATTTGCCAAAGCATCATTTGTATAATATGTTTACTTTTTTATTATTTATTTAATAAAATTGGCATATGGCTTAAAGAAAAACACACAATCAAACAAGGAAAAACAAAAAAGCTGAAAAACATAGTGGTGTTTGTGGGCCCACATCTCACACTTCTCCAGGTTTCTCTGGAGCTCTGGCTGGCATCCCTTCCTTCTATTGTGTCAACTGCATCACTCAGCTCCATGTTACCTGTAAACTTTCTGAGGTGGCATTTGACCTCTCTATGTCATTGATAAAGATATTCAAGAGCACAGTCCCAAGACAAAGCCCTGAGGGACACCACTTTTTGCCAGTCTCCACCTCGACACAGTGTCACTGACCACCACTCTGGCTGCATCCAGCCAGCCAATTCCTTCTTGAACAGCTAGCTCACACTTCAAATTCATGTCTCTCCAATTTGGAGATAAGGATGTAATGTGGGACCATGTTGAAGGCCTTACAGAAACTGAGTTAGGTGAAATCAGTCAGTCTTACCTTGGCAACCATTGCAGTCACTCCATCATGGAAGGCCACCAGTTTGGTCAACAACAACTTGCTGTTAGCAGAGCTGTGCTGACTGCCTCGGAACACCTTCTTGTCTTTTATATGTCTTAGCACAGCTTCTAGGAGGATCTGCTCTGTGATCTTCCCAGACAGAGGCGAGGCCTACCTCTCTGTAGTTCCCAAGGTGTTCTCAAGGAAGAAAGGAAGACTAAGGAGAAGCTGGAGCTAAACTTGGCAAGGGATGCAAAGAATAACAAGGGCTTCTGTAGATATGTCAGCCAGAAGAGGAAGGTCAAAGAAAACATACCTCTCTGATGCATTTTCCAAGCCATTCTCCATGCTGTTTGAAAAGTCGAGGCATTCAGGTGGAGTTCCCAATAATTGGATGATTAACATTATGCCATCTATAAAAGTGAAGAAAGGAGAACCCTGGGAATTAACAGCCTGTCAGACTCACCTCTGTGCCTGGGAAGATCAAGGAACAGCTTCCCCTAGAAGCTGTGCTAAGACACATGGAAGACAGGGAGGTGATTTGGGACAGCTGGCATGGCTTCATCAATGGCAAGCTCTGCCTTACCAACCTAATGTCCTTCTACAATAGAGCGACTGAATCAAGTGGACAAGCGATGGGCTACAGATGCCATTTATCTGGACTTCCCTAAGGCCTTTGACATGGTTCCTCACAACATCCTTCTCTCAAAATTGGAGAAAAAAGGATTTCGTTGGTGGGTTTTTTTTGTGGGTTAGGAATTGGTAGGACGATCACATCCAGAGGGTAGTGGTCAATGGCTCGTTGTCCAATGGACACCACTGAGAAGTGGTGTCTCTCAGGAGTCCCACAGGACCAGTGTTATTTAACATCTTCATTAATAGCATAGATATTCTATGATTCTACATGAAGGTGCTTGTCTAATATAGTGGAGTTTCATATTTAGATTGCACTTTCACGTTTTAATCTGCTTTTGTTCTGTGTTTTTCTTAGCCATGTTAATCAAACACATTCCATTTGCAAAGCAACCAGTCAATTGGATTGGATTCACTGAGTCTCCAAATAGCATGGCATTCAACAACAGAGAAAAATTTTCTATGCCGTGAAGAGGATTGGACAAGATAACTCTTCAGGCATCCCTTATAATCTCAACGATTCTTGGAATCATGGGAAGATAATTCAACTATAGATAAGGAATAAAGATACCCTCAAAACTATCAAAAACCAATAATAGTAACGAAACTCTAAGAACTTAATGCACTGCTAGAGACTACGTTTTGAACTCCTGTATGCATTGCTAAGGGTTTTAATTTTGAACTCCTTCAGATCTGTCTAAGAATTTGTCAGATAAAATTACTTACGAAGGTGTGGTCGTCTCAGTTAACAGAATCCACACTTTTTAAAATAAAGCATCTGATTCCCTAGGTAGAATTTGATTGTAATGATGGGAAATAACTTCAGATTAAACAAACAGTTTTACAGTAGTAAGCTGGAATCTGATTATTATACACAAAATATCTGAAAATATGTGAATAATTAATTACTGTTACAGGGAAATAGTAATTAAGCGGCTAATGTCCTTTCAGAAGTTTCAGTGTCATTTTTTTACAGCTTTCTGGATGATTAATGCCTTAACTATTGAAAGGTTTGGATATTTCAAGTTTAATTACGTTTAATTCCAGGGTTACGACAAGAAATAACTTTTAGGAAAGTCTTACTTTGGAAAGATTACACAAAAAAAATATTCTTAATCTCAAAGTTTCAGAGTTCTTACATAAAATCACTAATTCTTAGCCTTTTCTTAACACGCAATCTAACACCAATAGAGAGAGGTAGAAATGATGACAGACAAGATTGGAAGGTATCTAGTATTAGTACCATAGTTACTAACATGCTCCACTTATCAAATTCAATAGATTTTTTCCTTATAATTCTCATGTGGGAAAGCAGTCTCCACAATTTCTTTTCTCTCTTCTTTCACAGTCTGTGTATGTACTGAGATATCTTTGTTTCTGATCAACTGGAAATCATTGCAATAACTGATGTGTAAGTATTATAAGGAGAATTCCAGTCTTTCACAGTCTGTTTTGCATGTACTTGTTTCGGAATTTTCCCAGTCTCAAACTTTTACTTTGATTTCTGTGCTGCTTTTGAGATTCCTGTCTTGTGATCTGAAAATACTTTGTCTGTACATCCAATTCTATGCCTCCAACAAACTCAGTGCGGAAGATTTCTGAACAAATTTTTGTAAGGATTCAGTTGAAATTGATAAGTTTTTGAAAGCAGGACATATTTGGGCTGATGACAGCATTACCAGAGATCTATCATCAGAATTACAGGAGAGAGGAATAGTGGTGTTTTTACATAACAATCAGGAGACCAAGGTTAAGATTTCTACTCTGAGCAGTGTAAAATCAGAACATGTAGTCACCATATTTTTGAAAGCAGGACTGTAATATGTGGGATTCAGAAATAATAGACCTTTTCATTGTTCAATTAATCATTAAGGACTTAAGTTTTTCCTATTAAGATTAATATTCTCTAAGTGTAAAGCAAAAGTAAAGTGGTCCTTTAAGATGTAGAAGACAATAGTTGGTGAGATGAATCCCACACAACATATTTCCAAGAAACATATGTGAAGGACTAATAGAGCAAAATAGGAGTATGAAGTACAGAAAATGTAATCAGCATTTATTTTTACTACAGGAAGCAATTAAAAAAAATTACAACCAATCTTTTTGATAAAAATTATTGGTTATGTAACTGAAGTTTCTTAAAATAAGAGTTTTGATAAACTAATAAATTGAAATCTGTCACAAAGTGAACCTAGGCTCTCTCTCTTAAAGAAACATGATTGAGATTGTGAAGATTTAGTCAGCACATATTGGTACATATTCCTGATTTCTCTTTTAGAACTTAAAATATATGTGAAAAAAAAAAGAGCTTATAATTTTTACTTATACTTTTGATATGCCTTATTACACACCTAAAAAGGAGAACAAAAGAAAATCCAATAACAGTATAGAAATTACTACAGACAACAGAAAAAAATCAGCACTTGCATTACAGGACTGCATTCAACTCATACTGAAAGAGAAGTCCACTGTAATTCCTCATATAAGAAATAGGGTCCAAAACCGTTAAAATATCAAATTAGATATTCTGTAAGCAAAGTGTTCTACATTAAAAGAATCTAAAACATATAGTAAAAGTCAGCCAAAGAATAGTTTGTTATGAAATGAGGTAACATGGAGTAGGTTTCTCTAATTGAGACACGGCTAAGGGAAGTGACTTTCAAAAATTAGTTTGCAGATGGAATGATTTTTTTAATTGATTTATCAGACAGAAAAAACCTAAAAAAATTATCATGAGCGATTTCTCAGCTTAACAGTGATTTTGAGGGCTATGGTTCAGGCAGCTGCTAATCCTGGATAGGTAGGTAACTATGTGTAACAGTTTCCTACAGTGGGAGGAGGAGGGTCTGGGAGGGGAAGTGTTATAGATTTTCAAGTTCTGCCCTGGCCATAAACACCATCTTTTCCTTGGGCATAAGTGCCTTGCTCCCACCTTCCCTCTCCAGCTCAGACTGTATGGGCCGACTGAGCAACATCTACCTCTCCCACCCCATCTTGAACAGCATGGTTGGGTGGATTTTCTTCAAGACTGTTGCTGTTGTTGATACAGACTGAGCAAGAGAAAGGTGATCTGTGCAGTCCTTTGGTTTAATTTTTCTCCTATTCTAGAGGGAAATGTTGTTCTCCGGAGACCAGCAAGTTCAGATAAAACAGTTTCCTATTCCTACCTTATTGTCCCTGGGAATAAACTGAAAGGACTAAGAAGGAAGAAAAGCAAATATTACTAGCCAAAATGGGGATAATTTGCATTATGTCAGATTTTGTTATCGTTTAACTTCCAACTTTCAAGCTAATAAAATAAGTATAAAGGTAAAAAAGAGAAGAAGAAAGAGAAATGTAGATTTATGCTACTGTGAGAAATACAGGGCAGGTGAAGAAAATGCGGAAGATAAATTGAAAGCTACATTTAATTTTTCCCAAATCTGATATTGTTATTTATCTACCATGTTAGAGCTACAGAAAATGAAAATACATAACTTTAAAATTAACAGCTGCCTTACTCTGTAAAATTCAATTATTATGGTGTACATATTTATGAAGTCAACTACTTTCCTATAGTTTTTAAAAAACATTATATTAATGAAATATAGTTTGTATTCTTTCCATATAAGCTTCTTGATTTGCAAGTCTACATCATTTGTCTTATCCTCTGTGTTTTGTCACAGAAGTGGCTACCATGTGAGCTGGCTACTTCTTCTAATTCAGTAAGATAAGAAGAGATTTGAAGGTGAATAGCAAAAGAGTACAGAATAAAATTTCTTTGATTTAGATAGGAAGATGGTCCTAACATCTGCATTATCAATTGAGAGTAGTGTATGCTACTACTAGTGATTAAGAAACTAAACAGTCTTCTTACTTCAATGAAACTGCACTTTTTGCTTTTATCCTTGATGAGATTTTTGCCTATTACATTTAAAGAAATTATCCAGGGAGTTGTATGTTAGATATAAAAAAGATCCATAACAATTACAAGGTGAAACAGGAACAGCAGTTTCTCAGCACAGAACAAATCAGCAGTCATTAACTTGAGCCATTTAAAATATATATAACCAAATAAAAAGGTTATTCTGTATAATTCTAGGAGTCAGATATTTTTTCAAATTTTCACTACAGAACAACGCTTTGCAAGTAGGTCACATTATCAGAACAAAATGACTAAACATTGCAGTTTTATTTGAGACTGAGATGTCTGAGTTCTGAAGTGATACCCTCTGTGATTAATTAAAAGAAGCAGTATTTCTGTTTTAAAATAAAAAAAACCCCAAAAATTCTTATATTAACATGAAAGACATCTTGAGCTCTGTTTTAAATAGATTAATGTCACTTAGTATCCAATTTGTTGATATTAGATAATTATTTAATAAATTTCATAAAGTTCAGGTTTTATTTTTAAAAGTAGGCTTTTGAAGATGGAATGCAATTGTATCTTAAAGGAAGTAAATAATGGCAATTATTAACACTGGCGGTAATCACAGACCCTTAAATCTCCTTTCCTTGAGATCATTAGACTATCTGAGTCTGATTCCTTGAGTGAGTCTGCACAGTAAGTTGTACATGATTTATGCAGTGCTGTAGAGTGAGTGTAAGATCAAATACTCCATCTGTGTATATATTAAACAGACAGCCACACTGTACTGTATCATTAATCTGCTTTGTTCAGTATTCTGTATCAGACTAATACCTCATATTGTCCAGGAAGGTAAGAAATGTTTCCACAACGCGAGAATTCTGTGTAATCTGTCCAAACAGGGAAGCACTTTTTTGCTTATCCTGAAGCCGGAGAGATTCAGACTGAATCCTCTCTACAGAAGAGTAGTAATTGTCACTGCAAATGCCAATGTCTTCTACACTTTTTAAAAATTAATTAATTTTGTTTCTATATTCAATGAAGTATCAAAAGAAGAATTTTCACAATGCTATAGTATGTTTTTAAAAGATGCTGCTGTCTTCCTGTTCACAACCGTGGTGCAATCTTATCTGTAAGTATTTTTTTATTGTTGTTGTTTCAGTGTTCTCTACAGCTCTTTTTGCCAATTTTTTGACCATTATGCTACTACTTCTATTTTTAGGTGCAGCTGTTATTATTCCTGAGTTTAAACATAGTGGAATCCTCAAAGAAGAAAGATTTCAAAGCCTGTTTATACACATTGACAGAAGGAACTGTAAAAACAAGGAAGCCGAATTTTTAAGGACAACTACATGTACTTTATCATGTGCCATTAAAAGGGGTGTATAGAATGAAGTTAGCATATAGCCTAATTGTTTGTCCTGAAATTCTAACAACCACAGTTCAGAGTGAAACTTACTATTTCATAATAGATTTTTTCCTATTTTTATCTTTTCTCAAAGACACTTTTTTGTCTGTTTTATTTTAACAAAGCTTAGAGAACTTTTCAGTCTGAGCAAGGAGTACAGAATCCATACTCTTGTAACATCTATATCCCCCTCAAGCATTCTCTCCAATGCCTTGAAAGCCATCTCTCTTTTCTGTCCCAGAAAAATAACAGCTTTCATTTGTAATCCAAACAAAATGAGGGATGAAAAGATGATTTCTTCAACTTTTTAAGTTTATGACTTTTGGGAATCCACTGAAACAACTCCTTTGAAAGTTAACAAAATGTCCTATGATTTACTGCATATCTAAAATACTATTCAGCCTCTGCATTAGACTGCCAGTAGTCCTATTTGGTAGAGTGTAGACATTCACTACATTATAGCTGCATTTGCAATAGATAAAGAATATTGTTCAAAAATCCTTAAAGGCGACATAAACCACATCTATACAGGGTCTCACAAACCTGCACTGAAAAATTAATTTTAAAACACATGTTAATATGTTGAAATCAGCTTCATCTTCTCATAATTTAATTCGTTACCTAATGCTTATTAAGCACAGACATAAAAATGTTGCAAAGTAATTGTAGTGAAGTAACTGTTTCTTGAAGTTTGTTATACTATGAAATACTTTGTTACAGTGCAAAAGCTGACTGTATTTAGATAGACCTGTCATTTGAAGAGCAAATTAGAGCAAAAGCAAACTTTAAACTCTTTGAGAAAGACTGAGTTAGAGTATAGTTTAGGTATTTTTTGCTGCTAATCTCAAATAGATGCCAAGATATTTTGTTCCCTTTTCTGAAATCCTGCTGTAATTCAAAAGAGATTATGAATCTTTCAGGAAATACTATTTCCTGGCTCAGTAACTTGTAACTTGATCTTGTAACTCCCTAGTAATTGAGTTGCCTCCTTAGTAAGAGAAAGAGACTGCAGAACAACCAAGTAGGATTAATCTTTAGGATTGATCCGGAGACAGACACAATCCCACATCAGCATAGGGTTACTCCAAAAGAATAAAATAGGTGTTAGAAAACAAGTCAGTGGAAAGACTGCTTTATAGCTGACAAAATATCAGAAGTGCTAACCTGGAAATAAACAGAAGGGACACACCCACCATGCCTTAGCGGACTGGCACCTTGTGAAAATATACAATAGAACAACAAGAACTTTTAGAATAGATGTTAGAAAGGAATTCTTTACTGAGAGGGCAGGAAGGCCCTGGAAAAAAGTTGTCCAGAAAAGCCCCATCCCTGGAAGTGTTCCAGGCCAGATGGAATGCAGCCCTGAGTAAACTGATCTATTGGTTGCTATACAGGCCCATGGGTGTCCCTGGACAGATGATCTTTAAGGTCCCTTCCAACCAATTATGATTCTATGAAGAAGTTTTTTTCTGGTTTGTTTGTTTGTTTGTTTTCATGGGGAGGATGGGGAGGAGGGAGAGCATTGTTAACATATTTGCCTCCTTTAGGCAGGAGGCTGAATGGTAGGGGAAAAAAAGTCATTTAAATCAGGCATAGAAGTTTATGTCTTCTGTTGCTACAAAAGAGAGATTTCAGTGACAAAGATAAAATAAGGCACTAATCCAAACTCCTCCTAGTAATAATCATGAGTAATTCCATATCCGTGTAGTACTAAAGCTCACTACAATGTATAAATTATGATGCACACAATATTACTTCAAAAGGATCAATTAAAGAAATTATACAATCACTTCATTATAACTTCCCTGCTGGTCAGTTGATAATGTAATGAATGTTTTCAATATTCCATTTACGTTGAGGGAATTAAAGTGTTTGGAATATAAGGTTGATAATACTGTTATAATAAACCCCCATAAAGCTGCATATTAGAATATCTACTTACACACAATTTCTTTTAACTATTTGCTGTAGTGCTAATAGTTGTTTCATCTAGCACAGCCTTAAGAATCTCTCTGAGATGGATATACACCAGATTTTTCAACAAAATACATGCCTCTTAAGTGCCAGAAAAATAGAATACAATTGACCTTGGTTTTCAGAGCTACTTTTGAGCAACATAAACATTAATTATTAGCTGTTTGTAATCAGTGGATTCTACTAGTGTAAAATACAGTTTAATAAACATGATATAATATTAATTTGGCTGGACTAGAAAAGTAGCTTGAAATCTCCCACTTAAAAATGGGTTAACAAAAACTCTTAATACAGGGAGTATTCCAAATATTTCCTTCTATCCTCCTATCTCCCCACAATGTTTTCCAGCAAGTAATATCTGAAGACTTCTTCATCTGGGTTGCAACTTTTGTTAGACCTATGAGAAAAAATTCAAAGAGAAAACAATATGAAGGCTTCGTATCTGAAGAAGATGGACGATCTTCAGTTATGATTGCCATATTAGAGGCTGGGAAATCAGCAATTGTAAGGTGTTTACTGTGTGCCAACCGTATGAAGTTTAACAAAGACAGGTGCCATATTCTGCACCTGGGAGGGAGCAACCCTGGATACACGGACAGACTGGGGAATGAGAGGCTGGAAAGCAGTGCCATGGAATGGGACCTGGGGTCCTGGTCAGTGGCAAGTTGAACACGAGTCAGCAGTGCCCTGGCAGCCAGGAGGGCCAAGCGTGTCCTGGGGTGCATCAGGCACAGCATCACCAGCCGGGCAAGGGAGGGGATTGTCCTGCTCTGCTCTGCACTGGGGTGGCCTCACCTCGAGTGCTGGGGGCAGTTTTGGGTGCCACAGTGTAAGGAAGACAATTAACTGTTAGAGAGTGTCCAAAGGAGGGCAACAAGGATGGTGAAGGGCCTTGAAGGGAAGCTGTATGAGGAGCAGCGGAGGGCACTCTGTCTGTTCAGCCTGGAGTAGGGGAGACTGAGGGGGAACCTCACTGCAGTTTCAACTTCCTGTGACGGGAAGCAGAGGGGCAGGCACTGATCTCTTCTCTCTGGTGATCAGTGACAGAACATGAGTGAAAGGCATTTCTGTCAGGGGAAATTTAGGTTGGATATTAAGAAAAGGTCCTTCACTCAGTTGGCTAGGCAGTAGAATGGGCTCCCCAGAGAACTGGACACAGTACCAAGACACACCGATCTCAAGGACAATACTTTCAGGGATGTATTGTGATTCTTGGGGTTGTGCTGTGAAGGGTCAGAAGTTGGACTTCAAGGATACTTGTGGGTTCCTTCCAACTCAGGATATGCCATGACTCTGTTTCATATATTAAAAAAAAAAAAAAAAAGAGGGAGGAATAAATCAGTTTTATTCAATTATTTAAAAGTTAAAACCAGAGTGCTGTGCCTGGGAAAGCAGGGCCTCTGCACCAGAAGAGGAAGTGGGGAGCAACTTTCTGGGTAAGGCCCTGAGGTGGCAGTGGGCACCTGGCTGGACACGAGCTCATGTTTGTGCTAGAAGCAAAGGTGTCCAACAGCTCCCAGCCTGTACTGACAATTGCACTTCCCAGCTAAGGAAGCTGAACTGGGTCAGCCTGGAAAAGGGATGGCTTTGGGGGCCTAACGGCTCCGCAGACTCTTTGAGGGGTTATCAAAGAGATGGATATAAGCTCCTCACAGTGGTGCAGGATGAGAGGGTACATGTCAACCGGTTTAAGTTGAAACAAGAGTGGTCCAGGCTTCGTATAAGGGAAAAAACCCTTGTTACTATAAGGACAATCAAGCATTAGAGCAGATTGCCTTCATAGATTGTAGAAACTCCAAAATTCAGATTTTTTTTTTATTTAAAATGTGTATTTAATTTTGTAGACAATAAGTTCTGTGTAAATTATTTTTTCTTATAGTATAATAATTTATTAAATCAAAGTAAAATAAAAATATTTTAAATCCAATGTATACCAACTCTGTTACATTTCTGAAGGGAAATTTCAATTGGAACAAAAACTTAAGTCCATCCACTAAAAGATTAATTTGTCCTTGTAGCCACTCTCAAATTGTTTTTCAGTGTCATGGATTATCATGGTGTCTGGGGTCGATGGGCTGGTGCCGCGCTTCTCCCACAGAGTCCCTCGCAGAGACGCTGTGGCGGTGCCCTGTTAACACCAACACGAGCACCCAGCCTCACCCTCGCTGGTGGATGCAAGCACCACTCACACACAGCTCTGTGTGTTACGGAGATGAAGAGGCAAGAGGGATTCTTTGTGTGCAATTCTGAGGCGTTTATTGGGGTCCACACGGATCGCAAACAAACCTCCCCGAAGGGGAGGCAGAGACAAAAGAACCTCGAACAAACCCACGTGCACCCATTTCTACCCCGAGGGGTCCCAGGGGTGGGCAGAACATCAGTAACCAATAATCTGAGGGCTGGGGGAGAGGAAGAAAGGTTGAATGGCATAACGGGGGCCAATGGAAGAGGGGAGGGGAGGGGGGAGAGAACTAGGGACAGAGGGAAAAAGAACCTTCTGGCACAGTGCTCTGGGGAGAGACCATTTTGTAACAACATAGGGGGTGTAATGTGGACTTAACCACCGCAACAATGGATTAACGTTAACAAAATTAAATTAAGGTTTGTACAAAAGGTAGCGTTACTTGTAAGGTGCTACATTTTATTTTACTTGTACTCTCCCAAAGCACTTTGTAAGACAATGGAGTACAACTTTGTTGTAGCACTTGGAAATATTTACTTACCTAAAGATTTGCTTCTTAAATCCAAAATGTTTAAAAGATGGTAATAGGTGTCAAAGGAGTATCAATCTTTTCTACAATAGAATTTCCTTGCAGTTTAATCTCATGATAACTTCTGTTGTGTATCTTTCTACCCTTAATGTGTAAAATTATCCACTGATTTACAAATTTGAATTGTGAAGTCCTAATTCATATTAAAATTGAGACTGTGTGGCTGAATTTCAACTGTAAGTGTAAAAGCATAATTTTATTCTGAACTTTACACTTTTTTTTTTGGTTAGTGGGTGATGCATTACATTTTACAGCTCTGATCTTGCTTAGGTCTTTGCGACTAATGCTTTGCCTTATAGGCATGTGTTTAAACATTAAGAATGGTTTTAAAATGATAAATTAGGGAGACTGTCTGGTAAGTTCCTTTTTGACCATCTAATTCTATGCGTTACTAAGTCTCTTCTTCTCGTGCATAGTGTCAATATCATTACATGAAGATCAGTGAACTTCTGGCAGTCATCCTGGACTCAGAAATGAACAGATGCTGGCACCTGAGGTAGAAATTAACACTTCTTTCACATGGGGTATTTTTTCCTCTATCCTGTGGCAAATCATTCTAGTTGCGCTAATTTACGTGAAAATACAACACAAAGAGTTCAGCACATAAAATAAATGTCCAGTGCAAGATGGCAACAGACAAATATTTGGACCTTAAAGAACCATCCCTGAAGGGAAAAGAATCTATTTGATCCATTAATAATGAGAACTTACTCTTTGATCCTTTCTGTTCCTGTTACATCAGAGAAAACCATGAGAAAAAACATCTTGTGATATGTGTCAGGTGTTGCCAAAACAGCAAGCAAAGCACTTATAAACATAATCTTGAAAACAAAAATATTAGACAAGATCGAAAATAGATTCAGTATCAAAACTCAACAGCCCAAAACAACATTTCTCAACGCCTTCTCTCTCCCATGCTTTAGATCACATAAATGAAATGCTCATAAAGGATAAAAATACTCCCATAATAAAAACAAAAAAAGACATGGTAGGTCTTTCACATTAATAATAAAAATAATATTTTATTTTTTAGGAGAGGAAAATAATTCAGGATTCATTAAACAGTATGATATTTTCTAAGCTGACTTGACACTTGTGTGGCAGAATTGATAAAAACTTTTCATAAACATTTCTTGAGATAGCAAGTGAAGACTTCACATCTGTTGGGATGTTTTGATTTCTTTTTAAGACTGACCAGGCACACACATCTGTTGTCTGGACTAGGAAAACCTGAATATTGATTTTGTAACCATATGTCATCAGGACATTGAGCCAATACATTTGAAGTGCAGGTCCAAGATCAGCACCAGAGGAGAAGGGCAGATAAGGGCAACAGAGCTGTAATTCCAGAGAGGGTTGTGAGGCAGACTGTTTGGATACAGCTAAGGAATAACATCATTGCTTAACTGAAAATTTTACTATAATGGTGTTCATTTATTAAAATTATATATGGAATGCCAAAATCACAACTTTATTTGTTTGCATTTCTTTTAAGATATCTATTGCTTTAAAATAATATATATTCATTATTTTTGTGCAAATGTGAATCAAAGGAAATATCAAACTACTGCCTTTTCTTTGTGGATGAAAAGCCTGGTTCTCTGGCCACTTTTACTCATATTATAACATTTCTCTCATTAGAAAGACAAATACAAAAATTATTTTGATTAACTCTATACAATATATATAGACAAACTTATTGTTACGTGGAACTTTTATTATGTATAATTCATTGGTCTTAAACTTCCCTAGGATGTGGCTGTACCGGGTACAATGGAGAATATCTTAGTGAGCAAAGCTTCCTGAAAAGATTTTGGAATAAGGAGCTTTATGATTGAGTCAGCAAAATGAGGGTAAACTGGGGGTTTGTAGAACACAACATTAGATCATATTGACCTGCCCTTTGTCTTATATAAATATATATGCCAGGCTGATGTGTAAGAAAGATTGATATCAAAGAAAACAGAATAGATTAAAAATTTAGTTAACTCCATAAGAATTTTACAATTGTAAATTAAACTTCTTCACTTTATACCGAAGCAGATAAGTGTGCTTGCATGGTCGGTTTTGTTTCATTGACTCAGTTTTCCATATCATTGACCCCTAGCCAAGGAGGTGCAATAAACGGCTATGGACAAGGAGGAGGAGATTGGTAGCACCTTAAAACACCATCTCATTCCTGAATGAAGTACCATAATCTTTCTCCATCAACAAAAACTGGGATCAAAACTGGTTTCTGTTGGATTACAAAAGAGGTCAGTGTACTTCATGCAAGAAACACAGAAGTTTATGAGCTGTCATCTCTTTTCCAGAGAATGTTACCAAGATCGGTTGCTTCTATCTCATTAAAGCTATAGTTTTGAAATGCCCAGTGGGTGTAAGATTGGTGTAACACAATTTCTCTCCGCAATGCCAATGTGCCTGTTTTCATGCTCCAATTGTCTGTCAGATTTCCCTTAAGACTGGTGGAAAAATGTCTGTCAAAACTTGGACATTCCTCAAAGCAAATGACTCACATAAAAAAATTGAATAATAATCAAAAGAATAGACAGTGTCAATAACAATACAGAAGAATGAAAGTAAAACGTGCATATACCTTAAAAGAAAACTGTAGGGAGTTAAAAAATCACTGCAGGAGAATTAGCTCATCTGATACTGTTAACTAACCCCACAAATCCTGTGAGATACTTAGAAGCTGTACATACATTATTGGAAGTTTTCCAGCTAGGGATTTGTAAATAATAATATCTATTCTTTTCTATACCTCTTTCAAGTAATATCTAATAAAAATTCAATTCACTGCATTGTATGCAATCTGTAAACAAGAATCTGTATGTTGTGGAGGGGTAAATTAAGGACAAGTAAGAGCTCAAGGCTTAAGGTGCATTATGCATTAGAACATAATTCAGCTAGAACTTTGTTTATTTTTAGTAAGTTATCCTTGTACTTTGAACAAAGGTCCGTATTTCTTACATTTAATGTTAAATACTACAGAAATACAGAGACAGAAATTAGAGGACGGATGAACTACCAATGGACACAGAGAGACATATGCCTGTCTCTTGCTGTAGAGATATATGCCTTCAATCTGCACTAATTGGGGGTTCCTAGAAGTGAATTCTTCTTGTAGACATTAATTTCCTGTAGTGGTCCAGGAACTTTTAGTTATCATTATCAAGTGTCAGAGTTACAAAGTTATTGAAGGATCTAAGAACTGGCTGCAAGTTTGCCCTCATGGCCGTAAATCTCTAAGCAACATCCTCAGATGGTCTCTAATTAACAGTTTTCAAGTGATAGGTAGTCTCGGTTTTGGTCTTCCATTCTTTCTTGTGATTTGTCATGGCTGAATCTTTTGACTTCTTGATAGTGATACTAAGTCCTAACAGTAACGATTAGGCTTTTTGAGGGTTTTTTTGTTTGTTTTTAAAGGAATTTTTTTGATAAACTGTAGGAATGAACCAACCTTTTGCTATATACTTGCCGTATAACAACTGTTCAATAAAAATGATGCATTGTTTGAACAGAACTGCAATCAAAATGCTAAGTAGATATCTGATAATGTAGTGACCCTGTAGTTTGAATGAACAATTCTGCTGCCACAATCACAAGTTTACAATTTTCTTTAGTATGCTGTTAAACCTAGGACGAGGGGAGGATTCAGGGATTAGATTTTGGCCACAGCAGATTAGAAGAGCAAGACTTTAAACTGAAAGCTTTTGAGCATGGGTGCAATATTCTGCAGGGTTTAAACTATGATCTTAGATTTAGGGGAGTGTGGAAGTTTTTTGGAAGTGTGAGCAACATATATTTTAGGCAATGAATTGCTGTTAATGCAGTTTGTATTAGAGGTAGGAATAGGAAGACAACACTTGAAGAAGTAGTATTCATTCTCAATATGTAGATGAGCACTGATGAAAGCAAGGAAAGCAACTTTTGCTTCATTCTCAATTAAATACAAGTTTTGAAAATAAAATTACATCTGGTGTCAACTGAGGATTAAAAAAATGGGTTTGTAAAATTTTTCAGAGTGCATGGAATACTGCACTGCTGTGACTTTGTTTTTAGTGTAACATCACCTCAATTACCCAGGTATGTCCACAGCCTCCTCTGAATTGGAGAAGCCTGTGTGACAGCTGAACGGAATTCTATGTTCCAGAGCCATTAGTAGCCACTATTGAGTCCCCTCAAGAGCATCACACTTTCACTAGACAAATTTAGGCATTGAAATCTATGTTTGTCAAAATAAGTTGTCACACAGGAGATATTGAGATGGAAGTCTCAGCTCAAAAGATAAAATCACAAACTGAACTGGAGGTTATTTCTATGGTACTTACTGTCAAATAGTTACACTGAAAATATACATATTAAGATGTTGATTTCTATGCATACATTAATGCACTATGTTCAATTTCTAAACAAATTATAAAATAATAAGTGATAGAGTAATATGCTTCAACACAAACAGACTGGTAGCTATATAGGAAGGGAACAAAGACATTCACAAGTGGTTAAGTCACTGTATTAATTTTTCAGAAGACTTAACCTGGTGGCTATGTTCCAAAGATGGTGTCACATTTTTAATCTTCCAAATCTAACTAGGAGTGTAGATAGTGAAGTGCTGACCTAAACACTTAGCTATACTCAGCTTGTCTAAACTCACACTTTTAAATAAAATCAGCCTGAACTTTTCTCTGATCTTCGGTCTAACTGCCACATTATGGCCCATGTCTGCGAGGCTAAACTTGCTTCTTACATGATGTCATGGTCTCATCTATACTGCTGACTGACACCACCTGCTGGCCTGTATTACCCTTCAAATCATTCCTGGGAATTGTTTGGAAGAGGACAAGTTTCTTGGGCTACAGAAATGTTAAGAAAAATCCTAAACGTGAAAGAGAAATCCCCATTTAGTTTAGTGCAAGAAGCCAGCTGAACTAGACTCTGTTCAGATTACATATGTTTAACTAAAGCAGATAGATTTTCCTTCTGAATTGGGTGGTGGGCTTCAAAACACAATAAAAAAGGTGTAAAATGTGCCTACAATCTTCAATGAGATGCTTTCAAATATCTTGACTTCACCATTTTTCTGCTAGAGATCTAAATTGTCTGCCTGTTCAGCACAGATCAATATGATGAATTATGTCAAATGGAGCAGCAATTCTGTCACAAGAAAGCAGCCACCGGTTGCATATTGCATGACACATTTTATGGATGTGTTTGGCAAGCTCTGGGAATTCATACTGGATGGATGCAGGAAGGGTACAGAAAACAGTTTCAGGAATCTATGGAATAAATGTTCAAAACTGAAATACATGACAACATGAAAGGCGATTCAAGAATCAAACCAGACCTAATTGCTTGAGGTGGCTGTTCTGTTCCCTCTGTAATTATGGATTTTGTATTCCCACTGTTATCCTCACACTTCAAACTGCAGCCTTGAAGAGATTTGGAGTTCTTCTGTTCTAAGAGTGTCTGAATTGTATCACAACATTGCATTTAGATGTGATTTACGCAAATAGGTTTTTGGGGAGTTGGTGAAGCGTTCCTAATCTGCTCTCAGGGAAGATACACAGTGACTGCACAAGAAAACTAAAATTTATTCCTTTATCCTTGTAGCTGGCTCTTTTAGTGTTTGAGAATGAGCAACTGGATGATTTTATGTGTACTGTTGTTCATATTTTACCTATTCTACTGAGAGTTATGAGTTCCTAATCAGTGTAAAACATGATAGTCTTTACTAACAAGGTGCATTCAAGGAAAATAAATTAGAGGTCTGGCTTAGCAATTGCTAAGCAAATAATTTGCTGTCCATACTGCTCACTTAACTATCTGCCCAAATGGCTAGTCAAGACAAAATCTGTGTCTGGCTAGAATTAATGGTACTTCTTGCCACTCTACAACCATTCTTCTCTTACTCATATGCGCCATGACTTATGATTAAAGATATAGAAAAAACACTGACTAGTCTATGATAGTGATGTACCGTGACATAAATCCAAAACACAGGAGTCTTTCTCTTCTGACGTTATTATTCCACAGAGACTCCAATCAATGTTTAATAAAATACTTCCAACAAGTGTGGGAACTATAACAATTAGCTGCACACAGACACTGTAACAGGTTGTTTAAAACTTTTCAATTTTAGTACAGAAAAATTGCCAGAGGCCAAAAAGCTTTCTTCACTTTCATAAATATAAGTAATATAAAAATAATCAGAAAATGTCTTCAAAGAGACTTTAAAAAGCAGCTGGCAGTTCTGACTGTTGTAAATGTACTCCTCTTCCACCATCTTGGTTTTTGATTTTAGCCTTCATTTATTCCCATGTATTTTGTGTCTGAAGATTCGGTTGTATTTACTAAATCTTCATCATCATAAATCTATTCTCAATCAGCTTTGAGACTATTAGCAAAACATCCTCTAGTTTGAAAGTAGGATGCAGGCTGTCTGATATTTTTCTGGCATTTCCAATAGAACTGAAGACCAAAGATTAAATAGAGCTTTATTAACCATTAGTTTACTTTCTCCGTTTTTCTTTAGTTAACAAAAAACAAGCAACTGTCTGAAGAATGAAAAAAAGTCAAGAGCATTATTTGGCTACATTTGAGTAGATTCACTTAAACTGTAAAGGTCTGAAGTCATACTTTTAGCCCTGTTCTTACTAGCATTTATGAAAACAAAAAGTGATTAAATGTTAAATATTATTTACTGTTCCCAACTAAGACAATCCAGCCCACAACAATTTTCTATAACCAAAAAATGTTTAAATATTAAAAAAACCACAAATGAAAACGTAGAGGTGCTAATTCTATTTATTTATACTACATTGGCATTTCTGAGTCCCAGTTTCAGACGTGACCTGTAATACAGTAAGCTCTATATAATTAAATAAAGGCAAAAATACCTGTCCCAGAGACCTTTTCACTATAGTTTGCTGCCACCAGTGTAAGAAACCTCTTAAAAATCAAGAATAAAAAAAACTGTAGAGATTTTACTTTATCACAGCAATTTAATATACAGCACTTCATGTGTTTATTACTGTTCCTAATCATATTTATTCAGCCTCTAAAATCTTAGATATCTCTTAATGCTGAGAAGGAACTGTCTGTGCACAAATGAAACTGGGATTGAATTAGAGCCCAGCTTTGACAATTACAAGGTCTGAAATCTTCATTTACACAGAAACACTCCAGGCATGTGAAGCCAGGAATAAGTTCACATTATTCACATTACAGGATCAGGGTCTTATTAAAGACATGATTAGATATAATTGATTCTTTTATTTCCTCTCCTGTCTACTTTAGATGCTTCTTCACCAAAGAATTGAGAATTCTCATTTTGGTGGGTTAATGTTAAGAGTAAAACAAACAGTCATCAAAGTTTTATTCTTGTAAAAGACAAAAATTTAATTTTATTAAACAGGAGTAGAAAATGGCTATAATTGTTACTTAAATTTTCTCATTCTTAAAAGTCTGTATCTCTGGAATTTAAAATAACATTTTTTATAGTACTGAATGTCTAAGGTTTGGGTTTTTAAATTTTAACTTAACTAGTAGAATTCTGAATATAAACAAAAGATTTTGAACCCATATCTGTGATTAAAAAATTCAAAGAAATCCACAAAATCTTCTAGAAAAAATGCTTTAAAAATCCCCACCCTCAAACTTCTATAAAAAGCTGGAACAAGAGTTAAATTAGACTATATATTTAATCATCAGGCTACAGTTGAATATATTTTTAAATTTTAAAAAATAATAATTTTATTTCAAATATATTAGCAAAAATTCTTCTTGAAAGCAACTCATGCTGTAATATTACAGTTCAACCAAAAGTAGAAAAAAGAGCTTATTTCAAGTACTAGATATAAAACATTTATAAATAAAAATGAAATATTACTCTGAGTGAAATTTACATGTACTAAAGACATGTATTATTGACATTCCTTCCACATTTTTTCATGCATTTTCTCTATATCAGAAGCAGAACAATCTAAATATTTAAGTATAAAAAGTGTGAGAAAACATATATTTTTATTTTGAAATACTTTGGAAAAGGTAACAACATTAAAATTTTATACAAAATTCACATGCTGCCCAAGAGCTGATGAGGATCACCTAATGTTACAGCACATAGAGTTCTGTTTTCCATAGGGATTGGCATTTGGTGTTGAAGAAAATACAGAATGATTTGCCAATTCCCCTAATGACAAATAGCTTTCTCACTCCATCCCTTAAGACAAAAACCATCCAAATCCCATGACAACAAAAAGTCCTTAAAATGGATTAACCACAGAATGAAGACATCTGGTATTAGAAAACAAGGGACTTTCCAAACACTAGATGTCAAAAAAGTAAAAAAAATATACAAAGTACAGTGTAAAATGGGTGCTAACAGACTATATGTTTAACGAGGTACACCCTAACATGACTTAAAACTGACTACCTTCAACCAAATTATACTGCCATACACTCCAGTCACAAAAATAAAGTACATTCACTGCTTGAATATCGTATTGGTAAATTCCAGTTAGAATTTCCTACAAAAACTTTTTGTATTCAATCATCCCAGAAGTGTTAAATGCCAACTGGAACGTTAATTAAAACATTAACATTGATTTTGGTTTTCATAAAAGAGAGGAATATGTATATGGTTTCCACCATCACTCTAAATTATACTGGGGTTTTCTGAATAACAAGTTCAGGTTTTGAATTACTTACACAATATGTTTTCTTAGCTGTCCTTCATTGCTTTTTAGATCTGAACCCCCTTTCAAGATCATTTCAAGATTGGCTGATGTTCAACAAATTATAGTGATTGAGCAGGCAGATGTCACCATATAATAAAGCCTGCATCCAAGCAGAAGTATGTAACTATTATGCCAGGATGAACTGAAGAAATTGAACCTACTACTGTTGGTTCAAAATGTTGAGCAAATGTTCTCAAAAAAAGTACCGTGTCCCTTCATAGTTGCAGAATGGTCAGCCCATTAAAATATAAAAAGAGAAAGCATCAGCTGTCTCCTGCTTACTGTTTTAACAACTGCTTTACATACCAGTCAAAAAAGTAGAAAACAGATTTCCTGGAAAGCTGTGAAATGAAACAATAGGTATGATTTCATATATCTTTTCATCTAACATTTCTCCACGGGGAACTAAACGGAAGAAATGACACAGTTCTGACAGTTTTGCCATAGAACCTTCACAGCAAACAGTGAACCATGATGATGGATGATAAGAAAAGCTTCCAATGCATTTGAAAAAGTACCATAAACACCACAAGACCATTAAACCATTAAATCATCAACCATTAAATCATTAACCATTAAATCTAGTTTAATCTCTATATTGTGTCTAGATTGCAAACCTAATTGGGTACATAAAAAAATAAAGTTACCAGATAATAAATTATCTTAATACTTCTTTCTTAATAATGGTGAGAGTGGAGAGAGAAGAGAGAATGAGATAAGGAAATAAAACATCACAGTAGTGAAATAACCCAATATTGAGACATTTTCACATGCAAAAACTTGACAGTGTGATAAGGTCTTTGGGAGAATTTGGGATCTCTGGTCCATCAGTTAGGAAGACATCAGTGATCAATCTACAGGCTTAATTGTCCTCTTTTGGTTTTACTTGTCATTTTGGATTTACTTTACACAGGCCATCTCAGAATTAACAGCCTGAAAAGATGATCTCAGCTCATCGCTCACAATTTAGCTTACGGTACAGTCCCCTCAGAAACTAATAAAAATAAGTGGATCAAGACTTACTCCTTTAGTATATAGAACATGCATGTCAATGGGTAGACTTCAATATCAGTAATTTTAGAAGGCAGACTACAATACAAAAGTTACTTTTTTACCTTTTTAAGGCAAGGTTGTTTGAATTCTGGTACTGACAATTGCACATAGGGGAAATTTGTATCAGCTTCTCACAGAAGACACCTCTGTAGCCACCCCACTCCCAAAAGCTTGCTGCACAACCACAATAAACTGCTTCTACTCTGGGAAATAGGTTGGATTTTACCATCTTAGCAGTGACTTCTAGCCTCAGCCACTCTGTGTGACTTTTGGAAAGCCGTCCATCTACCAGTGCATCACTGTTGATAATGGCAAAGCAGAATCCTGGGATGGAAGCCACATGGTAATGCAACCTAAAAAGAAAGGACTGCTAGATGAAGAAACCTCTTTGTTAAAGGTGAGGATTGTAGGTGCTTATAGATATTTGTCTGCCTTTCTTAAGGATCTCATTGCCTTCTTGTATCTTTGTAATTTTGCTCTTAAATACATAGTAAAGAAGGGTCCTTAATGTGAAGTAAAATTATTTATTCAGTTCAAGTGTTTTACTTTACAAAATAATAGTTCTTTTAAAAGTAAAAGAAAAAAAAAAACAAAAAAAAACCTTGAATCAAGTGTATGAGGTTTGGGGTTTTTTTTAATATAGATATTTAATAATTTGTTCCTTTGTTCCTTTCCCTCTTCACAGGTCTGCTAGGTTTTTGTAGTGTGTTGGATTTTTTTTTGCAAGATACCCTAGAAGAATCTTTTTTTTTTTCAGTCACATCCTTCAAAGGAAGAGTTTAAATTAGATAGCTGCTAAATTGGGGCAATTATATGCTTTATTACTTGCTGATTTGACTAACTAAAGATAGGTAATTTTTACACTGTGACTGAAAATACTAAATATCCAACCTATTTCTGCTACTCCATTTAATAATAATGAATTTTCATAACCAGAATAATTCATTCTAATAAAATATCATTATTAGACAAAATTGTAATTTTCAATGTCAGAACAAAGCAAATAACACAAATTAATTGAAGACTACTAAGAAATAATAGAATCATAGAATTATAGAACAGCTTTGGTTGGAAGTGACTTTAAACAGCATGTGGTTAGAACCTTCCACTTCATAAGGAGGCATCCCACTCCCTAGAGCAGTTTGTCAGTCCCATCCAGCCTGGCCTTGAGCACTGTCAGGGATAAGGCATCCACAGCTTCTCTGGGCAACTTGTTCCAGTGTCTCCCCAACCTCACAGTAAAGAATTTGATGCTTAGATCTAATCCAAGACTACCCTCTTTCAGTTTGAAGCCATTACTCCTTGTCCTATCACTACCTGCCCTTGTAAAAAATCCCTCTCCAGCTCTTGTAACCCTCTTCAGGTACTGGAAAGTGCTACGAGGTCTCCCCATAGCTTTTTCTTCTCCAAGCTGATCAACCCCAACTCTCATAGAAGATGTGCTCCATCCTTCTCATTGTGTTTGTGGCCTTCCTCTGGATTCACTCCAACAGGTCTGTGTCCTTCTTATGCAGAAGGCCAAAGAGCCAGCTGCAGTCCCCCAAGTGGGGTCTTAAGAGAGTGTAATAGTGGGGGAGAATCACCTTCCTCTACCTGTGGGCCATGCCTCTTTTGATGCATTCCAGGATATGGTTGACCTTCTCAGCTGAGAGCTCACATTGTCGAATTGTGTCAAATTTCTCATCCACCAAGAGCCCCAAGCCTCTCTCCTCAGTGCTGCTCTCAGTCCATTCCCTGTCCAGCCGCTATTTTTGCTTGGGATTACCCTGACCCATGTGCAGGACCTTTCACTTGGCCCCACTGAACTTCATGAAGTTCACATAGGCCCATGCCTCAGGCGTGTCAAGGTCATTCCGGATTCTATTCCCACCAGTGTGTCAACCCCACCACAAAAATTTATATTCTCAGCAGACTTGCTGAGGGTACAAGCAATCCCACTCTGCATGTCTCTAAGGTGTTAAACAGTGCCAGTCCCAATGTTGACTCCTGAGGAACACCATTTGTCACAGGTCTCCACTTGGATGTCAAGCCATTGACAACAACCCTTTGAGTGTGACCATCCAGCCATTTCCTTGTCCAGTGAGTGATCCATGCATCAAATCCATGTCTGTCCAGTACAGAAACAAGGATATGATGTGGGACAGTGTCAAATGCTTTGCGAAAATCCAAGGAGGTTATGTCAGTTATTCTTCCCCTCTTCACCAGTGCTGTATCTACATTGTAGAAGGCCCATAGTGATGCCATGTTGCCTGCCACCCATCACCTCCTTATTTTCCATGTGCCTTAGCATACATCCAGGAGGATCTTCTCCATCATCCTGCCATGCAGCAAGGTGAGACGGACTGGCCCGTCGTTTCCCAGGTCTTCCTTTTTACCCTTTTTAAAACAGAGGGTTACGTTTTCCCTTTTCTGGTCAGTGGTACCTTCACTAGACTGCCAAAACATCTCAAATATGATGGATATTGACTTAGACATTTCACCCACTGGTTCCCTCTTTTCTTGATACATAGTGGAAATTACACACTAATATTTAATGCATGTACACACAGAGATAATTTTTTATTCATTTGCTAGGGAAGAAATGAGGAGATATTTCACTAAAGCCGTTCCTGAGATTTGAGAGAATATTCTCTCCACTTTTCTTCCATTTTCTCAAGATGAGTTATACTTCTAATTTCTTTTTTTAGGCTTAAATGATAGCTGGGGATTTTGGAGATGGCAGTGTACTAGATCACAAAACATTATGTACAAATACACTAGAGTTCAAATTCTGCTTGCTTCATTTTGCACAAATGGTCATGCATCATGTAAACAAAGATATAATTCTTAAGAACAGATTTTTTAACTTTGAAAGAATAACGGACAGAAGGCAAACCTATGTGTGTAGATATGTATATTAAAAAAACCAAAAGATACATTTTTCCTATTGTCTATTTTAAATTTTAGAACTGTTCCTACAATCAAATACTAATGAAAATAAATTATAGGAGCAGATTCTCAGAAAATATTCTTCTAAATAGCATAGATAAATAGCAAATAAATAGTAAATAATAGCATAAATAAATAATATCATGCTTTCTGACTTCAAGTCCTTATTAGCAGAAAGTTTTTAACTTGTATTGAATTAATTTTATGGTTTACATCATGAAGTGCACCATTCTTGATTGTTCCTTTCTGACTCTGTCGTGGGTTGACCCTAAATTTGATGGATGGATCTCTTGACCAGTCACGCTTCTCGAAACTTACTTATTTAAGCCAGTGGAGACATAGGAAGTGTCCCTTTTTTTTCTGCTTTAACCTCTCGGCGGGGAGATCGGGGGTGGGGGGGAGGAATTTGGCCAGGGCTCTTCGGAGCGGCCCTGGGCCTCCCCTCCCCCGGCCCCGGCAGGCACGGGCCCCGGCCCCGGCTGGCACGGGCCCCGGCTCCGGGAGAGTCCCCTCGGAGCCGTGGGCAGCAGCTGCTGCTGCAGAGCCGAGACCGTCTGAAGCTACTGCTGAGGAACCCCCCCACATGACCGTGAGGAGGCGGCGGGAGCTGACGGAGCTTTCCTACAACCAACTCAGCCTATACTGAACTGTAAAATAACATCAAGTGCAAGCAGCATAACAGGAGCGAGCTTTTCTCCATCGCAAGACCCGAGAAAAAGAGGATTGGTTTCCTCATCATGGCTTCCTCGGTGTCAGAGAGAAGGAGAAAGTGAGTGAAGCTGAAAAGATGGCGGCGGGGAAGAGAGGGCGGAGACGTGCTTTTTAGCGCGCAGCTTAAATCTGCTTTTTACAGACCATGGTATAGACTGTAATATCAAACTGTTTTCTCCCTCTTCAATCCATTTAACATAAGGGGGGATGAGAATTCAGTGTGCAGCCTGCGAGAGAGATAAAGGCTGTTAGCTGGTGCAGTTTGGGAAAAACAACACGACGTAAAAGAGACCTCTATTTCCTCAAATTAACAGAGAGAGACTTTTAAGAATTGTGAATGCTGACCAAAATTCCATGTTTTGTTATTATTTGTGCTGGAGGAAGTAGGAGGAGGGGGTGTTGGAGAAAAAAGGGGTTTTTGTCTTAATCTCTTATTTCATTTTACTCTTAACTCTGTTAGTAATAAACTTTCTTTCATATTCTTTAAGTTTGAGCCTGCTTTGCCTTTCTTCCACCCTCTTATCTCACAGAAAGTAAGAAATGCGAACTAGACCACTACAGACTGCTAAAAAATTCATGTGTTTGTGAGTTTATGTAATAAGCACTAACTCCTTGTAACTTGGAAGTCAAAGATTTTTTTTTCTACCTCAGTACTGCATCTAAAATACATATATTATTTCCCAGCATTAAAATCCCAAGAAAATGATTTCTGTTTCTTACAGTGCTTTGCATGAAGACCAATGTTTATACCAAAACAGATAGAAGAGAGAGTTCATTTTAGTACCGTTGAAAGCAAGCTGGCCAGGCATTTGACAGTTCCTTATTTGAACAATTTCTTCATATCTTTCCTGAAAGAACTACACAGATACCTCTGGCCAAGTCTGCAGTGTCATGTATATATTCATTCAATCCACTACATGATTTCAATCAGAGACAAACTTTTCTTAATAGTGCCCAGTGACAGGATGAGAAGCAACAAGCACAAACTGAAATGCAGGAAATTCCAGTTGAACATAAAAAAGTCCCCCTTTTATTGTGAGAGTGGTCAAACACAGGAACAGGTTTCCCAATGAGATAGTGGAGTCTCCATTGTGGAGATGCTCAGAACAAATCTGAATGAGGTCCTGGGCAATGTACTCTAGCTGACCCTGCTCTAAGTAGGAGTTTGGATTTACCAATCCTAGAAATGCCTCCCAGCCTTACTCATTCTGTGAGACCTTGGTTCTGGTGTAAAAAATTTCCATTTCAAGTGCCCCCTCAGTCAGATGACACCAAGTTGGGCAGGAGTGTTGATCTGCTGGAGGGTAGAAGATTCTGCAGAGGGATCTGGACAGGCAGGATTGATGGGCTGAGGCCAGTTTTACTGACTACAAAGTCAAGTGCCAGTATTGTGACTGCACTTGGGTCACAACAACTCCATGCAGCGCTCCAAGCGGGGGGAAGAGTGGCTGGAAAGTGGCCCAGTTGAAAAGGATCCGGGGGTGCTGGTCAGCAGCCAATTGAACGTGAGTCAGTGTGTGCGCAGACGGCCAAGGTCAGTGGCATCCTGGTCTGTATCAGCAACAATGTGGCCAGCAGCACCAGGGGAGTGATTGTCCCTCTGTACTCAGCACTGGTGAGGCCACACCTGAAATCTGTGGTCAGTTTTGGGCTCCTCACTACAATAAAGACATTGAGGCGCTGGAGCATGTCCAGCAAAGGGCAATGGAGCTGGTGAAGAGTCTGGAGCAGAAGTCTTATGAGGAGTGGGTAAGGGAGCTGGTGTGGTTTTGCCCGGAAAAAGGAAGGCTCAAAGAAGACCTTATTGCTGTGTGCAACAGTGGAGATTGGCCTCTTCTCCCAGGTAACAACTGAGAGGACATGAGCAAATGGCCTCAGGTTGCACCAGGTGATGCTTAGATTGGATATTAGGAAAAATTTCTTCACCAAAAGAATTATCAAACATTAGAACAAGCTGCCCAGGGAAGTGGTGGAATCATCATTATCCCTCAAGGCATTTAAAAAACTTGCAGCTGTGGCACTTAGAGTTTATTGGTGGACTTGGTAGTGTTGAGCTAGCGGTTAGACTTGGTGATCTTAGAGATCTTTTTCAACTTAAATGATTTTGTGATTTCATATTATTATTTTCCCTGGCTTCAGACGTCTAAAATTAAGCTGAATTTGAGACAACGTCTCCCACTGCTGATAGAAAGAAGCAGACACCTCTGGGAGCATCTAAGAGAGATTACATAAATTGTTCCATTTTAGGATGATGTGGATTGTTCTCTAACAGGGAGTCTTGCTCCAATTTTTAGTTACAGTTACAGTAAGTGATACCACTGAAATAGTTCAGAACATGAAGCTACATATTCTGTCAGTTTCTATGAAAGGAGTGAAACCACAAAAGAAATGTTTCTTTATTATCTGTTCAAACCACTAGGCACAGCAGCATTCAGCAAAGTAGTATAAAAATACCATCAGGTATTTTCATAGGCTTATGTAACCCAAAATCCTACCTCCAGGAGGGTCATAAAAATGCCTACGGAGGAATGTAAGACTAGGAGAAACCTGTATTACTTCCTCTTAGATATCTATGTTTCAAATATTTTCTTTTTTTTTTTTTTGTGATTTCTCGAGCTGACTTCTCAGTCAATTATCTCACTTTCTCATTAATTTCTTATTCATACTTTTTTCAGTCTCTCTTTTAAACCATGTGGTTCAAAAATTCTTGACAAGGGAACACAACTAAACTGTTCATTGTCTTTTTAAAATAAATAATCCTGTNTCTCCATCTCCTCTTTGGACCACCTGCAGTCAGTGGAAAATACCAGCCCTCTTATTCCTTGGAAGAAGTTTACAGTGAGTCAACATTTCTGACAGAAGAAACATATTTTTTTCCCCAGTATCTCCCTTCCAAGGTCTTATGACAGTGTTCTGCTTTCCCCAGTCTGTACTGTCACTGAAGACTAAAACCCACACTGATCACCAGTATCATGTGGAACTTACCCTTATACTTTCAAGGCAATCTAATATTAATTATATACCAATTAAAGCAGTTTTAATTTTAAAGTGTCATGGACCTTTGATTAGGCTATGGGACACTTCAGCATGGTCATATTTACCAGAATATTAAGGGAAAAAATAGAAATCAAAATGCAGATGAGGAAAAGGGATTAAAAAAACAGTGGTAAAAGTGAAGCTTCAGTACGTTCCTCCACCCATGCCAGATTGCAAAATGGCATCTTTTTTGAAAGAAAAGTTCCCTTTTACAGACACAAAAAGAAACCAGATGAAAAAATGTGAAGAAAATGTAACTGTGAGTCATTTAGGAAGAAGTAAATCATTACCAAAAAAATCACTACCATTTAGCTTAAAGAGTATAGCACACCTCTGCCTGTACATTACCTGTGTTAAAAAGAGAATTTTTTTTTTTTCCCTCAGAACTCAAAGTCTGTCAATTTTTATTAGTGGTAAACTTCCAGAGGTTTTTTTTGGAATAGTTCTCTCTCATCTTTGTATCTTCATTAAAGTCTGGTGGACACTTGGGAGAAAATAAAATCCCAAACTCTACAATGCAGGATAAAAAGTGAAACGAAATCCTAAAGAAAACTAGCTTGCAAGTAGTTAATGGTAAGAAATTAGATCAAAGAGAACAGGACTGGAAGAACAGTGCCAAATGAGGAGCCCTGGCAGTAAAGTTCTGGTAAAACAGTATCATAAATTCTTAAGTCAGTTTAACCCAAAGACAGAGAAAATAAATTTCAAGATAATGCATATAAGGAAAAAATAGTTAAGTGGGTGATATCAGAATATGAAACTCACTACTACAAAATGCTTGCTTTGAAAGTATGTTAGGAGTCTGCTTCTAATTTTAGTTTTGCAACTCAGTATTCCAGTTTTGAAAGAGCTGAAAAGAGAATTCATAGTGCACATAGCTTCTTCACTTGCAGTACAGGATGTCATCACTTTTTCTCTTTTTATGCTGGAATTATAATAATTTATGATGAATAATATTTATGAACATTGCTGGAACATTACTTGCATCTTATCCCAGGAAAGGTTTAATTTCAGTAATTAAAGTGATTTTTAATGTTTATTGGCAGCACATTTTTAAAGGAATATGGAACATTTTTGTTAAAGGTATAATGAACACCTCTTAAAAAACAAAAGGTTTTGACAGAACGTAAAAATTTGAATTACCGGCACTGATTTTTGACATTCCATCTTCCAAGCAGTCTTATGTGGTCACAATTTTCATTCCAATTGCTTTTGACTGACATCACTATAAAGATAACTTTTGTGTCATAAAGTTTGGGATTTAATTAAGGGTTCAGTTCATTTATCTATACCTGGGTGCCTGAATTCATCCAAGCTACCTGTATGGAATATGTTCAGGGTTCATGAGAGACATCTCTTCTGGAGAAGAACTAAGTGTCTGTGTTTGGGGTAGAGATACCTACCAATGGATCCTGGAGGGCAATTGTGCTGACCCAATGTAAATGCTTTTCTCAGGAAGAAATGCAGATGGTTCTCACAACTACACCATCATGGAGCTTGGGTCTCTCACTAATGTGTAAACACTTGTTTCATTAAACTGACACTTGAGTTACTGAATCCAGAAGTAAATGTGATCCATGTTTTCCAATAGAACACATTTACCAGATGAGTCAGATAGTTCATGGAAGTATTTGTAAGAAAAGAAGTTCAGTGCATGCTTTTTTTGCTATTTATGCTTCATGAAAACATGTTCTTATTTATAAATTATATTAAACAACTAAACAAAACCCCAAAATCAATAAAAAAATAGTCAAGGCTTTGAAGATTTCAGGCAGTTTCACACAATTAGTATAAATCCTAATAAATAGTAGGATGAATGCAACTTCCTGGTTATTCAGAATAGGGTTTTTTTCAGATATTTACAGGACAATATACAAATATCACTGCCAGCTGGAATTTATGCATTTTCCCTGCACACAGAGCACACAGAATATAGGCACTGTGAAAGATTTTCTTTCTTTTTCCGAGGAACAGATTTAACTTTTACGAATTTCACAGCTCAAAACTAGATGGATTTCCTACTTTAATTTTGTGGTTTTCTCAGAAGTGTCAACTAGTGGCATAAAAATGCTTTGGAATTCATTGATAGTCCAGATCCTGCTTTGCCCTACATTAGTTTCACTGCTTTAAACAGACATTTAAAGACATGTCAGTTATCTTTCTTCACTTTTTCATATCTGAAGGTACAAAACAGCAAGGGATATGCTACCACTGCTACCCAATTCGACATCTTATTTTCTTCTTGCATAAGCCTTTTTTCTTCAGAAAAAGGAAAACAAAACACTGTTCTTCATGTGCTATCATGAGGCATTCATTTTGAGCAGGTAGAAACAATTTTTAAAAAGCCTAAAATAATGGTATATTTTCTTGAAACGTTTAGATTAATTTAATTTTCAATGAAAAAGCAATGAAGTAACACTTCAAACAAGGTAAAGATTGAGGTCCAGTAATTGTTTTTCTCTAATAAGCTTATGCAAGATGTCTAAAAACTTATAAATGTTAAATTCAGCTATGCATGCTGCGGTTGATTGAGTTTTCAGTCCCAAATTAAGTGCTCAAGATGTCCTTTGAAGTATGTAAGAGAATTAGAAGTCTAAGGAGATCTCAAAAAGTGTTTGGTGTGGAAGTGCCTTTGCAAGCTTTTGCACAGAAGATATTGAGATAGGCTTTTGCGCACAAATATTTCTTCAGTGGGTCCATAGATTACAGCGTAAGTTGATGGGAAAGGTGAGTCATACTTAAGGGGAAAAATAAAAATACAGATTGGGTGAAGAGAAGGAGAGAGGGAGATAGAAAAAAGAAAAAAAAACCAAAACCAAAACGACATTAAAGAATAGACCAAATTCAAAGGGGAAAAAAGCTTAACCCAGTGGCCAATGAAGAAGAGATGCAATAGTGTTCCAAGGCAAACCTCCCTGTTGGACCACTCTACACTCTAAAAAATGGTTGCCCATAAAACTTTTTCTGTAATAACGTTAAGGTTTTTTCAGGATCTGCCTAAAGTCCCTCATGGTTGTTTCTGATCACTACTGATGATTGGAGCATGGTATGACATTGGATTGAAGGGGCAAGATTTTCATAGAATTTCTGGGGTTGGAAGGGAGCTTAAAAACACCTGTCTCCAACCCCATGGCTGTGGGCAGTAACATCTTCCATTAGTCCAGGTTACTCAGAGCCTCATCAAGCCTGGTCTTGAACATTTCAAGGGATGGGGAGTCGACAACTTCCCTGGGCAACCTGTTCCAGTGTCTCACCAACCTCACAGTAAAGAATTTTTTCCTAATATCTAATCTAAACCAACCCGCCTTCAGTTTCAGGGCATTCCTCTTGTCCTATCACTACATGCCCTTGTGAAATGTTCTTCTCCAGCCATTTTGTACATCTCCTCTAGGTACTCAAAGGCTGATATAAGGTCTCCTTGGAGCCTTCTGTTCTTCAGGCTGAGCAAACTCAGCTTTCTCAGCTGCTCTTCACGGGAGAGGTTTTCCAGCCCTCTGATCACTTTCATGGTCTTCAGCTGGACTCATTCTGACAGATCCACATATTTCTTATGCTGGTGGCTCCAGAGATGGACACAGCACTCCAGATGGGTGTCGCAAGAGCAACGTAGAAGGGCATCACCTCCCTTTACCTTCTGGATGCACCTCTTTTGATGCAGCCTAGGATGTGGTTGGCTTCTTGGGCTGCAAGTGCACATTGTTGAGTCATACTGAGCTTGTCCCCAGGGTTAGTCTTGATCCATTTTCCTCCCAGCTTGTACCTGTGCTTTGGTATGGCCCAACCCAGGTTCAGGAGCTTGCTATTGGTCTTGTAAAAGTTCATGAGGTTTTGTCATGCTGAATGGTCAATAAATGTTGTTCCTGCATATTTTTGGATAAACCTGCAAAACAAGGGATAGGAAAAAGTCAAGGGGAAGTTGACACAATACTCAAGCCTATGGCAGTCTTTTCACTAACGGCAAACTGACATAACGATATCAAGGTTTGCAGATGCAGGCCAATAGCAATATTAGCACAAGACCAACAGTATGAGAAAACTGGAAAATTACAGAGGCTTTGGAAAAGCTACACCAACTTGTGTGAAAGGTTACAAAGCTTGGAGGAAAGACAGACTACAGAACTACACATGGAAAGCCCTGAGCATTACACAGTTTAAGACATTTAAGGCACCCTGGGAAGAAAAAAAGAAGACCATAGGTTCCTGAACCTGAAAACCTAACCAAGGAAACAAATTTTTTCCATCCTAAGATGTGTTGCTTAGGATTTCATAAATTCAGTTTCATGAGCAGAAGTGCAACTGATATTTTCCCGAGTTCATAGTAAATACACACCTTTTCTGCTCTTTGGTTTGGAGCAAAAAGAAAGATGAAAGACATCTGCTGAATAATAATGGTAATTTCCAGAGGGGTTTAATTTTTTTGTATGCTGTCTGCAAAGAACTTAGAAACATGAGATTTATTTGCTTAATGGGGTAGGCAGAAGTTGATCAGCATTTGTCAATTGTTCACTGATATCGAAAATTTGAGATTAGGTTTGTCTAGTAGTATGTTTATCAATTAATATACATATAAAAATATAGATGTGTTGATATAGGCCTTCAAATGGACTGAAGATGGTTAATTAATTTTTTTTTTAGGCAAATTCTTAACATTCCAAAGAAGTTTTGAAGCCATCATTAAGAAATGCCTCTCTGTAAAGAATATGACAGAGAATTAAAACATTTAATTGGACAGAGAAATAGATATACCAGCTATCTGACAAGACCGTACTATCTCCTGGATTATGGACAAAAAAGAAAAAAAATGAAAACAATTATGGAAAATATACTGGCAGTATAAAAATATTCCTTTTTTCCCCCTAAAATTAGTGAAAAAATTTTATTCATTATGTCAATCCTGAGCTATTGCTCAGCTTCTTGAAATACAGATTTTTTTGTTCCGTTTACCTCAGACAAACTTTTGAAAAAGCAGGCTCAGTAATGAGTAGATTTGCCAGTCAAAATATAAATTCCTAGCTAAAAGAACTATCTGACTCTTCCTGTTTTTCATATGGAGATGAATAGAATATTTACCACATTGCTGCAGTGTACTACGAACATACCTTCTGCCATCCTCCCCAGAAGAAAATGAGCAGTCTCACACAGCTGATGTGTAATTGGGAAAGGAAGCAGAAAGAACTGAGAGTACACTACTAGATTCAACCTGGATTCATATGTAGAGACACAATAACAGAAGGCGGGACTTCTCGCAGTTTCAGCTAGGCATAATAGAACATACTTCTCCAAGCATTCGTAAGTCCTATTTTTTCCCTCTTCCATCTTGATCAGCTGGCGATCAGATTCTGGTGCCAGTACCTGTGATGAACTTCATAGTGGAGGTAGGGGCTTAAAATAAGTTCAAATAATAGCAGGTGAGAAGGCTGCTAGAAAAGTATAAAGCAGAGTTTTCCTTTGAAGAAAACTAGTAAGGCAATCATATGACATAATTTTGCATAGAAAGTAAAACTCCAATACAATCAACCACTGAGTTAAACAGCACTGTCCCTTTAGTATCTTTGTTGATTCAAAAATCTGGCTTTTATCAGACATCAGGAATGGATGAACTATTTGGCAACAGAATTAAACAAAGGCGTACAGCTATACTTATCATTATTCTGAAGCAAACTCATTAGACAAAAATATAGAAAACTCAAATATCTGTTTGCTACATCACCACTTACCGCAGTTTGAAAAGAACAGATTCAGTTCCTTACTACAAATCCCCTACAAAGCAAGCAGAAAATTAAAGGGCATGGGACAAAAGCTGTTTGTGTCGCCAAGGACATACAGCTACTTTTAGACGCATCAAAATATCACAGAGACATAAATCCTTATTATGTATAGGTGCAAGATGTATGGGTTTCCTTGTCTTTGGACAGATTACAAGGATCATCCTCTTGGAAGGAAAGGAGGACTAAAAATATTTCATGCTATATGTGTCTTCTGTAAAAAAAAGTGGGCTATTTTTGTATATAGAATCTCAAAAAAGACTGTGTTGTTCATCAGAAATTATAGTTTGCTTATGACCTGAAAGTAAAGTCTAAATTATAAGGACAACATTGGATGTGCTCAGCTGTATAGAGCACTATATTTTTAAAATCAGTTCAGGTGTGCTGATTTACACTTCAAAATTTGACCTTCTGTCTCTGGAACAGAGGTGACAAAAAGTATAACTCCTGAAGAGGTAAAATACGATTTTTCTGATAAAATAATCTTCTGATAACATTTAGACTGAAAAAGAAATATGCTGTAGTCCCCCCTCTGTTACAAAATCAAGTCACTTAATCTGTTTGGTTGAGATTCACTTCCTTTCTGCAACAGATTTATGCACCCTCTGAGACTGAGCTTGAGGAAGTTAGTGATGCACATACCTGAGTGAATTTACTCTCTTACTCAGCTCCTTGTCTGGAAATCTGGAATAACAGCTTTTCTGCCTGCAAGAGGTACAGTATTTTAGTAATATTCTTCATCCTTCACACACTGCAGATGTGGAGACTGTATTGAGAACATTCTTTGTGTAAGGTTTGTGTTCTGCTCGAAAACCATGCGAATAATATCATATAACTAATTATTTTAATGCAAATTGTAGCAGAACGTACTGCTTAATTAAAATTGTTTTATCTTGAGCCTGAACATCTCTAATCTTTGACTATAGGTACATGCATGTTACTCCATGCATTTTTAGTGCTATGTTTTTGTTAGTGAAATCTTCATCATTGTGCAGCTAACTCACATGCACACTTTCCAGGCTGAATTGATACAATCTGTGTTTCTCTCTTCATGCTGAAGCATTGCTTGAACTGTTGTGACTTGCCGAACTTGAAATATTCCTTGTCTTCTCTGAGAACAATTCAAGGCCATCAGATAATGTGGCAGCCATTCATTCTGCAATAAAGCACGTGGCTCAGTCGCAGAGATGGAAGATTTAGCACAAGAAACACTCCTAACATTCTTGAGGAGTACCGGCAGCCCACTGCTGATATTACCCTGAAATGAATGTGCTGTCTTTCTTTATTCATTATTCACTCCTTTTCCTTTTAACTAAAGTCAGTTTAGGGTGGAGTGTGTGTGGGGAATTATAAAAAGACAAGATGGTCTTCCCTTGATAGGTCTTATTTCATCACTGATAGACTTTGATTCAAACTTTTGTGTTACGGAGTCTGTTATTTTCCATTTGACTTAAACAGGATTTCTGAATTTTAAACTCTTGACTTAACACTTCCCATGGAAATGAATTCTGTAATCTGATTTTTCACATAACAAACATATATTTTTTAATGTAATTGGCAATTTCCAGTGTATTCAAGGATTCCTTTGCTTTTATCATTTTAGAATATTACCCCATCTACCAAATCTATATATCCTCATATCCAGTCTTTACCATATTACTTTGCTAAGTTAGATCAGACTGTTGCTATCTCTGGGAACCTCCTGCCCTTATCTACTCCTACCTTGAAGAATTTTTTTATTACATCCTATCAAAATTTTCCCTTGTGCAAGTTGTGCCCATTGCAATCTGTCCTTTGCTGTGCACCTTTGAGTGGAATCTGACACATTATTTTAGAACCAATCATTAGGTAAACAAAAACTGCAGTAAGATTTCTTTCTCTTCCCCACACTAAACAAATTTATTTTCTTCAGTCTCTCACTATACCCTTGCATCCTGAACAGAATCAAAATAATTTAGGTAAATAACTTTGATTCCAAAACAGTATCACTGTCGTGGATGGATGCAGACATCTGAAAAGTACATGCAAAATCTTAACCCATTATGCGTGCATGCACACAAATGCACATACACACACAAACACTTCCAGTGAACCACTGCTCTGTAGGATGAATTTTCAATGACCATAAAACAAGAATGTGTGCATGATCCAGTCGTTGAAGAAGAAGATACTGGAATACCCTATGGCTACCTGAAAGCCATTTCTGGGATATCAAGATAAAGTATCTTAAAAAAGAAATGTTAATACACATTTGAGAAATGTGAACTGTGCTATCAAGGAATTAAATCCTCCTGGATGCTAAAGTAAAGGAGAGATATATAGCAATAATATCAGAGAATCACATCTCGAAGAGTGCAGAATAAAATCAGAAACCTATTTTGGGGAAATCTCTCTACCATTGTATTGGTATTTCTCAACAAGATCAAGTATCTAATGAATATTAGATTAATAATAATAATTAAAAATATTGTTTATTCTGTAACACATTGATAATAATATATAAAATATATTCTTACAAGTATATAATCTTTTGGTTTTCCACAACTGATAGCATAGATCAGATTGTCTTTAGATTGCTTATAAGACATTGCAACATAAACTAGTAATGGTCTGGGCTTTGCTACTTCAAGACAGAGTAAGCAAAGTGATCATTATGGTTTCCTGCAATTTTACCTGTGTGTTATCTCATAGGAAACACATCTATTACTTGCTTCTCATCTGTTCCCTTACCACTGTCACTTGATTGTACTTTTTTGCCACTGTTACGTAGTCCAGTTTCCTTTACTTCATATTTACCCCCTGCAAAGTCTCCAGTCTGTCAATCTTCCTCTTTCAATCTAGGGTCCAAAAGCAAACACAGCATTCAAGATGTGGTCTAAGAGCTCTTAAGTAGAGAGAAATAATCACTTCTCTTGACCCCTGCTCTTGCTAATGCAGCCCAGCACACAGTTAGCCATCACTGAGAGGTTGTTGCCCAGATTATATAGATGCATGGTATTGTCTTGTGAATGCTAAAAGCCTGGCTGCAGAGAGATTTCTCAGTTTCTGACAGTGTCTGTGTGAAAGCCTTGCTTTCTCACAGACACTAAAGGAAAACATTTGGAAGAATATGTAAAATGTAGTATTGCTTTTCATAGCAAAGAGAAAATTATCTGAAGTAGGTGGTGTTGGGTTCAGCCAATCCCTCTGGGGGGTGGCTGGTCAGTGAACCAATAATCTTAATGTCGGTTTAGGCTAAGGAATATATAAGTAAGTTTTGTAAAATAATAAAGGTCTATTTCTTCTCATACAAATCGTCCATGTCGCTTTGTTACTCGGTCTCTGCTTGCTAGCGACATTGTCTGGGAACTCCCTGTTCACCTATGAAGGCCCCCTGGCATTTTCACCTGACTTCCTCTTTGTTGAAATTTATTGCTCCTAATCTTTGTCTATAAATCAGCTTCCCTTCATGACTTTATGCCAAATAACTATGAAGCAGATCCCTAAAGAGGCCAAAATCTCCTCTCCTGAAGTCCAGGTTAGTGAGCTTGCTCTGTGCCCTCCTCACTGCCCTAAAGCTCTTGAACTCCACCATTTCAGGGTCACTGCAGTCAAGGCTGCCCCTAATCTTCATATTCCTCGTCATTTCTCATGACCTTGATGGTGAGAACAGGGTCCAGCATAGCACCTCTCCTCATTGGCTCCTTTATCTCTTGGAGAAGCAAGTTACCATCAACACATTCCAGGAAACTCCTGGATTGCTTGTGTCATGGTGTGTTGTCCCTTCAACTGATATTCGGGTTGTTAAGTCCCCCATGAGGAAGACGACTTACAAATGTGAGGCTCCTCCAATCTTTCTATAGAGGGCCTTATCTGCTCAGCTTCCTGGGCTGTGGGGCCTGTAGGACACCCCCAGTATAATCTCACCTGATTCTGCCCTCCCTTTAATCCTGATTCATAATCTCGCAGTCAGTGCCTTTTTCATTCCCACATGAAACTCAATGTTTTCCTTAACAATAAAATGACTTACGATCAAAACCAGTATTATGTTCAAATCCCCTGTCCATTAAAAACCAGTTTGAGACTCTAATATTAGAATTCAAAGGAAATTAAGGTTTATCTGTTTTATTTACACAAGAGCCAAATATTCCATGTGAATTGACAGTGAATTCCACAGGTTTTGTGTGAAAGGTAAGTGACCTGAATTTTTCCTTCTTTTGTGTCAGAATAAGTACAATTAGTTTTTTTGGGTTTTTTTAAAGTGCAACTGCCTCTTACTAAGATAAAGGAATTCCCTTTGAAAATTTCTTTTGATGGAAAGAAATCTAAGAAAGGTCAAACTACTGGGCAGTCACCACTCTGCTAGAGGATAACTAGATCACTTACTGATTTGCACCCAAATGCCAACTGAAACCTGCTGCTTCAGAACAGAGTACAGAAACTGCCCCTGATTTAGGATATCTAGACACGCTCTTTCTCAGTAGGAAATTTATTTAGTAACTCGAAGTATGATATACAAGTTTTCCATGTGTGACTCCAGAAGTGTAATAAACACTTTTCCAAATAAGGCGCTAGTCATCCTTTTTACAAGATTTTTTTTTAGGGTTTATATTATGCATGGGAATAAGGAGTTAAACTTTGCATCATTTGCATACCTTCAAGAGCAAGTGTAAGCAAATACTTGTAATCAGTAATAAAATACTACATACACTTCCTATACCTCCAGCTCAGTCTTTCCTTGCCTATCAAAAGGGATCAATTTACATTTCAAATCGTAAGCTTTCCTTGCTTCCTGCAGCTCCTGGCACAGACAGCAAATTTTCAGTCTGAATTAGTGGAAGCGATGAAGAAACAAATGCCATTTTATCACTTTATAATCCATTGAGTCAAGGATGATCCCTACAATGGGAAACTTTTGCAGATATCTTTGTTGCTAAGGTATGCTCTATTACAAAATAAATTATATTGAAAAAATACAGCTAATTTTGTATAGCAGATATTGGAGTCTTCTCTGATTCCTGCAATTTTTGTGCTATAGTTTTAATCCAAAAGGCAAGCAATCACTCAACGGGAAATGGCTGAAACTGAGTGTTTAAAATGAAGTTGGCACCTTCCTTAAGATTCAGAACAGAGTTCAGAGCCTTACACCAGGCTTAGTACTTGGACAGATTGATTCCCCAAACTCTTATCCTTCCTAACATTTGTTCAGCTTTACTGACATCACTGACCTTGAATAGATTCTTAATTAGGCATTAATTAGATCTGCTCTGAGCAGAATAAAATGACACCATATTAAAATTGTAAGCAACAGACTCATTATGCTAAGGCTCCAAAGGCTGGCAACACCAGTTAAGAGGAGCAGATGTTTGGAGCAGAAGAATCTGAGAAAAGAAAATGACAAAAAAAGCATCCAGTGAAATTGGGCCATGGGTTTGTTTCATTTTTAAAAATATTTTGTCACCTTGTGTGTCACTGTAATACTGTGTTTCTAAAAGAAGTTCTTTCAAACACTGTTGTTTTTTGAAGCCAAGTATTGACTTTCTCGTGACCCTAATGTATGTTAGAGTTTCAGTAAGGAGCTACTTTCTGCAACTGGGGCACAAGAGGATGAGACAAGAGTCTTGAGAGACACTCTTCTTTAGCATCATTGAATTCAAGGTCTCTCAACCTCCTTTTCACTGCACCACAAATGACACAAATCAGTGTCACTAGGATACTATTACTTTTATCTCTGATTTTACATGGGTACAGCAACTATTAGATAATTCAAAAGTAAACAAGGAAAATGATGACCCTGAGATTACCTCAGTTGGTCAGAGCACAGTGCTAATAATATTGTGAGTTCGATCCCCTTATGGGCCATTCTCTTAAGAGTTGCACTTGGTTATCCTTCTGGGTCCGTTTCAACTCAGATGATTCTGTGATAGTTCTCTTTGTTGGAGAAGTGTTCATGTAGTCAGAATAATCTTTTCTGTCACTGTATTACATGAAAGCAGAGGAGTGACAGAAATATATGTAGAGGATACAACACAGCATACAAATTATGTAACATATATGTGATTCCTAACATTAAATGTGTAATATAAAATATTCAGTGGATAATATAATTTGAATATAATGTGTACAATATGATTTTGTATGATATTTTAAATCATAACACCACAACTTTGTTTAACATTTTTCAGATTTGTCTTTATTCCATGTGCTTATATTGCTTTTAATGAAGGAGAACGAAATGCTAAATAGAATTTCCTAAGTACAACTCATTCTTATTTTCATCACTGAACTAACTGTATTGCGCAGTTAACAGTACATGAAGAATATTTTTGTATTTTTGCTGACCTCATGCTTTCACAAACTTCACTCTCACTTATTCATCTCTCACTCAAACAGGACTTATTCTGTGCACTGAAGGCAGAGAAGAAGGGAGCACTGTGGACAAAAACTAAGTAAAATATTAGGACAAAAGCCACAGGGTCCTTAATCATTCTGGACTGCACATATACAAATATAGCATCCTTCCACCTTCACAGAGTTAGCTAGCCAAGGCAAGAACAAACTGCAGATTCCACAGCAAAACTGGTATCAGATAAAAATGTATTCTCCACTCCATCTCAACAGGTCTTCAAAAATGAAAAACTTGAGGACCTCCATGTGTTGAATAACAGTATCCGCTGTGACTTGCCTTTTCACAAAAACAAAGACAGAATTACCCCTTTGTACAATTTAATTTCTCTTTACAGTTTTAATTTTAAAAGCTTGGGCTAGAATTTAATTGGAACCACTGGAACTTTAGTAATGCCACTGGTATCTGAATCAGAGATATTTTATAACATAAGAGGATGATATCTTTTATTATAAAATCCTTTAAAATTTAAATAGTGCTTACATTCAGTCTCCACTGATTTGGTCTTTAAATGCATTTTCTGGAAGAACTAAATAAATGCTATATTATTTGACTAGATGTCTGTCTAAAGCCGTATTTTAAAAGAGGAGAATTGTTTCAATTGTAATCAGTATGATATGAACCGTATCAAATTTAGAAAGCCCTTTTACAGGCAGGTAAGAAGTAATTTAGCCTCATAAGGAGTTTATTTGACCAGTCAAATGTCTGGTTTGTGCTTTAAAGAACAGTTCCAAATTTCTTAAAAACCTTTGTAAAATATTATTTTAGTCTCAAAAAAAGTTTAAGCATCTTTAAATCCTACTAATTTCCTTGCCTCACTACAACCTTCTGGCAATAGAAACTGCTGATTAATTATGCACTTAGAAAAAAAGATGCACTTCTTTTATCTATTTCTGAGCAAGTAAATTGCACCACAGGAGTCAAGATTTGAGTCTCCTTTCTCTTCTATCTTCATATTGAAGAACTGAACACAAAAGATGTAATGCAGTGGGAAAGTAAGCCCCAGTCTAACAATGACAAAAGCATAAATTACAGCCTCACTCAGAAATGGTGACAAAGACAAAAGAATTCTTTGTGGACCAAAATCCAAAGACAGCAGCATTGTCTATTGTTATCTCTAACAATCTAAATGCAGCCGGGAATCCTTAGGGCATGTTACACTAATCACCTAACTAATAAGGACCCCTTTTGATAGCAACACTGTTTTCTCCTACATTTACTGTGGCCAAACAGCAATATCTTTACCTCGTGTGAAAGTGATACCACTGGCCTCATTTTGCTCAGCAGAAGTGTAGGAGTGTAGGACACCCTCATATTTACCCTCCAATGAAGATGGGTTTCTTCAACATTAAAGAGTACTGAGAGAGACCAGCCTCTTGTGTGGATGCACTGTAGCTCCTGAGGCAGAGAGACTGCTGAAGGGTAATCTCTAATTTGCCTTCCAGGTCTCCTCATGCCAGAAAGAAAGAAAAGAAAGGAAAGAAAGGAAAGAAAGAAAAGAAAGAAAGGGAAAGAAAGAGAGAAAGAAAGAGAGAAAGAGAGAAAGAGAGAAAGAGAGAAAGAGAGAAAGAGAGAAAGAGAGAAAGAGAGAAAGAGAGAAAGAGAGAAAGAGAGAAAGAGAGAAAGAGAGAAAGAGAGAAAGAGAGAAAGAGAGAAAGAGAGAAAGAGAGAAAGAGAGAAAGAAAGAAAGAAAGAAAGAAAAGAAAGAAAGAGAAAGAAAAAAGAAAGAAAGGAAAGAAAAGAGCCAATCTTACACATTAATCTTTCCAATTAATCTTCTGTTTGGACATCAGTGTAAGAACACCACAAGATATATGCAAATGAAAACTTTTGTTTAAATGATCCAGAAATAAAACTGAGTCAATCATTACAAAGTGCAATACATTTTAAACATGTATGAATACTTTGAGTGTCACAAAGGGTGAAGAAAGAATATGAAGATTTGAAGTATGATGAAACAACCTGCCATCCCATCAAGGCATACCTGTTTATACTACATTTTTCTTCTGTTTTCTCCAAGCCCAGAAGCATTTAATTAACACCCCATGCAAAAGACCCTGTTTGAAGTCATAGAACTAATAAAATCAATGGCAAAACTGTCAGCAGCTTTGTAAGGGACAGGGTTTTACCAGTGACTCCTCCAGAAGTTCTGAATTATATTTTTCTTCAATTTCCTATGTTTTTGTTGTTGTTATTGTGCCCTTATTATTAGTATTAATAATAGCAGTAGTAGTAATAATATTATTAAATATTCTTTTTTCTGAACAATACTTGAAAGAATATCTCTACCTTTCATTATTCATGAAAGAAAAGAAATTTAGTAGGGCAGACTGTAAGCATATGTAGAATGTGAGAGCATCTGCTTCATGGAAGTGATCCCATCAAGGGCCTCCTCAGTGCAAAGGCGATAATAAATTAAGGTGGAAGTGGTAAATAAGAAGACACAGAGACACAATGCTAAGAGACAAAGGACAGCAGAGTCATTATCAAGGACAAAAAGTTTTCAGTTACAAGCCAAAGGCACATTAGGTGACTATAGGCACAGCTTTGGGGAGGAACAGCCTGGGCTTTTACAGTCATAAGAAGGAAACAAACACATGGGGATCTGTGATCTTCAAAGGGTGTGTCAGTGGGACCACACATGACTTAGGAAGGAGCTTGTGGGGAAGGGGGTGGGAAGGAGCAACAGGGTAAGGGACAGACACGACTGTGTATAGAATGGTCCACGCCAGCTGTGTGCAGGCCATGGCCCATCAGCAGGTTTATCTCCCAACCCTGCAGCTGTGGTGTCCTTAAATCCTGTGGTAGGTCTCCCTGTGCCAACTCATTTGTTGTTCTGTGTAAGTGTAAGAACCAGAGGGTTTAGGTGATTTTATCCATGTATGTAAATATCTGAAGGGAGGGTGTCAAGAGGATGGAGCCAGGCTCCTCTCATTGGTGCCAAGCAATAGGATTAGAGGCAATGGACAGAAACTGTAACACAGGAAATTTCACCTGAAGATGCTAAAGAACTTGTTTACTCTGCAGATGAGGAGCACTGGAACAGATTGTCCAGCGAGGTTGTGAACTCTCCTTTGTTGGAGATATTCAAAAGCTGTTGTGATGGGTTGAACCTGAGTTGATGGACAGAACTTTCAACCAGTAGCACTTATTGAAATTTACATATTTAAGCCCTGTGGAGACACAGGAAGTGTCCTTTTGGTTTGATCCTTCCCCTGGGGAGGGGGTGAATATGGGCACAGGGCTCCATTCTTTGGAGCGGCCCTGGGCCTCCCCTCCCCTGGCACCCAGGCACAAGCCCCGGGTTCCTGCGGGAGAACCTCCTCAGATCCGCGGGCAGCTGAGGAACAGCCACAATGGCTGCAGAGCCGAGACCACCCGGAGCGGCTGCTGAGGACTGGCGGACATCCCCCCCCCACCACCACGTGGCCCTGCAGACCCGGCGAGAGCCAATGGAACTGAAAGACAACATCAAATAACCAGCAGCATAAAGAGAGCGAGGCTTTCTCCATCGTAAAGCCTGAACAACGAAGACTACCCTGCAACACGGCGTCTTCAAGGTCAGAGAGAAGAGAAAGTGAGTAAATGCTGAAAATGGCGGCGGGGAACAGAGGGCGGAGTCGCGCCTTCCGCGCGTAGCTTAAAACTGCTTTCTGCAGACCATGGTAAAAACTGTAATATCACAAACTGTTTTTTCTCTTTAATCCATTTAAAGACATGGGGGGATGAGAATTCTGTGTGCAGCCTGTGAGAGAAACAAAGGTGACCACGCCAGGTTACCCAGGAGCTGTGAGAGATTTTTAGAAACTTCTAAATTAGAAATTTCTGTGGAGAAGAGAGCTGTTGTTTTTCAGGCTGGAATTTGCCCATCCTTAAATGAGAGAATACCCCATGTGTGGCCCATGGTGACACTGTGAAAGAGACTGTGACTTTTTCATGGGAGAGATAGTTTTTACAGCGGCAGATGTTCCGGGTGGGGCTGTTAGCTGGTGCAGTTTGGGAACCACGAGAAGCAGAAGAGACCTCTGTTTCCTTAAATAGTAGAGAGACTTTTAAGAACTGTAAATGCTGACCGAGAATCATCTTTTGTTATCCTTTGTGTGAGTTGGGTAAAAGGGGGAGGTGCTGGAGGAAAGGGGATTTTGCATTAATTTCTTATTATTTCTTTTTACTTTTAACTCTGTTAGTAATAAAGTTTTTCATATTCTTTAAGTTTGAGCCTGCTTTGCATTTCTCCAAATCTCCTATCTTACAGAAGGTAAGAAATGTGAACAAAACCACTACAGCTGTCTGGACACAATTCTGAGCAATGTGCTCTAGGAGACCCTGCTGCAGCAGGGAGGTTGGACCAGATGAGCTCCGTTGGTCTCTTCCAAACTTACTCATTCTATTACTCTGTGACTCTATGAGGAATTGGTTGCTGTGGGTGTGAGTGGACTGGAACTAGACGCTACAGTGAGATGGGTGTGCAGGATTCCTGGGATGGTGATGCCAGCGGCTGGAGCCAATGGAATCTCAGGGACACCAACTGGAGGTAGGTGGGGGACTTGGTCTCAGCTGCATTGTTAAATGGTATGCTTTAGGAAAATCGACTACAGGGGGGCCAGGTGAGTGAGGTGAGTAATGGGCTGAGTGCTGGCTGCTGGGACTGGAGACGGGTATCTCCCCTAACCCTGGTACTAGGCAGGGGCATCAGTCAGACAGCAGGGCTGAGCACCTGCATGTGAATCAGGGACCTGTGGGGCAGGTAAGGAGTCCCAGGATCCATGAACAGGTACCAGATGGACAGAGGTGCAATATCGGTACTCAAGGGATCCACAAATGTGTATGTGCTTGTGACTGGAAAGTGGCAGATGTGTGTGTGTGTGCACATGCACTAGTGACCTTCAATCCTAAGCAAGACGCAGTCAGCTGTCTGCACTTGTGTTTGTGTGAGCACTACACCTGTGTGCTGCTGACAGCAGTGCCTTGTGTATGGCAGTGTAATCACAGCACTGCCTTGTGTCTGTGCAATCAGACCTGTGTGTCTGTGAGTGTACATATGTGTCTGTGTCCTTGGGATACATGCTCAGCTTTGCTACCCCCTGAACCTGCAAACACCTCCCAGCCTAGGCAGAGACCCTGGCTCCCTGCGCATGATGAAATCCCAGCCTTGGAGTTACTGGAGGCAATCTCAGCTTACAACATTCTTTAGAGCAAAGAAAAAGAAAAAAAAGATGCTAGTTAAAATTATGTTTTTGCTATTCTTTGAAGAATTTCAGCATAAGAAAAATGTACAAATTATCCAATAAGTGAAGGAGTTAATAAACATTAATGTGAACACCAGACCCCCACTGCTGTAACTGTCATTTACCTCTCATTTAATACCTGTCTCAGAGACATCACCATCACTGAATCATAGAATCAGAGCGCGGTTTTCGTTGAAAGGGGCCTTAAAGATTATTTATTTCCAATCCCTCTGCAATGGGCAGGGATACCTTCTACCAGATCAGATTGCTTGGGACCCAATCCAACCTGGCCTTTAACACTTCCAGGGATGGAGCACTCATAGCTTCTGTGAGCAACTTCTTTCAATACCTCTGCACCCTCACAATAGAGAATTTCTTCCTAATATCTAATCTAAGACTACCCTCTTTCAATTTAAAGCCATCATACCTCGTTCTATGACTGCACAGCCTGGTAAAAAGCCACCCTTCAGCTTTTTTGTACGCCCCTTTAGGGGGCCTGAAAGGCCACAACAAAGTCATCTTGGAGTCTTTGCTTCTCCAGTCTGAACAGCCCCAAGTCTCTCAGCCTTTCCATGTAGTAGAGGTGCTCCATCCCTCTAATCACCTACTTGGCCCTTCATAACTGCCTTGAATCCATAGATTTCCTCTGATGATTTTCTACCTTAAATTTCCCCCAGAAATTACCACACTGTTCTACAGTACTTGTCTTTACCTTTCATGGCTTATGTGGTCTCTGCAGTACTTCAGTAATTTTTACCTTCTTTTGTGCCTCCTTTTTTTTTTGCTTTTTTTTTGGCAGCTGGCAACCTAACAGGGAACACATAATATTTTCCCTAGAAAGTCAAAAATTGAAGGAGGACCCCCATACTTTTACTTTCAATTTTTTATATATTCTTATTTGAATTGTGTTGAAATGGGAAAAATGTTGGTAGAATTCCAGCACAAATTCACACACAGTATGCTTTTCTGTATCTTGGCTAAAATGTCCTCAATTCAAGGCTGTTTTGTAGCTAGTTTTAAAACCACTGTGTTGTGGCATTTCCACAACTTGTAGGCAGATTTAAAATACATAGTAGAAATATAAGTGACTCCTCTGAAGGATACAACTATAAACAAATAGAGACAATATATGGAGATCATGGTAGAAGATGAACCTGTTACTATTTTCTCTAGGTGATATTTTAAAAAGTCAGATTTTCACTGACATGGCCTTGTCTTGATTGAACAACAGAAAAAACCCCAGGTATTTTACATTAAGAGTACTTCAATCAAGAAACATGACAGGTTTGACATTTAAAAAGTGAATGATGTGACAGTCACAACAAGATATATCTTAGAGCTTCCTCAGTGGATTTATACAATTGCAACAAGTCTGAATTATGTCTTCATGAGCAGGTGGTGTTTTCAACCTGAAACTCTTCCAAAGCTATCACTCACATGACAAAAAAATATATAATTTCATTGCTGACAGCTTTTGTAACAAGTGCTGCTTGAGAGCAGGCAAAGATCTGATAAAACAGGTCATATATAGGTAAACATATCTCCAGGTGTTTACCATGGTAAACTGCCAAGACAGTTTTATAAGCAGGCAAAATAAAGGGTTTTTTGAAAGTATGTGTGTCCTGATTTCAGCTGGCATAGATTAAATTTCTTCTCAGTAGCTGGTACATTGTTTTGTTTTGGATAATGCTGATAAAAACACTAATGTTTCATTTTCTGCTAAGTTAGGTTTATCCTAAGTCAAGGACCTTTTTGGGGTTGTTTTTGTGTCTCTGCTCTGCCAGTTAGGAGATACACAAAAGAAAAGTGAGAGAGAGCGTGGGTGGGACAAGTGACCCGACTGGCCTAAGAGATAATCTGAGACCATAGAACATCTTGCCCCATCTAGAAACTGGAGGAGTTACCCGGAAGGGAGGGCCATCTGGTTTCAGGAACAGGGTCTGGCATAGATCAGCAGGTGGTAAGCAACTGTGTTGTGAATCACTTGTTTGGTTTATTTCCTTTCCATTATTATTATTATTATTATTATTATTGTTATTATTATTATTATTGTATAATAATTTATTTTTA